>OX451215.1:76978158-77179834 GCA_949628195.1 Phasia obesa
TTGATTCGAATATACTTTGAGCTTTTATTCTTTATGTAATATATCCATTAAAATATCTGTTTCCAAGAGATATCGTAAAGTTGAGTGTAGGTCACACCAGACTTTTATGTTTATGACCGCAGAACTCAGTCATTTCTGAACCGGTTTTTATCACATTTACAAAAAAAAATATAATTGTTTTGAACTACTATATCTTCCGAGAATAAGAAATAATATAAAAATAAACATAAGATTTAAAGGGTGACCCCATAGGTGTCGTAATTTGTTATATATGACCTTTCGAATCGCTAGAGACAAGCACTTGAAAATCAGACAGAATGTGTATTACTATGTTTGTTATAATAAAGAGCAAAAATATTTAAGCTTATAAATTAACGGGTGTCCCCATAGTTAATGTAATTTGATGTACATGGCCGAACTTTTAAACCGTTTTAGACAGGCAATTGAAATCTGTAAAAGCAAGTATAAAATTGGAATTTAAAAGGTATTCCCATAGGTTATGTTAGTTGATGTCAAAGGCCCTACCGTTATTGATAGTCGTTTGAAATTTCAACAAATTGTGCGTTGCTGTGTCAACAATAATAAGTGTTAAAAAATGAAGGACACTTTAGTTGTTTGGAGCACAAATTGTATTCTGTGAATTAAAACATAAAGAATGTAGTTTGGACTGATTGATTAATTCTAACCTCAATAATTAATTCCATGACTTCTAAACAGTTTAAGGTTCGTGTTCAATATTGTCGAAAAATCTGTGTTCTAAACATTACATTATTAAATAAAAAATTGATTAATTCTAACCTCAATAATTAATTCCATGACTTTTAAACAGTTTAAGGTTCCTGTTCAATATTGTCGAAAAATCTGTGGTCTAAATATTACATTATTAAATAAAAAATGTATGACGTCGCCTTAAAAAAAATCTGGTTCTTTCGATGTTTTATATGCAATTTATTGAGATATTATTTTTCCAAAAATATTTTATAACCATTTAAGATGAGAGTGCAAATTTTTTTAATGCTATTAACGAAAAGATTGTCATCTCTAGTTCTTAAAATATTACTATTATTTTAAAACTATTTATAAATAAATATTTTTTTAATACCTTACAATTATGTATAAAAAATGCAATTATTTATCCCTTTCGCTTTAATTCAGTAGATAATGATTTAAAAAAAAATTAAATAAGAGTTGCATTAATACCAACAATCAATTGTTGCTAAAGTAAATTTATTTATTTATTTTTTTTTAAATGTAATCTGTTCATGTCTTTATGAGTTAATAATCTTAATAATAATAATTTATTGTAGGTTTTTCTTATTAAACAAAAAGATTAAAGTTTTAAATTAAATATAAACAAACAATAAAAAATCCATGTTATAATTGAAATCGATAGACATGCTACTGACTTGTTGTTATTAGACTTGGACAACCTTTTTATTTTTGCGTTATTTGTTTTTTTTTTCTTTTTTTAGACGGAATAAAATATTTATTATTTGCAAATTGATGCATAAATTAATAGACAATTGAAAAGACGTTAACAAGTGTTTATTTTTTTAATACTATCTCAACTACGATTGTTGTGGCCGGTTTCTGCATTAAAAATATGTGTAGTTTAATAAGTGCAAATATGGTAATTTATTAATTGCACTCTGTGATTAAATAATATATTTATACAATTAAACCTTAATTTGAAAACTGGTGCAAAACTGATCAAACTTGGTTATTTGTTGATTTTATATCCAAAGGGGGTCAACTGTTGATATGATTTATTTTGGTGCAGGCTCTTGCTATGTGGTGTGGAGTCTAGCTGAGTATTTGTCATTTTTCTTTATGCAGATGGCACTTCCGGAATGTCTATGTGATGCAGTGAGCTAAAACGCCAGGAGGCTCATTTTTAGTGGATTTTTATGGAGAAGGTATTCAAGCCTCTTTATTAAAATCTCGATCACCGCAATAAAAGTTTGGTTTTGTTTGAAATATGGCGCTCATCCGATTTATTTATTATTTAATTATTTATATACTAATGTAAAAAGTATAATTTAGGGCACAATTTTCATAAAAAAATTGTCATAACATAGACGTGAACTTTATTTTATTTGCATATAATTTTTAAAAGAATTGTTTTTACTTTAAAAGTACCTTAAGCTGGATATCTGCGTTGGCGCCAGGTCATGGAAACTTTAAGTATCATCTAGTCAAGATGAAAATCGAAGAAGATACGACTTTCAGACTGTGCCTGGAAGAAGCTGAGACGGCAGCGCACATTGTGTGTGAATGTCCAGCACTGGTTAGCATAAGACCCAGGACCACTGGTAGAAGCTTGTTAGAAACGGATGCCATGGAGGAACTGAGCCTTGAACATATGCGTGATGAGAAGAAGGCCGACAGCTACCAGTCGACAGTCTGATATCACGAAATTCAATATTAAAGGCTGGTTGTAGCACGTGACTCAATGAAAGTAGGTTGCCGTAAATTACATTTCGGTTGCCTGTAATCATAGAGGACGGGAGGGGGTCAAACAGGACCTATTATGGAAGTAGTCTGCTTCTATATTCCCCCTACATTAATACTTTAAAACTAGTAAGAGTTCTATAATCGGCCTAGCCGGATCTTATATACCCTTTACCGTCCTTTGTTGAATTTTGGTCTTAAGGCATGGTCTTTTTTGTGTGTGACGATAATCGAAGCAAAAAAGGCATAAAAACCAGAAGAAAACAAATACAATAATGCCCTACTACTAGAAGAGGGTTTTGGCCACCCCACATCCCGGCTTTTGTTGGTCCGCGCTGAAATCATTGATACTAAAACGGTCAGACCTAAGTAAAATAAAAGCGACAAGCGAAGAAAAACGAACTCTATAATAACCCCTAACAACAATTTCCCTCAGAAAAGGGCTCCGTAGGACAATCCTGCAATCCTTGTTGCCTTCAAGTGGTCAGACTAAAGACAAAAACCTAAAAATTTTGCGCATATTGCACGCGCCCCGCAGGAGATCATTGACCGCTCATGGTTCCTATCATCCCGTTATCTCTATGTATATTGCTTTCTATAAATGCATTTAATACAATTCAACCTAAAAAGAAACACAAAATCTCCCCTCCCATATTTAGTAACAAAATCAAATGAAAATCATTACAACTGAAAAGAAATAAACACAACTGGAAAAATTTAGGTAGGGGTGGTTGGTCTGATGTTACTGAATTGCAATAGCAAAATGTTCGGAACTATCCCTAGCATATTCGTGAGCTTAAATTTTCTGTATCTCTTTTGGTGACTTAGAAAAGTTGATATCAACCCGAAACAATCGCTTAATCAACTTCTTATACATTATAAGGATCCAGAATATATATACTTAATGGGGCCGAAAATGAATATTGTAGAAATTACACACGGAATGAAAATCTTATACTCGTGTATACCCCTTCCACCTGTGGTGAAGGGTATAATAATTTTTTAATTTCATTTGTAGATTTTTTTCGATCTAAATAAAATCGCATTGTAGTAGAAAATATATACTATTTTAGGAAAAGAGCCTGGAACTAAGGGACCCGACATGGTTAATCCAACCTAAGTATAAGTTTCTATTCACCCTGGTATTTGTATATCCCTCGCTTCTTTTGCAGATGCCAATCAAGTCATTGAAACTGATGCAATAATTTCGAAATATGTACATTATAAAACAAAAATTAACCGCTTAGCTGCTTAATTATGGGTAAAACTCGTCCTTGTACTAGACGGCTATGGATGGATGAATTACTAATTATTCAGGCTTTAGTTCTTTATTGTATAGAGATAAATATCATAAAATGCAATGTGTTATTGTTGCATGCATATGACAATATTTGTCAAGTAGAAGCATTGGCGTAGGAGAGCATATTTTCTATGGATGGCAAAACCACTTTTTTAGGAAAATAGTATTATGAAAATAAAAGTATAGTATAATTTTTTAAATTTGTTGGGGGGGATCAACAACAAGTCTGTAGGGGACACTGCACCCCTCAGAATAGCCTTCCTACGCCAATTTTTTTTTTTAACCACAATTTTCTCAATATCTCCAAAACTATTAAGAGGATTGAACGACAATTTTCTCAATATCTCTAAAGCGGATTGAACTAGAGATAATTTTAGTATTGATTTTCAAATTTTCTGCGTTTCTCAAGTTATAATTCTATATGTACTGCAACTTCCTTATTTTAGAAATAAATTTATATCTCGAAAACTATGACCAACTTACAAACGAAAACACAATTCATTTGTAAACTTGTTTTATCAATATTATTTAAAGGGTTAATAAAAACCTAATGAAATTAATGTGGTTGGAAAGCACGAGACTTTGTTCGGCCCTTTTTAAGTAATATTGAATCAATTGAATTGTATTTAATACGTGTTGTAATGAATAAATGTATCATTGACAAGCAGATGTTACTAACTACCGACACTCGGCCAGACTGTCGTCTCTATAGTTCATACGCTTCTCTCATGGTTGTATTTAAAGATTTTATTTAAATCATTTTATTGAATGACTACTATTATTAACTATTAATTACAACGATAATGGGAATTTTAAAGAAATCGAAAGTTTTTTATTTTATTTGATTTAATTTATTGATTTTATTTTTCACTAGACAATCTAAACAAAAATGTTGTGGTAACTTGCTGGGGGTGAGGATTTGTTATTCATATCAATGTATATTTAGACTTTTGTATTTGAGTATTAAAGTTTTTGAAATTAAAATACATATGAATAATAAATTTTATTACAAATAAAAGCCAGGCTTGGCATTTGCTTTAATTGACGTCATTGGTAATTTACATTTCAATAAAAGTAATTTGTAACTGAACACACACACACAAATGCCCTGAAAACCAGATTACTTTATATTATTTATATTAAAATTAATTAATATAAACCAAACATCTTATTTCTTATAAATTAAATTAAAACCAACCGGCAAATATTATGTTTTACATTTTATTTGTTGCATTTTTTTATTCTCTGAATGTCTACTTGGATCATAAAATCAATTTATTTAGTTGATTATATAAATTTTATGCTTAAATCCTTATTGAAAGACATACATATGTACATACATACATGTATGTCATGTAAAATAGCGTGGCTTTTCCAAGTATATCAAAATTTATTCAGCCAAGTGCGAGTTATATCCTGTTCAGACATGCTTTCTAATTGAGACAATTTAATGTTAATTGAGTAATTTAATTTGGTGTTTACACATGCTCAATTAAGCTAAGTCAATTAGTATTTGACATCTGAAAAATCATCGGTTATATTATAATCGTGAAAAATTTCTGTTTTGAAAAAAAGTGAATAAAAATTGCGCTAAAAAAAATGTTGCTTTTTTAGTGAATTAAAATTTTCCTACTGAACATACTTCTCAGTAGACACAGAACAGGGTTGCATTTTCTATTTTATTCAATTTGTAACGCAATTGTATACTAATTGCTCAATTTAGTAAATGAGTTCGCGTATGGTAAATTAAGCTCAATTAAGCCTTTAATTGCGTAAATTCTCTAATTACGCAATTAAGGCTTATGTCTGAACAGGGTATTAGACTCGCACGTGTAGGGTTTCGTACTATATTTAATACAACTTTAAAAGTACAAAATATTAATTTGTCATGTCTTTTATGGCGCCCCATTGATAAATTTTAAATGTCTGTTTGTTGTTGGAAATTACGTTACAATCGGAACACCCTTTAGTTTTTCATAATTGTTATGATAGCGGCAATACAGTTTTTGTGTAAATTCTAAGAGTCTACTTAAACGGTTCAAAAATAAGGTCATATACATACGTAATAATCAATTTACAATTGGAACACCCTTTAGTTCTTAGTTTTATTTTTTATACTTGTAAATATAAGGATCATAATTTTAAATGCTGTAGGGGAACTAACTGCTATTGCAAACTTTGCTGATCCACAACATATGCATAAGCGCAGTTCAGTGTTCGATGCAAATGGTCTTGCAAAAGTGCAAGTATCAAACAATAATATCATAACTTTTTAGTAAAATCCAACAACAAAATACCTATTGTTTTTGTTAAATTTTAATGGTATAACGCATTTGCACTTTTGCAAAATCATTTGCATCAAACACTGAATTCCGCTATAAAAACTATTGCAGATTTCTAGGATCAAACTTTTGTAACTAAAACATTTCGTTTTTTACAGTCAAAATCGTTAAATATTTTAATTTTTAATTAAATAAAACTTTTACAATTCATATATGTATTAAGCTTGATTAGCAATAAAACAAAAAATAATACTGTGCTAGTCGCAAATATTAACAAGCTGGGCACCTTGCTGGTAAAGCTAATTCGAGTACGCAGAATTCAATGGCATAAGCAGTTTTTCGAAGTTAGCGCTCGTTATCGCGATATTCGCGATTTAAAATTTGTACGCTAAAGAACTATAAAAACGATATTTTTATACTGTTTTGACCATAGTGGTGATCAGTAAAACAAACATGACTGGCCTCAACGTGAAACAGTTAAATTGCGAAAAAATAAAATTGTTGAAAATCCACTTGTATCAATTGATAAAGTTTTGTTATAGCCCATTCAGGCTGCCACGAAATTAAGTCATTTCGTGATTTCGGCCGAAATCAACTTGAAATTACGTAATTTCGCATACATTTTACCATTGCCGAAATTAACTCATTCTACTTAATTTCGTCGAAATTAACTTGAAATTACGATAGACAACGCTGGTTTTGTATAAAAAGCTACACTTTTTGCAACCATGACCATATTTACAACCTTGAAAGTGTGCTTTTGTCAGAAAAAATTTAAAAACCAAATGAAATAATGGAAATATAAACATAATTGTACATTAATTTTGTTGTAGTGCTGTTTTTAATATTCGTGTATATTTTAAATTCATACGAAAGTGTTGTGCGAAAGCTTTTTTCTAAAGAATTAAATTATACAAATGTAACTAAACGTGATCAGCTGTTTGCGAAATCATCTCAAATGTCAAAAAGCCCAGTATGAACACCTTAGATTTCGTTCGTAATTTCAGCTCGAAATTACTTAATTTCGTGGCAGCCTGAACGGGCTATTACCGCTGCTACATATAAAACTAGACATTGTGAAAATCTTTATTAAAGTACTTAATCCGGATGGAAATTCGTTTAACAAATTATGTCGTATTTTTCCAAGATTAAGTAGTATGAAAATAAAAGAAGGTTTGTATTAATTTATCTTATACTAATATGTTGAAAATCTGAATTCATATTTCGTTTTTCACAGGCATACTTAATGGGCCGGATATCCGTCGATTAATCGGTCTGACAACTGGCGCATTCATATAGAAAAAATGCTTACCGCTTTTTATAGTATTAATGTTAAAATGTCGTTAAAGATTCATTTTTTGCGTTTTCATACCAACAAGTTTGCTGAACAATCACCAGCTTAGTCTGACGAGCATGGAGAGCGATTCCATCAAGTTACGGCCAGCCTTGAACACTGCTACAGTGGTAAAAAATTGGATTCGCTGTTAGGTGACATTTGCTGGAACTTGCAAGAAGAATTGCTTGAAACAGAAACAGAATCATAAAGAAATGATTATACGATGTGACAATAAAGCACATTTGATAAATTAATAGAAAAAAAAACAATAGAAAATTTCGCAAATTAATTACTTTGCCGTGTTTTTATAATTTTGTATTGATTTTTCGAGAAAAAAAAAATAGATTTTTGGAAAAAAATAAGAATGTTATATAATCTTGAGTTTATTCAACAGGGTTGAATTGGTTTAAATGTAAAAATTATCCCAAAAGTATAAAAATACACTCATAGATAACACATAGATGGCCAACTCTCCAAATGTCAAAAACGTGGCTACAAATGTCTTCACACATATGGGTACGGTGTGAATTCAACACACTTAGGAGAGTAACATTTCTATTCACACGTAGACACTATTGCGCGATATTCCATTGCACTTTCCAAATATTAAAACAATTTTGAATTTTTGCACAAAAAATTATTTAACAATTTATTGTATTTTAAAGTTTTTAATACAAAATAAATTTAATTTTGTTGACATTTGTTTGTTGAAATTTATTTCTACACAGTAATGTATTTTTTTGTCTTTTAGGGGATAAAATTTTCAAATCAATATAAAAAATATTTAAAATTAGCATTCAATCTAACGTTTTTCGCACATAAATATATTAGAAAAATACAAAATTCATATTTTTATTAAATAGGAAAAGATTTATTTAATTTTAACGTCTAAAAATGAATGTAAAAAAATATTCTGTTTTTACAAAATATTTTATACAACCATGTGCAGTTTAGGTGCTGTGGGGAATTTTTTTTTTTTTTAACCAACACTTATACAATTTTGTCTACCAATACATTCTTAGACTTAGGTTTTTTGACAAGAGACTTAGGTTTTTGACGTTTCAGTTGACTATCTATGTGTTATCTATGAATACACTATCATATAAAACAAGATTTTGGAACTCTGATCACAAATAAAAATACTATCTTATGGATTTTTTCAAAAGATTATCAAATCGAATAGAACTGTCAAAATGTCCATCCACACTATCATACTTTCTTAGCATAAATGCTATTTTTGACAGATCGTACGACTGAGTACGATCATGAATCATGGCCTGTAGAAGAAGTTAGTCGTTTAAAAATCTTTGGAAGAAGACCACTTAAAAGTTTATAAAATGAAGAGAAATTAAATCCAAAAAAAAATATATTTTACATTTTTTCCTGTAGGTAATTGTAAATGTAATTGTAATTGTATTTTTTCTTTAAAATTAATCAGTAATTTGTAATTAATATTCCTTCAACTTAGAGAGAATATCACCTAATTTCAAAAATTCATTTATATGTTAATAAATATAGTTCGACAAATTAAAATTTAAATATTTAATATTAATAGTAAAATTTTTTTGTTTTAGTTTCATTCCACTTTGCGTACAAAATCTTAGCCGATGTAAGGTATCCACTCGTGAGAGCTTTCACTGTATATTAAAAAGATTTGAGCTATTGTTTTTAGGTTTTGTAAACTCAAAAATGACACTCCTGAAAAACGGAGCTCTGGATATCTGTACAAATGTTTAAAGAAATAGCAGAGCAGCTTAAGTGTTCCAAGAGTGTGGTTCTAATGCAAGAGCCCCGACGCAAACCCCTAAGGTTCTGTGAGCACATACACAATCTCAACCACAATCTCACAAAGAGAAGAAAACATGTAAAAATTTTAAATCAGTAGCATACCAGCATTCAACAAGGTAGGTTTGTGTCACTTTGCTAAATATTTAGCAAACCAATGCATTTTCATTTTAACCACTTTTTTGTTGGGGGCCTTTACAGCAAATAAACAAATATGTATGTATGTATGTCAATGTAAGAAAAATTGAGAATCACAATATCCAAAAGAAATACTTTACGAATTTTGGTCAATGTAGCCAGACTTTGTTTAATTTGTCGTGTCTTGTTTGAACACCAAAGACGTGGAGGTATGTATTAGTGATCTTGATAAAAACCTCAAATTAGCTGTTCAACATGCAACAACAACCCAACAAAAAACAAGATACAATCGAATTTGCTCTGGAGACATCGAAATGCTCTTGACAGAAAAAGAAAAATTCGAAGAGAGTGAAAATCTCGCAGATATCCTCAACTCAAAAACAGACTAATACGTAACTTACACCATAACATCATTTCATAACATTTCTTCAATTCTCTTTTTAACGTTATTGTTTTTCCTTGCCTCTCTACACCTCTTGCCATCACAAACCCAGTTTCATGAAACCGGTTTCATGAAAAATGTCATCGTGTAATTTAGCTATAAGAGAAATCATGAAACGACTAAGAGAGCACTTGAATCCCGCATAATTGCATCACTATAAAAATACTTAGAAGGAAGGCGAATTCATACCAGGTGGAGTTGATAGCCCAGCTGATCGCTTTTTGCTCTCGTTTTTTTGCTAATGTCTTGTCAAAAATACATTGTTTTATATCTGCCAATCTAATGTCAAAGTGGTTGTTTTGTTGTAGTTGTTGCTCTACTGCTCACACCTGATATGAATTCGCCTTGCTTAGAAGGCCTTTATGCTAGCCCTCCATCGGATTATTCATTAGGGCGTGCAAAAAGAAACCTTAAAAGACCTGTCATACGCAAGCCTCCCTTGCGTGCTTCTTTGCATGAAGCAAAGACAAGAAGTGATATCGAAAAAGGCAACTGAATTGTTAACCATTTAAAAAACGTATTTATGCCGAATACATTAGTGGAGTTGCCACCCGTAGATGCTAAAGCAGTAATCCCCCTTAAACTTAAGTTACAAGATGTTGAAAGGGCAATTGCTAGTTTGACAAAACTCGTAACAACGTATCGTGGACATTCAATTATGGTCAAGGCATATTTAATTTTCTATTAACCATATTAGCTGTATTTTACGTGAAATGTTTCTCAATAAATGTTTTTGAGACAATCCATATAATTGAGAATTTACCTGTACAATAGAAAACAGGAATTGGTTTTGTATTGCAGTCAATGTTCAGTCAATTCCATTGATATTGTGAAGTGGCCATTCTTCAGTCCACATATCTGGGGGAAATTTGGAGTGAAGTTGGCGTAATAAATGTAAGACAGGGATAAAGCAAGAAGGGATTAAACACTATTATCTATTTTTGTGAGACATTGTATTATCGTTACTAATTAGGTGTCCCAGTCAAAAACTGTATGTACGTAAAGACATTTTCAAATAAAATAAAAATTTAAAAGACAGAATGATTTCTTAGGATTTTTGTTGAACTGATAATTATATTTAAAATATAAAAAACTGTTATCTTACTTAATCTTAAAATTTAATTTAGTTGTTTATCTAAAACATTTGTATACAATTATAAAGTTATTTTTTGTTAATGCAGCAACGATTTGCAATATGCTTATTTGCATAATTATATATGTATGTAAGTATGTACATTGACCACACTTTTAACAAATAATTAATGATCTAGATGTAGGCGTAATGGCAGACATTACACCTACTCATTTATCTTGGTCAATTTAATTATTGCAGGTAATAAAAACTGTTCCAATAATATGTTATAATAATAAAAATATGTGTCAGTTAAAGAATTATAATTGTATTCAAGTTCATGATTTACATTTACTATTATTTCACAAGTTCAAGTAGTAATTTGCTCTAAGGCAGGTGACCACGGTATAAGGTTCCCATAATTTAGTACAGGGTTGTTCCGCATTGTAAAGCTACGCGTATGCAGCTGTCAATCGTGTCAACAGTTCAAGATTCGTCAACATCACGCTGTATAGAAATATGAGGACTTAATTCGACCAGTACAGTCTATCCCAAAAGTAAAAAAAGTTTACAGTCACATTCCAATAATAAAAAAAGTAGCCTAGTCGTCGAATATTAATGTTTTATAGCCTATATAAATGTATATAAAACAATTTCATTCGTTTGTTGTAAATTCAGCAATACGGTGTACGTCTGTGCTAAAAAAAATTGATAATGCGGTGCATATTATCTTTATTCACCTGTATTACCACAAAACAGTTTTATCAGCGAATATAACGTTTTACGAACTGCTTTAACCAACTCTATAAAAGGATAAATGCAATAAAAGATTAGAAAATATACACATACGTCAAAATCACGTCTCGAATGGGAGTCAACCTTTAATTTTTATTTTTCATACCTGTTGTTATAGCATAGCCATTCTCAATCTATATTATTCAATAAATTGTATATTAATTTAAATGCTTAATTAATGTAAGTATGTAGTACCTATATAACTTTTTCTTTCATATTTACTGCAAAAATGCAAAAAAAAAAAACGGTCGCGAAATCACTGACCATTAATTTTTGCGGTCGCATTGTCATGGATTATGAGATACGCTGTTATAGCAGCAAAAATAGTCCTTACTCTAGTTTAAAAGATAAAGCCTTATACATCAAAATAGGGTATTACTATAGCTTCCAATAACAACATTATTTATACGATTTTGGTTTTAAAACATGTAAAAGTAGTCTAAAGCCCAGCACTACTTTGGTCGAATTTGTGAAAATTGTTGAGCAACATTTATTATTTCAAAAGGAACATTTGACATTTAAATTTGGTGTCTATCTGGCGATTTGAAAGAATTCTACGATTTTATTGTTTTTAAGTATACCACATTGTTTTATAAATGTTAACAAAAGCCAAGCGATCAGCTGTTGTTTGAAAAATTCCACATGAAATAATGCCGCTTTGCTTTATTTCACAGCTTTGATAAAATGTTGCCAGAAACATTTCAATGTTTTTCCACAGCAAAAACAGAGTACTACTTCTGCAACATTTTTTCATGACTTATTCATAGAAATTTTTTATGTATGTAATTTGACAACATTCCGCATGAAAAACTGAACAGAGTACCAGGCTTATCTCGCGATTTGAAAAAATTTTACGATTTTATTGTTAAATATACCACATTGTTTTACAACATTTTTTCCAGAAACAATTTTAAAAAATATTCCACATGAAATAATGCCCATTTGCTTTATTTCACAGTTTGATAAAATGTTGCCAGTAACATTTCAAAGCTTTTCCACAGCAAAAACAGAGTACTACTTCTGCAACATTTTTTCATGACTTTTTCATGCAAATTTTTTATGCATGTAGTTTGACAGCATTCCGCATGAAAAACTGAACAGAGTACCAGGCTTAAAAACAGACTACTACTTCTGCAACATTTTTTAGGACTTTTTCATACAATTTTTTATGTACATATAAATAACATGTATGTACTACATATGACAGCAGTCCGCATGAAAAACTGGACAGAATACTGGGCTCTACAGGAGCAAAAAGTATTCTATCGCACACATATCGCATGTTTTTAAAAACATGGTTGTAATTTTAAAATCAAATGAAATTACAGACATAGCAGTACTGTTTTTCAATTAAAGAAGACAGTGCAGCAAACGAAATATTCTAAGTTGTTGATTTGAGTTGAAGACAGAGTACCGAAATGTTTACTCACTGATCATTCGTGTATGAATGAATACATTTTATTTTTTAGCTGCTTCTTCTCATACATGTGTGATACTACAAAATATTTTGCGTGTTTTCATTTATGAATGCGATGATTAACTTTTTCTCTTTTTGTTAAAAAGTGAACCAAAGAGAAAATATTTTGTTGTTCATACCAATGCACATATGTATGTTCATTTATGATAAATTTTACAAATGATCAACGTTCATAAATGAACATGTACATTTATGAAAAATTAATTAATTAATTAATGAGAAGAAGCTAATTAATACTCATGGTACACGCATTCGTGTATGAGCATAGGCAGACAATTTTTTGTTGTTCGTCTATGAGCGAGGAAAATAAATATAAAATTTTAGATTTCTCTTTTATGACAAATATCATGAATATTGATTTTTGAATGTTCATAAATGAAAAATTCTGAACACTGTTTGTAAATTTGATCTGTGAGTTAGTTTGTTAACAAAAAATTGATAAATTTTGAGTTGTGACTGTTTATGATTAAGTGTGCGCTATACAAAAATTTTAATCAATATATTCGAGGGCAAGGCAATACGTCCTTATAAAATAATATAAATCGTAAAGGGTGCATTACAATCATAAAATAAAGTAGTTTCCTGAAAAATGTCAAATAAAAAGACAAGGCAGCTTAAAAAACTAAAAGATATAAAAATTAGGCGAATTTGGTGGCATCAACGTTTGATACTATACTAACTACAGGGTGGGCCAAAAGAAACCAAGGGCTCTCCAAAAATTTGTCTTAAAAGTGCCATTGTGTCTCGGGCAGTATGGGCAGTGGCTCCGTCCTGCTGAAACCACATACCAGGTCTGTTTTCAAGAGCAGGACGTAAAAAATGTTCTATCATAAACCGATACCGCTCTCCATTTACGGTTACAGCACTTCCATCTTCATTCTCGAAGAAGTAGGGCCCAATGACATTTTCAGATGTGATCCCACACCATACTGTACACCTGATGGGGTGCAATTGGCGTTGATGAATGGCTCTTGGATTTTCAGAACCCCAGAACCTACAGTTCTGCTTATTAACAAAGCCATTCAAATGAAAATGAGCTTCATCACTCATAATCAAATTTTCAATAATGTCGGCGATATGCTCTTTGCGTTAAAATAATTGATCTCTGGTTTAAATAATACAATTCCAAGTGTTGTCTATATAATCTGAAAGAAAAAATAAAAAAAAGTTAATAAACAAAAAAGTTATTAAACTTTTACACCCCTTGGTTTCTTTTGGCCCACCCTATATAATAAGAAAATACTGTAGATACACAAATGTTAAAATTCGTTTGAGTTATCTACGAGAGTTACTTTGAAAATCATAAATCTGATAACTGATGATTTAGACGCACGGTAGTATGCCAGGCCAAGTTCTGGCCTATGTATATTACACGAAATTAGCTCCTCGCAATTTTAACCTGTGTCTATACTATTGGAATACTTCGGTCAGAAACGACTCGGGCTCAAACAATAAAAACAAAAATTAACATTAATTATGAAATACCAAAACTTCTATTTTATTAGTGTAAAGATAATAAAAAAAAACATTAATTAAAATTTTATCTAACAGACTTAGAAAATTGCATTTTATTTCAAACAAATTTTTAAAAAATTTTTTTTAAATTAAAAATTTAATTAGATACTTTTCACGCTCTTTCTTCTCCCTAACAATACTACATTTTCTAATGTAACATCTCTAGAAACATAATAACACAACTCAGCATTGTAGTCGTTTCGTCTTAAATAAACTAAACGTGCATAGTCCAAAACACGTTTACACATAAAACCAATAGTTTCGCGTTCAGCCAGGGACAAACGTTGATTTGTATTGATTTCTGCAATGTCTTGGTTCTCTAAAGCTTTCCGTCTTTCTCTGCTCATGCCAGTACCGCAAATGGCCCAACCAACCATTTTAGTTATAATAGCAAATTCACGTTGAGAAATTTGATGGTCGTTGAAGAATTCTTTGCCTACAAAAGTTCGCCAATCGCAGCGATGATGACAGCACAAAGCGATCATAATAAAATCTGTTAATTTTTCAGAGGCTTGGGTAATACAACGCAACGTTAAATCTGTAGCCCCTCCACATAAATGCTTAGAAACTGCCACAAGATGTTGAGAATTTTTTAATGAGCTTAGTTTATCTATACAAAAATCTGCTATATCCGCTCTTATACGCTGAACTAAGCTACGATCTTCTATTTTATTGTCTTTTTTATGTCGCAAAGACATTCGATCAACCAATATCACCTGAGAATTTTGGCGTGTCTCTAATAATTTAGCTAAATAAAATGCTAATTGACCTTTACCGGCTCCAAATTCTAGAAAACTTGTCTTATTTTCTATTTTTTGTTCATTATCCAGAATGCCCAATAAAGCAGCTGCTTGTATTAAATGTTTACGTGATTCTTTGCCATATTCTTCTTTGGCCAATTCCTCATCCATGCATTTGTGATGATATTCTAGTTTTTCAATTTTATTTTCAACATAATTTTTATATAATTCCTTAACTTTGTCGATTACTTGATGAAATTCCTTATCTTCTAAATTGTTAAGTTTGATGTTTTTTATGTCTTCCTGTATATGCTCCTCTTTATCCTCTCCAATGTTTATATTTTTTTGTATATATTCTGGCTGGTCGTCTGTTCGTGCATTACAAATTTTTAAATGTTTGTTTAGATTCTTTTTATAAACAGTGTGTTTGCTATCCAAAGGGCAAGGAATTCGATCTGAATTATGATAAGGTTGCCCGCTTGAGTCAGTTTTTGCAGCTGGTTCATGTTCTCCACAATATTTTTTACCCTTGGCCACAGACATTTTACAATACCGTTTCTTGCGCTCCACCCAATGGGCACATGTTGTGTTATCCGTTGTTGTTGTCTCTTCTTGCTGTAAGGTTGTCATTTTAGATTTTTTCGCAGGTTGTTCTTCGTCAAACATTTCTAGAATCCCTCTAACTTATTTTGGTTTTGATTTCATAAATTTTACTTTTTTTATAAAAATTCGATAAATTAGGACAAAAACAAATCTAGAAAATTTAAAGCAGAGATGTTAAACGACCAGCTGAGAGTTAGCAGTTTGATGTTGCCAGTTATTTTTTTTTTGAGATTTGTTTTGTACGAATCAGATTGAGAAAAATGTGGTTAAATAAGAATCCTTTTACAACAGACAGGAACAGGGCGGACAACTCTTGAATTCTCATTTGCTCTGTCTTAAACCTTATACAATTGGACATAAACAAGACAGACAGATTTTAACATTCTAATTTCGGATTTATTTACTTTACATGTGTGTGTGTTTAAAATCTGTGGTATAAGTATGTACTTCGTTGAAAAATTTTAAGCAAGTAGACGCCGTCTTGAGAAATATATTGTGAAGAAACAAAGAAAAAAGCGAAAAGAGAAGTGAACAAATTTCTAGTACGATAGTTATGAAATACACACTCTACCTCTTCAACCCCTTGCATACAAATCTCGTATGTATGTCCTGTTTCTGTCCAAAGGGGACTAACATAATGCAATGGCAGATTATATACCATTTTAACGAGCTATAGTGCATAACCAATAAATTTTAATTTGATAAGACGGACATTGGAGGAGCACCATTTTTAAAACTCAATTTTTCACTCAAGAAGAACCATTAAACTCACTGGAGGAGAAGCAGTAAACTCAAGTTTTGTTTACTGGAGGAGTACCATTAAACTGCTTTCATTTTACCTAGCTGCTTTTGGAGCCTTACTGCCTATACGAAGATATAGATCACACTGCAGATTTTGGAGGAAGCTATGGAAGTCAGAAACCAAAAAAAGCTACTTGAAGCTTTTTTAGATGATATTTTGCCAGTGAATACCAAACTTGAGCAAAGTAAAGTAATATGTGATAAAAAATTGGCTTGATAATAAGCTTTCTATATTCAATATTCAACTTGAAGCTACTATTTACAACAATTTTATCAATTTTGTTAATGATCCCTACAAGAACAGTGACCATCAATTGAGCAATCATTTGAGTGTCACTGATGAGAAATTTTTTCTCATTGCGTAGAACAGAGCTACCATCACGTTATTAAGGGCATGGTACAAAAATGATGCAAACATTTGTGTACGTGTAATTTTACATCTCTCTCGAACTTATTAACTCTTTGGACTAATTAGCATATCTCTGTACTGCTCACTCTACTGGTTTTTACTAATCAACTATGCTGTAAAAATTAATCAACGATGACTACTCAAACTAGATAAATAAACCCCTCACAACTGACTAATACGTAACTTACACCATGAAATCGTTTCATGAAATTTCTTCAATTCTCTTTTGAACTTTCTTGTTTTTCCTTGCCTCTCTACACCTCTTGCCAACACAAAACCTGTTTCATGCAAGTGATTTCATGAAAAATGTCATCGTGTAATTTAGCTATAAGCAAAATTGTGCAGCAACAGATTCAATATTTTTATATTTATTAAAATACATTTTAAAATTAGTTTATAAATATTTATTTAATAAAAAATTTTACATATTTAAATATTTTTATTCGCTCAATAATGACTGCGTTCTACTGCCATTCGTAGGCTTTTTTGAAATTCAATCGCTCCCTGCTACTGTAAAGCATCTGAAATATGAAGAAATATATAAGTTATAAAATATTTTAAGTGGACCAAAGTATGTATGTATATACCTCGAGGATGATTATCAACTCACATAAGCTTCCATATTTTTCATATCATATTTTTCTCATCTACCTTCCTCATTGTACTTCTCCAGCAGGTCTTCCGACCAGATTGCGGGGATGTCAGCAGTATTCCCCGACGTTGATTTTATCTTATGCAAATATGTATGTAGTCTGTGAAGAATAAAATAATAAAGTAAAAATTTGAATTAGTTACTATTGCTTGAGTGAAATTTGCTGTCCTTAATTTCAGCCCTACTTCTTCCGCAGCAACAAGGGTCTTCAAGGAAAGAATGCTGGCGACTTAATGTTAACACATTCTATATTTTTAATAACTTGTTTATGCACCAAACTACTTTTTACATTTATTTTCTTTTCATATTTATTTTAATATTTTAAAAACACGCGGATATATTTTACAATTTACGACTCAAATTACAGTGGCAGAGTTGTATTTTACAAAAAATTCAACTCTGCTACTCACATTCATTTTTTTTATTTTTGTTTATGTTTGAGTTTTCATTGTTCATGTGTTAGTTTCAAGGATGACACCTATACATTTGACTTTGTTGTTCATATAAATTACGCTTTCTTGCAAAATAAATTGGTTTAATTTTTTTAAGATTTATAATTATTTTTCATTTGTTAAAACATGATGAATATAAACATCTTAGCCCACTTCTTTAGGTTTTTATTAATAAATCGGTCAAGTGCGAGTTAGACTCACACACGTAGGGTTCCATACTAGTTTAGTACAACTTTAAAAATTCAAGTTGTTAATTTTTTCATGTTTTATGAGTCAACCTTTAATTTTAAAATATTTGAAGGAGAAGAAACTATAATATAATTAATATTTCTTTTATTTTATGTTTTGTGATCAATATAGCAATATAAAAATACAAATTTCCAAACAAATTATAGTCCCGCACTTGCAATTTTTGTATATGATGTTGGGAGAGGAAATAAAAATGGCAACGGTAAGATGTTTCATGTACTTGAAACTCTGCCGCGATTCTCTATTGTTGTTGTTGTTTGCTCTTTTCTACATGAGAATGACTGTATAAAAGTATACAGTCGTCATAAACACAAATTTTAAAGTATGGACACGAATACAACTTCAAAAGAGAATTTAAAAAATTTTCAGAAACAAAAATTACAAGTGTGGAACAGGACATATGTATAAGAATAAGAAATGTTGGCAATCTTGACATAAACTGTCACAGCGGCGAAAATACGTCCAAAAAAGAATTTGCAAAAATCGTAAACATTTACACGAAAATATTTTTTTAAACGTTTTCAATAAAATATAAAAAATATCTGATTAAAATATTTAAAACATCGATTCGTAATATAAAAACAATATCATGTAAGTATTTTTCAAAATGAAATATGAATATCAAATTCCATGCCATGCCAAGCTAACCTTACTTTTTGTTTCCGCGGGAACGTTATTTGTTCGTTGTTTTTTAGGGCTCTTGTCAAACCCAAATCTGAATTAACTCCCGAAGAATTGGCCCGGCAGGAAGAGGAAGAATTTAATACCGGTCCTTTATCAGTACTCACACAGTCAGTCAAGAACAATACACAGGTGTTAATTAACTGCCGAAACAACAAAAAACTTTTGGGCAGAGTAAAAGCCTTTGATCGTCACTGTAATATGGTATTGGAAAATGTCAAAGAAATGTGGACTGAAATTCCTCGTACAGGAAAAGGTAAAAAGAAAGTTAAACCGGTTAACAAGGATCGTTTCATATCAAAAATGTTTCTACGAGGAGATTCTGTTATACTTGTATTAAGAAATCCCTTGGCCACTGCCGCCGGGAAGTAAGAAAGAACATTTAAAGACGACAGATAATTTTTATGGGATTAATAAGGGAGAAAACTGAAATGCATTTTTTTTTGCTTTTTGTATAAACATATGAATAAATTTGTGTTTTATTAAAATTTAAGTTTTTAATTATCCTCGGATAATTGCTGATGTATGATGGGAACATAATCATCATATTGAGCTTGATAGAAATTACCGGCTACAGGAGCACCTAAATTATATTTTTCTGCGAATTTAGCTGCCCTAAAGTTAGGTCTATTACGACGTGAATTGTTGGCAACACGAGGCTCGTCGAAGGTAATTTTTCCCGGCTGTTTATACACCAAAAAGACGTAGCGATGTAGGCCAGTGTCTTTCGGAGGTCCCGAACCTACATATGCCGCTATAACCTCTCCATGATCAATTTTGTTGCACGGAATGTTTGCTACCAACCAATGACGAAATTCTCTAAATGTTGGCTTTGCACGACTTGGTGCATCAGGATCAGTCATAATAAGGGTATAATAATCATCATCGTTTGCCTCCCATTCTACCTTAGGTTGCAGTTTGACTTGTGTTGGTGTCAATTCATTGCCTTTATCAACTTTCAAGTCATTGTCATATGTTACCTGTAAAGTGTGCAATTAATAAAAAATGTTAAACGTTTTTTTAAGTATGTAGATCAAACAACTTATGTGTTATCTATGCATTTAATTAAATATTTTTAAAATATTCAGGAGTTAAAATACCAATTTCAGTCGCTAATTGGAAAGATTTGAGCTTTTATATTTTTGTAACTATTACCTCTAAAATTTCCTTGGGAGCTACTTGTATAACATCGGGTATAATTTCATTGTCCTTAAATACTTCCACTTTACATTCGGTAGCTGTATTTTGAGCTATTTGTAAATAGGCCAAAACGCAGAAAACCACTACCAACTGCTTTGCCATCTGGTTTGTTAATAATATTTTTCCTTTTGTTGCTTCGTTTAAAATAATTGAAAAAATGAAATAACCAGTTTTTATATAAAAAAAATTCGATAGTTATAAATAAGAGAGTCCATAAAGAGAAAACCCCTCACGAAAAAAACTATCTTGGCTGCCAGATAAATAAAGTTGCACTTAATTTGTATGAAATCGTCAATGCGAAATCCCAATTTTGTATTAGTTTTTTTAAAAATGTTCTTAGTTATTTATAATTATTATTCAAACTGGCTTTGCAGATTTTGCTTCAACCTAAGAAATTACTCTCAGTTACTCCAATCCAAAAGTTGCTTTCAATTTGTAAACTTATGCAATCATTACTTCAAAATGCATATATATAAATAAAGGCCATACAACCTTATTAATCATATCTGAGTAACTCATTTCTCATTTTGGTGGAAGAAGTTAATTTTAAGAATTTTTTATGGGAGTGGTCCCATAAAAAAGCCGAATTCATGTCAAAAGTTTTGTAGGTCAAGTACGAAAAACATTTCATCAACATCAAACATTTTTGAAACCTTTGAAGTCTTTCAGTGAACCATTTAAAGGGTGTTTTGTTTTTTTTTTTAATTGTGGTTAAATCAAGTGAGTAATAGAATGGAGGTGGTCGCTGACAAACTTAATCATCCCAATTTTTTGACGCCTTTGGTATAGATTAATTCTAAAGCAAAATCGAACAAAATATTGTAAGGACGCTGACGAAGTTGCGGGCACAGCTAGAAAAGAATATAATTTGAATTTAAGCATCTTCTGAACGGACTGAGATATCCTTATAATCTGATATAGATAAGAGAGCTTTTAAATAAGTAGTAATCAAAAATTACATTATTTAATATTTTAAGACCTGAATTTCTAATACGTAAAAGATATATTCCAAAAAATTTGTTAACCATGGGGCTGTCAAATTCTTTTTGGAGTATGTAGTCAAAGGATAAAGCTTTAAAAATCAGTTTACTTTTTACAAGCGGCGCCTTTCACTCGGAGGAATTTTATAATAATTCATAATTTTTGTTTCAAAATTGGATATGTTTGGATAGGGCTTGAGGGAGATCCGTAATAATTTATGACCCAATTTTTCTTTTATTAGCAATGGCTGTAGGGTGGCTTTAAAATATTTAAAAAAATTACTAACACCGAAATAAGTTTAATTTATATAAGCTAAAAACCAAAACAGTAGTTTTCATATTTTCCCAATTTTGAGACCTTTAACCTTTTAACGAAACGAGGCTATCCGGATAAATCTTGAAAATATTTTATTAAAAGTGCCAGCGCGGCTTAAAAATATTAAGTTAATGTCGACCAAAAATTTCTACCAAACTAAATGGTATAACCCAGACATGTAAGCACAATTTTTGTAGATATTTTCAAAGATTATTAAAAATCTTTAATAGATCCTATTATCTGAATTACAAATAAACTTTTGGTAACATTTCGAAAAAATGTATGCCTCAGGTACCCAATTTAAGGGACTTACGAACAAGCCCCCATTCACCTTGGTCTGCCGAAGTAGGCCTTGTTTATATGGGACGTTATTTCCTATGTTCGAAAATAGGTATTGCGCGTGGTGGGTCATATTACAAAAAAAAAGATGCCACTTAAGCCGCTTTCACACTATAATACTGCGTATTAAGATTTTCATTGGATTTTGTAAGATAGAAATCCTATGAGAATTGGTGATTGTCAAAAAATCTAACGCAACATAACATTTCGTTTTCAAACTATCGCACTTCTTTTTTTTTTTTTTTTTTTTTTTGGTTTCTCTCCAAAAAAAAATTGGTAAATGGCAAAGGTACGAAACCAAAGCGCCAGGGTATGATTGCCTTAGCTTCCTCCAAAATCTGCAGAGCGACCTATACCTTCGTATAGGAAGTGAGACTCCAAATTCAGCTAGGTAAAATTAATGAGAGTTTAATGGTGCTCCTCCAGTGAAAATGAAAATGAAAAATGTTATAGTTTAGAAAATTTTCTAAAAATGGTTTGGTATTATGGGATTTCAAATTTCTTTCCGTATTATTTTACATTTTGATAACAACCTGCTTTCCAAGGCGAATTCATTCCAGGTGTAGGCAGTAGAGCAACAACTACAACAAAACAACAACTTTGACATTAGATTAGCAGATATGAAACAATGTATTTTTGACAAGACATTAGCAAAAAAACGAGAGCAAAAAACAACCAGCTGGGCTATCAACACCACCTGGTATGAATTCGCCTTGCTGCTTTCAAACTTTCTCATTGGATTTAAGTATTTGACAAGTCTTATTACTCAGTATAATAGTGTGAAAAGGGCTTTAGTGAAGTGCCATATCGCAAATTTTATATTTATTACAGACTTAAACCTGATAAAACAGTGCATTAGATTTTGTTTTAAACATTTTATTAAGAGGCTGTCTTCACTAGTCATCAATTTGAACAAAACATAAACATTACGCCGGCAGAGCAACGGAATTAATTTGTACTGTTATAGTTGGCGAATATACATAAACTAAAATACAACAACAATATCATTGTCATGTTAAAAAATAGTTTTTATAACAAATGTTTTAACAGCCGTGTTAAGACTTGGAAATAACCTTAACTTGTCTACACTTAATACTAAGATTATGTTAGTATTAATGTTTATAATTTTATGTCTAATGTAGACTGGAGGTAACGTTCGTTTTTCGTCTCATTTTATAAAACAATTTTTTGCAATAAATTTTGCGTTAAATTAAAGAGTTTGCCAAATTATTCGGTTTTCTTAGCTAGAATCATTTTAAATCGATATATTTTTTATTTATTATTTTTAAAGTTTATCAGTCTAGGGTTGCTGGTTCAGTTCCTGTCAAAGACAGTGGGTGTTTTTATGCAGATAAGCTAGAAGCTTCGCAACACGGATTTTGTAGGTCTTTATTTATTCCCATGTTTGGGTTTGTATACAATAGCTCAGTCAAATATTTATATGTGCAATGCTTAAACATTAATTTGAATTAAAAGAAACCCTTCACCAGGGTGATTTTATTCATAAAGACATGTACAGCATTATCCAGAGGCGCTCAGCGCCAAAACGGCCTAAGCCCAAAAAAATGTTTCTGAGAAAAACGAAGTTAAAAGAAAATAAGTTTTTAAAATATTTTTATTATTTTTTTATTAATTGTAAATAAATATTAGTTGTAATATTTGTTTTTGCTTAATCATTAGGTCTTAATTAATTTAGATAAAGACTGTTTTAAATAGTTAATACAAAAATTAAAGTGGCTTAGGCCATTTTGGGATCCATTTAAAAAAAATATATTGATAGGAACTGAGGGTTAGGCCAGTTTGGCTCCATTTATTATAACATAAAAATTTCTTCAGATAAATAATAAAAATAATGTTTAGTGTTTTAAATAATACAAATTAATAATAATAATAATTATTCGTCTTCTTCCTTAATATTGATGACGCACTTGGTGTTGGGACGTACTCCGATCCAGAATTTTTGGCTATTCGTATTTAGTTTTTTTTTTGTCGGTATGGAAGGTCGGACAAATGGTAATAGTTCTCCTATATCCCTAGGTTAGAATGGATTGTTCGTTACATAAACCTCACTTTTCACAAAATAACGATCGTATCAATTTTTCCATTCCTGATGTATTTTTATTTTGAAAATCAGTTTTTTTATTCTTTATTAGCTTTTCTTCAAAATAAAATAATACATTTTTCAAATTAAATCTTTCAAAGCAAAAACTCAATTCAATCATGAGTGATCCCAGCGAAATTAACAAAATCTTCAATGATCACAAAGTAATACCAGATGTTACAACAGTTGCACCAGCAGAAATTTTAAAGGTAGATAGATGGACTTTAGATACAATAAAAAATCTTAATGTTTATTGAACCAATTTTATATTTAACAACCAGGTTACTTATTCCAATGGTGTTGTAGTTGATAAAGGAAATGAACTAACACCGACCCAAGTTAAGTCACCACCCACACTTGAATGGACTGCCGAGAGCAACAACTTTTATACACTTACTTTTACCGATCCGGATGCACCAAGTCGTAAAAATCCTCAATTTCGTGAATATCAACATTGGATTGTTGTCAATATACCGGGAAATGATGTAGCTAAGGGTGAAGTTTTAACGGCTTATGTAGGTTCGGGACCACCAGAAGGTACCGGCTTACATCGTTATGTTTTCTTGGTCTTTCCACAGTCAGGAAAATTAAAATTTAAGGAACAACAAATACCTAAAAATAGTGGCACAAATCGTGGCAAATTCTGTACAATGAAGTTTTGCAAAAAATATAAGTTGGGCGATCCGCTGGCGGGAAATTTTTATCAGGCTCAGTGGGATGATTATGTGCCAACAGTGCATCGTCAGTTATCGGGGAAGCGTTAGATAGGAATGGAGCATTTTGTTTTAACAATTCTCAATATCGTTTTATAATACATTTTGATATCCTCTATACATATAATAAAATAGTAACTCATTTCCTGTCTGTCTGTCTTTCTTCTTTTGTGTTCGCATCACGTAAAAAATACTGGATGGATTTTAACAAAATGTTGTTAAAATATATAATATAGAAAACTTTTTTTTCCCAAAATTTTTCTTTTCCAAGAAAAAGTGGAGAAAAAGCAGTGAATGTACGCCGATTTCTTTTTTTACCGATTTAAAGGTATTGCATACTTTAAGGCATCTTTTATTTTTGAAAGCGGTATATTTTGAAAACGGTTGCACAACAGATGGCGCTGTTATAAAATAATGTAAAATGAACTGAAAGCGGGATATTTTAAACACGGTTGTGCAATAGATGGCGCTGTTTTGAATAATCACAAAATATGAATTACTTACTGCCAAATAGCCAATTGAATAAAATTTGTTTTTGATTTGTATTTTTACTTTGTGGAATAACATTGTTATTAAAATATTTTAAACACCTTTCATAGAGCTTTACAATAATTTCAAGAATTTTATATAAATTTTAGAATTTTATCTAAAGATGGCTACCTTTATAAAGTAAAATAAAATTTGGTGTGGATTACTTTAAAAACCAAATCGAACGAAATTTTATCAGGATGCACAAAACGTGTGAGGGTACAGCTAGTTATAAAATAATTTTAACTGAACTTTTCAAACTTATTCAAACTTTAGCTGAAAGTTTGGTCTTGAATGAATTCCATAAAAAAATGTTGATGGTACCAAAAAACGTGTTTCTTATGAGTTTCAAGAGAAAGAAAAGATAAAAGATATTTTTTGACAGTCGTAAGTTTACATATTAAGGCCAGTACGCAGCTCGCCTGAATTTCAGTTTCCCATAAGAAGTATGTGTAAAAAAACAGCCTGAATTTCAGGTTTGAAAATTTTCAGGCAACTTTCCGTTTGGAATTTTCGACTATTACAGGGATGTTTTAACAAAAAGTGTAGACTTTTTTCTTCAACTAAAACAAAAATTAATGTTCAGGCAATTGTTTGGTAACGGAATTTAAACAATTTCATTTCATTTTTACACTTTCAAAATATTATTTTTTTTCAGTTTTGTGTTGATATAATAATATTGTGTACAACATACAATAAAATTTTAAAAACACGACTACATGACTTTTATTTCTACAAAGGACCACATAATGAATTTTATTTTTGTAGAAATAAAGGCAAAAAAATCAAACCTGAAATTCCGTAGAGCTGGGCTTTAAAGAAAAACCTTATTAGCTTTTGGTTTTACAGGTACAAAAGATTTACTTTTAGTTATATTTTTTTTATTTGAATATTTTATTTGAAAATTTAAAAATTAAAAATATTTTTACAAAGAAAATAATAAACAAACACAAAACTTCGCATTACAAATTTAAGCCCAATCTAGCTAGCAATACGTCCGAAAAGTTATCATATTGTGCAAGATAAAAGTTACCTGCCACAGGAACACCTAGAGCATATTTTTCAGAAAAATGCTTGGTAGAGAAATGCGGTCTACCCTCGATACTATTGGCTGGGGTGTATTTTTCATCGAATGTTAACTTCTCTGACTGCTTAAAAAGTAAATAAACGTAACGATGAAAACCTGAACCTTTACTAGGTCCAGAACCTTGATAACCATATAGTAAATCGCCATTTGTAAAATTATTCTCCGGTATATTGACTATTAACCAATGACGCCATTCTTTCAATGAGGTATCCTCCCGTGAGGGGGCATCCACTTCAGTGAAAAGTAGAGTATAAAATGCACCTTTTTCAGCAGTCCATTCTACTGTGGGAGGATTTTGAACTTGTGTGGGTGTAAGTTCTTCTCCCATATTGACTGAATCGCCGGTATCGAAAGTAACCTAAACGTTTGTTATAATTGATTATAATGTATTTTTTTTTTAAATTTAATTGCACATATTATCCAAACCTTTAGTAGTTCTTGAGGTACTTCATCTAAGAGATCTGGTATAACTTCATGCTTTTTCATTGCTTCTATTATATCAGAATCCTTACTCAAAACTATATTTACAAAGAAAAATATTTTTATTATGATAAGAAATTGCATTGTTATTAACTTGATGGATGCTTGGCAAGACTTTGTAAAATTAAATGATTTTTAAAGTTAATTGGTCTTAAATATAAAATAAACAATTGAAAAGCTTTAAGTTTTTAAAGTTTCATTGTTTCAAATTTTTATAAAAGATTCCAACTTTTAATCTAATAATTAAGTTTAGAACTGAATGTAATACAAGTGCTTATGTATTTAAGAAAGTGTTTGGAGCATGAGCTTTAATGTATTTTTGAGTTTTATATCAGTGTTTAAAGCAGCATTCAGAAATATTTTTTTTTATTTTAGCTATTACCTACTACTGCTTCTAGAAAATTACAATTTTTTGCTAAAAAACCATTAATTATTTGTTTTTTATATTTTTTTATATTTTCTTTAATTTTTTCATAGCTAGAAACAAAAAGCAGCAGCTACATACATACATATATAAAAAACAATATCACAAAATATTATATTTCAGTATTTTCGTTTTTTTTAAGAGATATAACACTCAGGCAATTATTTCCTGGAAAAGTAGTAGAGTAGATAAGACAGATGGTTATGGCAACACTGCAATTACACGTTCTGATTATTTTTAGAACATTTTTGCAGCGCCTCTGGTGTTATGTAGGAGTATTAGTAGGCGTATTAAGGCCCAATAATGTGCATAAGCTGGCTTAAGCTAATGTCAAAAAATGAACGAAAAGTCTGTCAAATGCTTAAGCAACTTATTGAAGACTTTTAGGTGGCTACAATGTACTTACATGAATCTAAAAATTATTATGACACAGTTGCACATTTGTTTTATTCGAACTTTTGAAAAATAATAATTTTTTTCTAAATAAATTTAATTTCTTAACAAAAAGGTGTTAAATAAACATTAATAATTATTTTTAATAGTTTTAAGAAAATTTCGAAAGAAACATTTAAAATTTTTTGTTGTTTTGGTAATTTTGGCCAAAAGTACTAAAAAATACAGCGGTGTGCATTACTCAACCCATAAACAATAAAATGCTCTTTCTCTTTAATTACAATTATTATAAAATGCCTCCCTTTTTTCTTATAGAAACTTCTTTTTTAAACATTTTATATTAAATTTAAATTCAATTTGTTCACTTTCGTCCTTCATTGGAATTTTTATGAATGTACATTCATATGTAAAACACAAAGCACAAACAGCTGTTTCCGTACGGAATGTGCGATCGGTTTCGGACTTTGCTTAAGCAAATGACATTCGACGAAACTCAACGAAAAGTATTGTTAAGTACATTATAGTTTGCCACATATGATTTACATGTAATTGTACAGTTGCTTAAGTTGGCTTAAGCTAGCTTATGCATATTATAGTTGGGCCTTTAGCCAGTTTATAATTATTTTACTTCGCCTGCGATTTAGTGCTTTGAGGTGATACCGGCGAAGGAGCCTTTTCGTTTAGTGATAAGAAGCAAGTAACTCAAAAAACTAAATACGCTAGTTTTCAAGAAACAACGAAAAAAATCCTATCTGCTTTTAAAAAACTTAAAATCGTTAAGAAAAGCTAAAAAGGGCTATTAGCCGAACCGGCAAGTGCTAATAGCGCACAACAATGCTGTCTTAAACATTCCAACAGGCATAAACAAAAAAAAAAAATCAAACTATTCGCTTATGTTAGTTATTAGAATGGGTGGTAAAGAATCTTAAAAAAAACTCAATTAATATTTACCATCACTACTAAAAAAATCTGGAGTTGCCTACACCCAACATTACCATACCTCATGGAAACAAATGGTTGTATTACATAAGGGATAAAAGTTCAAATCGAAATAAGAATTATTTTCGGTTTGTGGTGTAGGTAAACTACCCCTTGCTCCTTTCCGCTTATGTCCAAAAACTATATAGCTCTTCATCTCCATATGCCAAAGACACATACTGAATTTCATTATGATATGTCCAACGGTATGACCTCTTGTAGAGACTCCACAAAAATAGTGGTATACATACATATCCACACACAGACATCATAGTGAAAATAGGTAAAATGGATTTAGGACACCTCAAAACGTGCATCGATTTTTTCACGATTACTATACTTTACCTATACTACGTATGGTAAAGTAAAAATAGTTAGAGAAATAAGAATGATGATATTTTGACCCAAAATCCCTATCGAGGAGCGAGGCATATCATAAGTTCTTCAGTATTACTCGTTTGCTTCGCATTTGCTGCTCTAAGGCTTCAAATTATAGGTGTTGTAAAAACGTACATATCGGCCATTCGATTAACTACGACGTTATTAGTATTGGCATTGTGTACATGTACATTAGAGCAGCCATGAAATATATGGGATTTGAAAAAGTATTATTTTTTGCACTCCCCGCGCATTTTCGGTTATCTGTGGATTAAAAATAGAGATGTGCATAAAAATTTGTAAACCGTACAGGACCCTTGCATTTAAGTGGCAAAAACGGCCTTAAAAAGCTGTAAAAAAAGATGTCTGGATTTATTTATCAATAACTCCTAAACAGAGAGCTTTTCGTAATTTAGTTATATAAACTTTTTATTCGTTATAAAGGTACAAATCTTTTGTTCATACAAACTTTTAACTCACGATAAAACTTTAGTGTTTTTTTAGCGGTTCAATTTAACTTTTACTTTGAAACTGAACTTTGAGTATCAGTCATTCATTTCTGAAGGCATGTAAATACGAATTCTCTTTATTGTAAATATAGTTAATATATTATCGTAAATTCATTTACGTTACGATTAATCGACCAAAACTTGAAATATTACTAATAAACTTGCGTTATAAACTCTTTCGATTTTATAAGTTGATTAATAGGATTTTAGACCAGAGTTACGTTTTGGTCCTTAAATCGTGAAGTAAATGAATTTGCGATAATATATTAACTAAATTACGTTCAAAACAACCTAAGTTTTAGTCGATTAATTGGTAAAATATTATGTTTATTTAATATCAAAGTGATTTACTAACACTTGCAAAACACAAATAATGGAATTGGGTTCTTTCTAGAGTTTCAGTATTAAAATTACTTAATAATATTGAAGGCCTGAGTCAGTTTTTGGTCACTAAGCTCTAAAATCGAGGAGCTGATTAAGGAAACGCAAAGAAAAAAGTAACACATACTATGATACAATGCAGGTGTATAGCAAGTGAAAAATCGAATGGTCGGCACACAAACAAAATGACCATCGAAGCAACGACTGAAAAGATTCAGCTCAACATTCTAATTAGAAAGACCGATACATGGTTTGGTAACTTTTTAAGTGACAACAAAAATTCATAATATGGAAAATTGAGGGCATTTTGTAGATATTTGTACAACATACCCTGAAATTTTGGCTAAAATCGGTCGACCCATTTCCGCAGTTAGCGGTGACATCAAAGTGTACACTTCTTTATAAATATATATATATAGATTAAATAAGAGTTTTTAGTTTTAGGTAAACTAGTTTTTAAAGTTGGTCATTACAATTTTCAACAATTCTTGGATTTCATTAAAGAAATTTTGAATTTCTGTACTCTCGCTTGGAAACAGTTTATTTATGCTGTTAATAATTCCTAAAATATGTACATATGTATATTTTTGAGTACTTAGGTACATTTTGTTTATGAAATTTATATAGTACATATGTAACTTAAAATCAACTTAGCGATGTCGATATTATCAAGATTTTATGCAAAAAAAAAAAAAAAAATCTTTACTGTCTTTAAGGTTCGTACATCTCTTAAAACCTGACAATAACAGCTTCTAGGAATTACCAACGCGTCTGACATTTTTTTGGTTTTATTTGTAATAGACTTAAAAAATTATCAAATTGGTTGCACCTCCTCAAAGTTTTTACCGATGATAGAAGTTACAGACAAGCGTAAGAAGAACAAAACGCCAAGCAATGGCAGACATATTTTATTATTAACAAGTTATTGTTGTAATTTGTGGAAAATTAGACTGAAAGTTTATTCAATATGACGAAGTTCTAAAACTGTTCGGCAATATTTTAAATAGTAAATAAACACTTTCAGCCAAAAGTTATTAGAAGAACCGGTCGAACGGTTTTTGTACTAAAAATTTTGTATATGAATATGAATGATTATTATTTCTTTAATCTGATTTAACTTAATTTAAAACAATTAACTTTTCTCTAATGATTTTTGAATACACACTACAATACAACAACAAAATATCAGATACAGAATTTTATTTCGAATTTATAAAAATACATATGGTAAAGCTGAGACTCCCACGATTTCAGAGGTGGTTTGGTTTTTCACTTGCGTTACACCTATAAAAACACCGCTTTAAAGTCGAATTAGTTTGTTAATTTTTTCATAATTTTGAGTTAACAAAAAATGGGTTTGGAAAAATAAATATCAAAAAAAAAAAAAAAAAATCGTCCAAAAGTTTAAATGAAAAATAGCCCAAGAAATCTTTATACAAAATTGGGTAATATTTCATATGAAAAATAACCCAAACATTTTGGGTGTTTTTTTGTCGTTTTTTGGAGAATAATTCATTTTTATATTTTCTGCCGATTTTGCATAATGAAAAATTGCCCAAATGTTTTAATGAAAGATCACCCATTTTTGATAATAAGAGTGAAAAAACAAAAGTTTGTACGTCATAATAAAAAATAATTACTAATAATAAGTAGTTTGAAGGTTTATCTTAAACCGCCGAAGTGTTAACATTAAAAATTTATCAGGATTTAAACTGGAAAAATAAGCAACTTAGCTTTTCCAAAAAACTGATTAATTTACAGAAAATATATTGACATCACATTTAAGGTTGTACGAGTGGCATTTTTCAAAAAGCTTCTCATTATTTAAGTTAATTAATTGTTCTGGAAAAAAGTACAAGCTGCTTTGTTTCTTTTATACTAGTAAATATTTCTAGTTATGTTGTTATAAATAAGTTACTAATATGAGTTGAAATATATAATTATTGTTATTAATGTGTTTATTGTAAAATTTTAGAATTAGGTTCCGGAGGCAAAAATTTTTTATAAAATATAAAAAAAAATATAAATTTATATTTTATAAAAAATTTTTTGCTTCCGGCGCCTAATTCTAAAATTTTACAATAAACAATAATTAATTTATTAATTTAAATAATTCATTACAACTCATATTAGCAAAATATTTGTACCTATATTATTTTTTATGATTTACATATACATATTTCCTTTCCTTTTTTTTTAATGAACAATAAGCAACAATATATTTAAATGGTAGCAAAAAGCTTCCTAACAGACTGTGATCAGACAGCGGTTCAATTAATTTAAATCAACGATTTAATTTAGGAACGTTTATAGCGACCGTGAACACAGTTACTCAGAGTTCCTTTGGCAGCACCCCCAGGAGCAGCAGGTGTTACAGCTTTCTGGGATTTTGATCCAAGATTACATAGAAAAGTTGTTCGTTAAATTAAACCAATATCAATGCTCTTACTAAAACTATTGACATTTAAATTTTTAATAAGTAAACTATTAATAAATTTGGACGATAAATCATTTATATTTGGGTATTTTTTCACAATTTTTCTGCCAAATTTCCATTTTCCTTTTTTGGGCAATTTTTTATTTCTTTAGGGTGATTATTCATTCGGCAATTTTTCATTTTTGTTTTTGGGCTATTTTCCACAGCGGCATTTTTCATGCAGCCAGCAGAAACAATGAAAAAATCCTAAAATTCAAAAATTATGAAGTTTTTAGCCAAAATATGTACTTAAAAACAAAAGTAGACAGCTTCGATGGACCCGAAAAAATAGGGACATCAAAAAACTACTTTTATGCATCAATAATCTTATCTTCTGTTATATACTCGTATACTAAAATATGTATAAAAAGGTTTTCTATGCCAACTTTTGAAATATAATGATTTTAAAAATCATCCATATTTGCTATTTTTATTAAAATTAACAGTTGATATTTTTAATATTTGAAAATGTATGATAATAGATTACACAGGGCAACAGCAAAAATATGCTCGAGTAACTACTATATACATTTGATGTATCATGGCTACCTTAGTACAAAAATGGTAAAATTTTTAAATTCTATGGATAGATTTTTTTTTTAAAAATTTTTTTTTAAAATTGCAATTTTTTTGAGACGTTTCTTCAAATAATTAATGATAACTCAAAAACTACTAGTCCGATATTATTAAAATAAATTCAGAAAAATTAAGATTTGCATAGCCTTTAATTCGTCTATATATCGCGTTACAATCGGATCAATAGTATCGGAGTTATAATAAAAAACTTAAGAAAAAAATATATTTTTTACGTAAAAATGGCAAAAATTTTCGTTTTAAAAAAATCATAAAAAATCGAAAACGGCAAAAAACTTCCAGATTCATTTTTTTATCGCATAGCGACATATAATAGCAACAAAATGAGATATCGACCATAAAAATCGATTGATTTTTTTCTAATTTATTCACATTTTAGTGAATTCGCTCATTTTCACAAAATTTTAGTTTTTTGCTTGATATACGCATTATAGCGGGTTTTCAAATGTGTGAAAAACATAAATTTTCCAATTTCAAGGGGTGCATGTCGGATTAATGTTAGATTTGATGAGAAACTTCCACCCACAAAATTTTAGTCGAATTCGACAACGTTAACACGTAGCGCATAGGCCCCAAATCTGAAAAAAAGCGTTTAAATCGAAAATAATTGACAAATTTTCAGTTTTTGCAAAATTAACGCTATTTATTTCCCCTTTTGAAAAAAAGTGGATCCTGGTCCTTAGGGCAAACACAATGAGATTTACAATAAGGTATATATCTTTTAAATCGGTTAAACAGTTTTCAAGTTACTTGCCGAAGGCAATTGACAAAAAAAATGTAACTAAGTCAAATCGATGGAATAGATCGAATATGCATTTCATTGTTTTATTCATGTATTTTCTTTTATTTTATATTTTATTATTTAAATTTATTACAACATATAAAATAAGGAAATAAATAAATAAATATTATAAACTACAAACTTTGGAATTTTCTTTTATGACATTTTCTATTATTGAATAACGAAGTGTTGCTCTGAATACTCCAGCAAAAATCTGCCATCATGTGTGCATCCCAGCGACCCTGGTATCTTTCCTCCATTGTCCGAATATCTTGGTGAAATCGTTCGCCCTGTTCCTCACTTAAGTCTCCTAGATTTTCAGGAAAACGATCTAAGTGACTGTGAAGGTAATGTAACTTGATGCTCATGTTGCATCCAAGATTCTGGAAGTGAGTTAACATCTCTTCAACGTGCGCAACATAATCATCATCCTTGTTATTTCCTAAGAAATGTTGAATAACCCATACAAACGAATCCCATGCATTTTTCTCAATTTCTCAATTTCAAGAATCGTAAAAAACATTAAGGAATGCTATGCAAAAAATCAATCTTTACAGGTAGCCAGCGGAAAAACCCAATTCGGCGTGCACGCAAATTTATGAACGTTTATTACTTTGCCGCCGCAATTGTCAAAATGAAGCAAGGGCGACAGGTAGCCAACAGAAAAGGAGCATTTCATCGTTTATCAGATTTCTACTGAAATCGTAAAAATTAAAAAACTTTTCCTTTATTGCTTACTTTTTTTAATTCTGAAAATCATAAAAATGCCATAAAGATCTGTTCCAAACAATTTTCTACATTCAATACTGTATTTCCACAGTAACACGTGTCCCACAGAAATACGTGTTTTGCCCAAAACAGTATTTCGCGTACTTGTTTTGCCATACATTTCTCATTCATCCAAAACACTTTGGCAGTACCTGGATATTGTATAGTGGTTTCAAAAGCATCTAATTTTTTTATTTTGTTGCGTTGTGTAATAGGAAGATATCAGTCAATTTTAGCGAAATTTTATATTTTATTGTTAAAAAAGAAAAAAATAAAAAATTTAAAAAGTAAAATGTTTTTGTAAATTGTCTTCGGCAAGTTCTCAAGGACATATAATGGCCAGTGAAAATTGTAATAACTCGAAAACTTAAAGACATGTAGCTTATTGTAAATCTCATTGTGTTTGCCCTAAGGACCAGGATCCACTTTTTTGCAAAAGGGGAAATAAATAGCGTTAATTTTGCAAAAACTGAAAATTTGTCAATTATTTTCGATTTAAACGCTTTTTTTCAGATTTGGGGCCTATGCGCTACGTGTTAACGTTGTCGAATTCGACTAAAATTTTGTGGGTGGAAGTTTCTCATCAAATCTAACATTAATCCGACATGCACCCCTTGAAATTGGAAAATTTATGTTTTTCACACATTTGAAAACCCGCTATAATGCGTATATCAAGCAAAAAACTAAAATTTTGTGAAAATGAGCGAATTCACTAAAATGTGAATAAATTAGAAAAAAATTCAATCGATTTTTATGGTCGATATCTCATTTGTTGCTATTATATGTCGCTATGCGATAAAAAAAATGAATCTGGAAGTTTTTTGCCGTTTTCGATTTTTTATGATTTTTTTAAAACGAAAATTTTTGCCATTTTTACGTAAAAAATATATTTTTTTCTTAAGTTTTTTATTATAACTCCGATACTATTGATCCGATTGAAACGCGATATATAGACGAATTAAAGGCTATGCAAATCTTAATTTTTCTGAATTTATTTTAATAATATCGGACTGGTAGTTTTTGAGTTATCATTAATTATTTGAAGAAACGTCTCAAAAAAATTGCAATTTTAAAAAAAAAATTTTTTAAAAAAAATCTATCCATAGAATTTAAAAATTTTACCATTTTTGTACAAAGGTAGTCATGATACATCAAAATTATATAGTGGTTTTAAGAGCACATGAAATTTTTTTTATTTTGTTGTGCTGTGTTATGCTTTCAACCCGGGCAAACTAATACAAGGTGAGTGCACGGGCGAATTCTTTAGAATGCGTACAATTAAGAAAGAACAGACTTGACTACACTCGAAAAAATAACAGACAAAATTGTAATCAAGATGTAATGAATAAAACTCCTAATTTCTTCTGATCCATTACAAGCAGCTCTTTCAACAATAATCAAGAAATTAGATAATAGTAGATGACTCTGTTAACACATAATAATGGGTGATTTTTTTGAGGTTAGGATTTTCATGCATTAGTATTTGACAGATCACGTGAGATTTCAGACATGGTGCTAAAGAGAAAGATGCTCAGTATGCTTTGACATTTCATCATGAATAGACTTACTAACGAGCAACGCTTGCAAATCATTGAATTTTATTACCAAAATCAGTGTTCGGTTCGAAATGTGTTTCGCGCTTTACGTCCGATTTATGGTCTACATAATCGACCAAGTGAGCAAACAATTAATGCGATTGTGACCAAGTTTCGCACTCAGTTTACTTTATTGGACATTAAACCAACCACACGAATGCGTACAGTGCGTACAGAAGAGAATATTGCGTCTGTTTCTGAGAGTGTTGCTGAAGACCGTGAAATGTCGATTCGTCGCCGTTCGCAGCAATTGGGTTTGTGTTATTCGACCACATGGAAGGTTTTACGCAAAGATCTTGGTGTAAAACCGTATAAAATACAGCTCGTGCAAGAACTGAAGCCGAACGATCTGCCACAACGTCGAATTTTCAGTGAATGGGCCCTAGGAAAGTTGGCAGAAAATCCGCTTTTTTATCGACAAATTTTGTTCAGCGATGAGGCTCATTTCTGGTTGAATGGCTACGTAAATAAGCAAAATTGCCGCATTTGGAGTGAAGAGCAACCAGAAGCCGTTCAAGAACTGCCCATGCATCCCGAAAAATGCACTGTTTGGTGTGTTTTGTACGCTGGTGGAATCATTGGACCGTATTTTTTCAAAGATGCTGTTGGACGCAACGTTACGGTGAATGGCGATCGCTATCGTTCGATGCTAACAAACTTTTTGTTGCCAAAAATGGAACAACTGAACTTGGTTGACATGTGGTTTCAACAAGATGGCGCTACATGCCACACAGCTCGCGATTCCATGGCCATTTTGAGGGAAAACTTCGGAGAACAATTCATCTCAAGAAATGGACCGGTAAGTTGGCCACCAAGATCATGCGATTTGACGCCTTTAGACTATTTTTTGTGGGGCTACGTCAAGTCTAAAGTCTACAGAAATAAGCTAGCAACTATTCCAGCTTTGGAAGACAACATTTCCGAAGAAATTCGGGCTATTCCGGCCGAAATGCTCGAAAAAGTTGCCCAAAATTGGACTTTCCGAATGGACCACCTAAGACGCAGCCGCGGTCAACATTTAAATGAAATTATCTTCAAAAAGTAAATGTCATGGACCAATCTAACGTTTCAAATAAAGAACCGATGAGATTTTATGCGTTTTTTTAAAAAAAAAAGTTCTCAAGCTCTTAAAAAATCACTCGTTAGTAGATGACTCTGTTAACACTAATTCAGACTCAGAAACTTATTCTAGTGATTAAGAAATTGTTTACAATTGTTATGTTATTTGAATTTTTTTTTTTGTAATTTTATTATTAATCTTTATACAAAAATATGTTTTTTATCTTAAATAATAATTTAATTTTAAAATATTTTTTGTTGTCAATTTGGTAACCCTATTCATATTATGTTATTTGAATACAAATGGTTCTGAGAATAGATAACACATAGATGGCCAACTCTCCAAATGTCAAAAACGTGGCTTTAAATGGCTTTTCACATACGGGTACGGCGTGAATTCCACACACTTAGGGGAATAAAATTTGTATTCACATTTAGGCACTATTACGCGATATTCCATTGCACTTTCCAATTATTTAAATAATTTTGAATTTTTGCACAGAAAATTATTTATTTTTTTTATTTTATTATTTTTATTTATTATTTATTGTTTTTAAAATTTTTTAATAAAAACTAAATTTAATTTTATTGACATTTGTTTGGTGAAATTTATTTGTACACAGTATTGTATTTTTTTTTTTAGCAAATATTTCAAATTAGCATTCAATCTAAAGTTTTTCGCACATAAATAAATTAGGAAAATACAATATTCATATTTTTATTAAAAACCAAAAGAATTATTTAATTTTAACATCTAAAATTGAACGTAAAAAAATATTCTCTTTTTACAAAATATTTTATACAACTATGAGGAGTTTAGGTGATGTGGGGAATTTAAAAAAAACCAACACTTATACATTCTTAGACTTAGGTTTTTTGACAAGAGACTTAGGTTTTTGACGTTTCAGTTGACTATCTATGTGTTATCTATGGTTCTGAGTATTTTCAAAACTTTAAAAAATTAAAATACTAAAAAGTTTAAAATTATGTTATATTCAACCCTGAATAATTAGACATTGGTTATATTTTATAAAAAAAAACTATCACGCTTTATCATTTTGTATGTGAAATGATAGATTAAAATTCAAAAAAATAATAATTACTGAAATGGGGTAATTTTGGGTATTGGTAATTGTACCCGCACCGGAAAAATAAAAGGATTTCTAAAAATGTTAATTCATTTTTGAAAATAGTACGCTAAGGAAGAAATGTGCCAAAAAATTCATTAAGCTACCATAACTCCTTCGATTTTCGATTCCAGTTTTACTATGGGGACCGTTAACTGTGCGGCAGTAATGGTGATTGACCTTAGTTAAGAAAAATTTAAATTTGGGAAAAAAATCAAACAAGGACCCCATGTTAAAAATTATTATATTTGCTATATTATTCAATATAAAATTGTGGTAAGTTAGACTTTTTTATACACTTGACAATCGCTGTTTACAAAAGAACTTTTTGTCCTGTCAAGTGTCATTTATAAAAAAATGCAAGAAGTCTTACAAAATTATCCAAATTTCATTTATAAATATCTAATTTAAAAATGTCTACACTCCCCTATACATGACAAATATATATTTTCGTTGCCACTCACTCTCACTATTAAGTAAAAATACAGTTTTTTTCTTCATAATTTATTTATTGTATCTTCAATATTTTTGAACTAACAATACTTACTGATAATGTTTGTTTCCCGGATTTTGCAATCATTTACGGGTCATCCCTCTAATGTACGGCGAATGTAAATAGGTCCATTTAGCATCTCACGCGCCAAATGAGATTCAAGCCTCTATTTCTGCTTTAACTGATGGCATGTGTAGGTCTTTGTGGATGTTCGAATTTTTTATTTACCAGAGAGCAGATGTAATCATACGTAGTATCTTATTTTGGCACCTTTGATTTTTTTCTACATTGCTAGCTAAGGCAGTGCCCCATAACTGAATCCCATAACACCAAATTAGTTTGAGGATCGACTTGTACAGTAGAAGTTTACAATCTAAGCTCAGGGCGGAGTTTCTGCCAATACGCCAATTTAGTTGTACTGCTTTTAGTTTAATTTGTGTTAACTTTAAATCTATGTGGCTTTTCCAAGAAAGGCGACGCACAGAGGGGTATTTTGCCAATCTAGCCGGACATTAGGCCAAAAATTATGAGAAATGTTAAAATTTAAGTACGCAGCTCGACAGACAGCAAAATTCTGCATCGTATAGTGAATTTTCAAGGCTTTTGCTTGAGATTTGTCGTTGTGGGACACTGTTAAAATCAGGAAATCGCATACGTTTTTATTGACTTTAAACGATTTTGAGAGGTTTGCAATATATTTTTTGGTGGCTAAACGAATAAAGATTTTGTATTGATTTTTTTTCTGAGAGGGGGTTTATTAGTAGCTACTTACGTTAATTTTTAATGATAAAAATTTCGGTCAAAATTAAAAAAAGGTTTTTTTGTAAAATTTTTTGTCAAAAAAAAAAATTGAAAAGCTTTTTAAGAGTGATCTTCATCGCGATCTTAAAAATGTTATATATCACTAAAAAATTTACGATCTCTACTTTTATGCTGTAAAAAAACGTTGCGCACATTTGCGTCATTATTTTTTGCGATTTTTTTTAAATTTTGCCTTTTTATGTTTTTTTCTTATCTTGGATAGGTAAATACGAGTAAGAAACCCTTGTATATTCATAAAATGTTTTGGTTTTTAATAACTGAAGGTAGATATTTTTATTTAAATCATTACATCTAACACTGTTATTACCTGTACAAAAAACAATTTAAATATCAAAAGAGATATAGACGTAGATGCCCTTTCTTTCGGAATATCTACTTTACACGGCAGAATTCTATTGAGAGCATATTACACCTGTCATATAAACTGTCAGTGAAAAAATGGCAAATAAAATCACATGCGGACAAAGCCATTGTTAACGCGAGGAAAAAAAATATCCAAGAAAAATTTAGAAGTGAATTAGGGCTAGTAGTGGGTGTACCGAAAGCTGAATTTGGAAACACCAACGATGGTAACACTAGCAGAATATTTTTTTCCAATTCTGAATTAGCTGCAGAAATAACTGGAATTGAGTTTGATTTCATATACCGAATCAAGGTTATTATTGAAGTAATATAAAGTGGCCACAAAATCCAAATGCACGAGTTTGCCGATTATTGCTTAGATAATGCAAAACTTTACTTTTCTCTATATGAGTGGCATTCTCTGACACCTACAATGCACAAGATTTTAATACATGGTGCAACTGTTATGAATGAGGCATTGTTGCCTATTGGGCTGTTATCAGTAGAAGCGGCTGAGGCACGAAACAAACATTTCTGGCTTTACAGGCAGAATTTTTCTAGAGAGTTTTCAAGGGATCAGTGTAACTTAGATATTATTCATAGGCTTTTGTTAAGTTCTGACCCACTCTTTACTAGACCCACTCCAAAAAAGGTCGTTACCTTTTACGAAAGAAGCAATTTCTTTCATGCTACCGCCTGTACTTAACGCTTAAGAGGATTCAGATTCGGAAGAGGTCTTTCAAGAATCAGACGAAGAAGAACCATGGCACTCATCATCGTCTTAGTGCAAAGGAGAAGTTGTTTTAAATAAATTAATTGTTATAATTTTAAATAAAATTTATCGCTACAATCATAAATAAGTTTTTACTATGAATAAATTAATTATTTTCCGATAAATAAAATACTATAAAGTAACAAATTACAAAAATATTTTTTTAATAATATTCTTGGGAGGCGGGGATTAATTAGGCATTGGAAAGCTTAAAATGAATATTTTTAGGAAATTGGCAAAAAAATAAAAATTTTTTTTTTCACAGGGAGAAATACCTCCCCCTGCCCATAAAAATAAATTTTTATGGTTTTAAGAAGTATATAATCTATTTCTTTTAATAATTGCATTATTTTTTTAAATAATTTTTTATTTCACCGCCCACAAAAGGGGCGGGGCTAAAAATGTCATTTAAGTAAGAATCTCTTGAGTCCAACTTTAAGTTTTTGAACATTCTTTGACCTTAAAAGTTGTAATTGCTAAACAAAATGACGGGAAAATCAAAAAAAAACTTACATTTTTTAGAGGTAGGATTAGTTCTTCCAAGGGGAACTTTTTTCTTCTTGATCCGATTGATTCCTATTTTATAGCTTTGACAGCCTGTGACCACAACAGATTTTTCTGCAAAGTTTCATTAACCTAGGACCACTCAGTATATTTTTAGAGCCAATATAAGCTAAAATAAAGTAATGTCTGGCTAGATTGGCAAAATACCCCATTGTGCGACGGTCAAGATGTATACCCAGGTATTTGACGTCTGAAGGCTGCGGTATCATTTGGTTATTTATGTAAATAGGAAGGCATTAGTCCCTACGCAGTGTGAAAGTTATAAGAGTACATTTTTGTTCATTCTCTTTTATCGTCTATTTTTCTAAATATTTTTCAAAATCGAGTATGTGTTCTTGTAAAAGTGTTGATGCTACTTCACTGAACCAAAAATGTATCTTAATACTGTAGTAATACTGGGGTGTAGAATTCAAGAAAAGTAGGTTATTATACAACTAACAAACTTTTTAGTCAAATCTACAGTCAATTTAAGTAAAAAAAAAATTTAATTTAATTCGTTCTATTGAAGAAATTTCTTCAATACGACTTTATTTTTTGTTATTTTATAGGGTGTAAATTTGACGAAAAATAAGTTAAATTAACTAAAATTATTAGTTAAGTTTTTATCAAATTTTTATCTTTAAAAGAAAAAAATCTACAACATAATCTGGAAGTAAAGCTGCATAATATTAATGCCTCATTGCCTTTATTCCTGTTTTAAGAGGAATAAACGAATAAGGCTTTCAATTCCTGTTGCGGGCATTCGAAACTATATCACTTCCAAATCGCATAATTACACTACATATAATATATTCCAATAATTTATTAACCTAAATTTAATTTGCACAACACACCGAAATTGACCGCAAACATAATTTATTTATTGCCAGAAATGTTAAAATAAAAAATATAAATTTTCTATTTTATATGTCAACTCAAATAATTTTTTGAAATTAAATTCAACGAAATTTCTTCTATTCTACTCAAGGCACATTCATCAGGTAACCTCACTAGGAAGGGGAAATATTAAGGTGAAAAATTTAAAAATTTTTTTATATGGAGTTTGATAGTTCAATTTCAAATCTATATAAAAAAATTTTATAATATTCGCCTTAATATTTCCCCTTCGTAGTGAGGTTACCTGATGAATGTGCCTTGGTTGTAAGCAAGGCATATTAATCAGGTAGCCTCACTACTGAGGGGAAATATTAAGGCGAAAATAATCAATTTTTTTATATTGATTTTGACACTTAAACTTACAACTTTTCCCCTTAAATGGAAATTGAACTATCAAACTCCATATAAAAAAAATTTTAAATTTTTCGCCTTAAGATTTCCCCTTCCATGTGAGGTTACCTGATGAATGTGTCTTGGTTGTAAGTTTAAGTGTCAAAATCAATATAAAAAAAATTGATTATTTTCGCCTTAATATTTCCCCTCAGTAGTGAGGCTACCTGATTAATATGCCTTGACAGCTCTTTTATTTTATTTTTATATATTGAATTTTCTTCAAAAATAGAATAAAAAACTAAATTTTTGTTAATTGAACAGAATTTTATTTAAAATTTTTCAAAGTTTTTTCAAGTTTTATTGAAATTTGTTTTTAACAAAAGAAATTCTGTTAATTTGAATAAAATTAGTTTATATGAATAAATCGTGTATAGATGTGAAAAAAAAAAATAAATTGTTTTAAATATTTTTGTGGTTAAGGAGCACCAAATTTTTTTCGTTAATATTACCTACGAAATTAGGTTCAATAATAGTAATAATAAAAAATAATAAAAAAACCCAAAATCTTATACCGAGTAAAAAAAATGAATTTGCTTTTATTGGAATATAAGGCGCCATCCCAGAAGACTTTAGTTTTATTTTCGTAATCTTTGGCCATGCTTTAACTCTTTGATTTGTTTATTTTATTCGTGATTATTTACTTTTTTATTTTTCTTGCAACTCCGGAGATGTAACAGGCACGGTGCAAGGTTTTGCGAATTTCAAATGGATTTCTTAACCCATCAATTCTTTCTAATCCGCAGCCACTTTAGTGAACGTAACACAGTACAACAAGGAAAAAAATAACCATATACGGACACCACTACGTGATAAAAGACAAAAAAAAAGACCGCTGTCTCCCAGTTTTGCCCAAAGTCCTCCAGGTTTTTTTTTATGGGCCCTCAAAGATGTGGGGCATCGATGTCATTTTTGCAAAAAAATGATCATATACTCAAGCTCATATTTTGCAAACCGTTTGGAATTTTGATATACTCTCTGAGGCAAAGTTGTAGCTCTTGTCATAGAGAACAAAAATTGTTAAAATCAAAAAAACTTCATCTTCAAGGTCAAAATCGCAAAAAACTTTAAAGAATTCAATTTTTTTACCTTTTTTCCCATGTGCAGGTCCATAGTAGCAAACCGTTCAAAATTCAAGGAAACAATCAACTACAAAAATGAACCTAAGATCTCAATAAACAACTTTCTAGAACACATGAACTTCCTAGGAATGATTCTTAACACCGTTGTAGCTCGGTTTTTCACTTTTGCGGCTACCTAAGCGCTACCTAAACCTAAGCGCTACCTTACTCATAATGTGAGATGCTTAGTTTTTCTTTATATTTAAATAGGTGTTATGTATACAAAAATATTTGTAAAATACCATACCGGCTAAAGTAAAATTGCTAAAAGAGTTGCTAAAACTAAAAAAATGTTTTCAGAAAAAAACAGCTCCCAAAAAATCGTCACAAGAGGAAATTAATTTATTAATCATATAAGCAAAACGTATTTTTAAAAAGACAAGATTTTAAGGATTAATACTGTGTACAATATTAATTAATACACTTTTATACCCATATTCGTAATAAGCAAAATATATTTGAAATACATTTTAGAACAAATTTTTCATGTAAACTTTGTTCTAAAATAAATTTCAAATAATTCAAATTTAATTTTATTTCAAAAAGTTGTTTTTAATGAAAGAAATTTAAAAACTGAAACTAAAAAAAATAAATTGAAATTTTAGTACTAATATAAAGTTTTAAATTATCCAACCCTGATATGCATTAGGGCAATTTAAATATTTTGTCTTTCCATTGGTTCAAACAACAAATCCATGTAAATTTTTAAAAATCTTAAACTCTTGCTGCAAACTCTGCTGCAAAAGTAACATTCTGTGGATTTTAAAAAGCTTTATTACTCTGTTTTGCGCTATTTTCATGTCCTTTTCCTTTTCTTTTTAGTTTAAGAAAATGTTTGGGGTGCTCTTACGCTTTCAATAACTTCTTTTATTAATAAACTCATAAATTGTCTTAAAAAAGTGTTAATTTATTTAAATAAAAGCAATTTTGTTTAAATAAATGTAAATTAAAATATTTGTTTAAATCATTTGTTATTTGGTGGTTAAAAAAGTGTGTGAAAATATTAGTTAGAATCAAGCAAATCTGTTGTAGACAGCAGCGCAGTCTCTGTATGCTTAAGCAGAGGGTGTTATTTTGTTGTTTGATTGCACGGAGTGTATTTAAAAAAATGTGTGTTTTAAAAAAATTGTTAGGAAGAAGCCAATTTTAATAGGTAGAATCTTGAAATTTCTAATAGAAGTTGTATAACTGTAGCCGCTATAGCAATAAATACTAAAACCTATTGCGTGTTCCGAAAGTGTTGTGATATTCGCGTATATATCTTTACTTCTTGAACTATAGGACGCAGACACATAATTTACAAACATTAATTACAACTCTATTCGCTAAATAAACAAGTTTCAAAAAATAAATCTGAAAATAGCAAACTTTTCGATTTAACGAACAGGCCGACAAACCACCAGCTCATTAAACCGGAAAACTACTGTATATATATATATATATATATATATATATATATATATATATATATATATATATATATATATATATATATATATATATATATATATATATATATATATATATATATATATATATATATTCCATATACTCCACAAATGTGTGGTCCATTGTCCTCTCATCTGGGGTCTATGGGGCCGCCTTGTCTTCATTAAGGATAATAATCATAAAAAGGTTAAACCCTTACGTATAGGGGTACTCGTATATAGTGTCTTTTTAGTTTAATTTCCATTATTTTCATGATAAAGAAAATAATGTTAAAAGTGGAGTAAAAACAGGGAGTTTATGTTTCGGTAATAATCGTAGGTTGGCTTGGTGCACTCTTGTGTGCCTAGATTACTTTCAATTCAAATGAAAAATTCAAATCATATGTCTACTATCCTAATTCCCATAATTAAAATTTGCATGAGTAGGTCAAATTAAAAAAAATAATACAACTTATCGCATCCATTTTAACTATCGTGTGGACAATCCAAAAATCTCTTTATTTCTTTTTTAAATTGTTATTAAAAATAAATAGCATAAAAAATATTTTACATTACAGTTCTCTTGATCATTGAAGTGGAAAGAAAATATACATATCGCACTTTATCAACAAGAGGGTATGAACTCAAAATTTTTAAATTTTCACTTTTTGTAAAAATTTCAATGTATTCTAATTACTCTTTCATCTCGAAACCCGCATATGAGACCATTTTCGTGATAGCGTCTTGAGTACCTTTATATAAACAAAAAGTTATTATTTTTATTTGGAAATAATTGCAAAAATTTAAAAGAAAAACAGTTTAAATATATTTTTAAATGGAATTTGCTTACTATAATATCTTCGGATTATTAAATTATCTTAAAATGTAATCACAAACAGTTTTTTACCTCTACTGAAAATTTTAAAATTTTGAATTAATACCCTCTTGTTGATTAAGTGCGATATGTGTGTATGTAATATAAAAATTTCATTACTGTTATAATTTGATCACTATTATTAAGCAAATTTCCAACAATGATACAGACATTTTGTAGCCATTCAAATTTTAACCACAAAAACGAAAGCAGGGCTGGGTCAACTAACTAGCACTTAGATATAGCATGTGATATTTTGCCAATTAAAAACCTTGCCGACAGGAAAACGCAACGTTACTTTCGCTACTATAAAATTATTATGTGTAATGAACTTGAAGAAATTAATTTGGTTGTGTATTTTGCTATTTAAAAGCTTTAGTCAGGGACCGCAAATAACAGTTATTGTTTTAAAAAATTATTGTATAACAGTTATTTTGAGAATTAAATAAAAAAATCCATCTAAACCAGTTATTTTTCAACGAAAGAATAAAAACTCAAATGAAAGTTTTAAAAAAAGAATTTTATTTTGCCGTCAGAAAATAAAACTTTTTTAGGAGTTTATTATTTTCGTCAAAAAATAAAACTCATTTTATGTAAACTCAAGGCGAATATATACAGGTGATTGCAGGGCTACAAGTACAACAATAAAAAAAAAAAAAAACAACAGGCAATTTGTTTTTACAAAATCTATGCCACTTGTCAAAAACATTCGTAGAAACAAAAAAAAAAAAAAAATAAGTAAACAAAAATAATAAAAATTTTTCGGTCTGCAATAATTAACATACCAAGGAAGTTATTTAACATCTTCAAACTGCACCCACGTATCTCTATTGGCACCATCTTTGAGAAAAAGCAAATGCGTTATATCATAGCTTTTTTTCAATTTCAATAAAAAATTTTGGAATTTGGTTGTTGGATTTAACAAACAAGCTATTATTTTTTACACTTGAACTTTTGCAATACCGTTTGCATTAAACACTGAACTCCGCTTCTGTATATTGTTGTAGCACTTATTTTGTTTTAAATGGTTTCTATTTTTATTTAAAATTCCACACTATAAACAATTAAAAAAAATGTTAAATTTAATTTCAAAATTATTTTTGTTTTTATTGAATATTTTGACATTTCTAAATTAAACAGATGATGAGAATTTTCGCCCGTGCAATCACCTGTTTAAATTCGCCTTGTGTAAACTGATAACCAATGTAATTGGTTCCATTGAATAATTCGCCATTAAAATAATTAGGTTTTTAATTTGTTATAGTTTGATTAAGGACCTTCACCGAATTTTTTGCATTTTCGCCGGATTTTTGCGACACATCTCATACATTGCCTCTAGAGCTGAACAAGAAAGCGAAGAAAATGACTATGAGCTTGAAAAAAACTTTTCTTGGAAATTGACAATTTTTGCTCTGGGAGGAAAAAAATACATTATCCATATTCAGAAATTGGCAAAAAAAATTTTCACAGTTTGTTCCTGCAACCCAGGGAAGAGCATTCGTAAATTAGTATTGAGCGGCCTTAAGGCCCAACTATAATATGCATAAGCTAGCTTAAGCCAACTTAAGCAACTGTACAATTACATGTAAATCATATGTGGCAAACTATAATGTACTTAACAATACTTTTCGTACAGTTTCGTCGAATGTCATTTGCTTAAGCAAAGTCCGAAACCGATCGCACATTCCGTACGGAAACAGCTGTTTGTGCTTTGTGTTTTACATATGAATGTACATTCATAAAAATTGCAATGGAGGACGAAAGTGAACAAATTATATCTAAATTTAATATAAAATCTTTAAAAAAGAAGTTTCTATAAGAAAAAAGGCATTTTATAGGCATTTTATAATAATTGTAATTAAAAAGAAAGAGCATTTTATTGTTTATGGGTTGAGTGATGCACACCGCAGTATTTTTTAGTACTTTTGGCCAAAATTACCAAAACAACAAAAAAATTTAAATATTTCTTTCGAAATTTTCTTAAAACTATTAAAAATAATTATTAATTTGTATATGAATGGCATTAGGTACATAAAATATGTTTATTTAACACCTTTTTGTTAAGAAATTAAATTTATTCAGAAAAAAATTATTATTTTTCAAAAGTACGAATAAAACAAATGTGCAACTGTGTCATAATAATTTTTAGATTCATGTAAGTACATTGTAGCCACCTAAAAGTCTGCAATAAGTTTCTTAAGCATTTGACAGACTTTTCAAGTCTATCCACAAAAAAAATTATACAAATAAACAAAGTGAGTTTTATTTTCGGACGGAAAAAATAAAACTCCTCAAAAATATTTTATTTTCTGACGGCAAAAATAAATTTTTTTTAAAACTTTTATTTGAGTTTTTATTTTTACGTTGAAAAATAACTGTTAACTATGGAGTTGAGAGATCGATTTTTTAAGATCACCATAGATTCTGAAAGAGCTCGTCATTACAATACGGTGCCTGGCTTTAGTTGTATACATTAGTAGAAACCGTAGGTTTTATTCCTTAAATGTTATAGCTGGCCCCAATATTTAAATAAGGTTTGATTTATTCTAACTAAAACCACCAACTTCCATTGGACGTATGTACATGCATTGTATTAACAACTCAACTGAATAAGTTAATTAAACATGCAAAGTTAGCAGTTAATTTAGCAGTTAATTTAGCAGTTAATTTAGCAGCTATCTTTTACGACGTTATATTTTTATTTAGAAGCAATAATTTTTAAGTTAGCAGTTTCTCAAAGATAGACTTTTTTCCATTAAAAAAGCGGCTTAAGTCTAGTTCAGTGAAGCTTGACCAATCAAAAAAAACTTTAGAAAGCGAAGCCGGTGTTGTTCATACCATAGAGGAGAAAATCATTGCTCCCGGCCGAACACCCGCTATCCAGGAAAACTTTTGTAAGCGAAGCTATTTTTTTTTTTTGAAAGTGGTATAAGTCCACTTTTTCAAAAAACTGATTTAACGGTAATTTTGATGAGCTATACCAACATTCTCTCCATTGTTGCAATCACTATTTCAATAGAGTTATATTTTGACATAAAATAAACAAAAACAATTTTGCTGTACAATGCCATCGCAGAAATATTTCTTTTGAAAGTGGAATTAGTCCATTCCTAATAATTATAATTAAAACAATTATTATTTTTTATTGCTACTTTAATGTACGCTGCTGCAAATATTACTAACGCCCGTTTTACACTATAATACTGAGTATTAAGATTTGCATGATTCGATTTTTTAATAAATAAATCAAATAAGATTTGATAAGATGATTGTTAAAAAATCTAACGTAACATAACATTTCGTTTTCACATTATCACACTTCAAATAAAATTTAAAATCAAGCAAAGGAACAAGCCGAGTCGAAATATTAAACAGCGGCGGTTACGATTTTTATTTTTTTTATTTATTATTTTATTTGGAAAAGAGGAAAGACCAAAAAACCTCAGCAAAATTAATATGTTGCCACTTTATAAAACTTCAAGAAGCATAACAAGAGAGAAATAAAGCGATATGATAAGTTTATTACTTTATATTCCACCTATTCACCATAAATACTTCCATATGTTAACTGAAAAAGAATATTAAGGAAGTAATTTTCATTTTTATATTTTTAATATAACTGAAATTAACTCTTAATAAACTTGGTTATTCGTGTATTTAAATGTCTTTATTTTAACTATTATTTTTTACATAAAAATCCACATTAGTAAAGCTTATGTCTATAAAAATATGGACTTAAATTTGCTCCTGTTTTTATTTCTTGTAATGAGTTATTTTTGAAAGTGGAATAAGTCCATGTGGAACTATAAAAACGTGTATTTTTCCAAATAATTTTAGTTATTATTATTTCATAATAAAATTTAAAAGGTGTATAGTGTTAAAAAATATCACTCGAATTGACTAAAGTTGACCAATATTTTTAAATTGATTCAAACGTAAACCCTTAAATATCCCAATATTTGAAAAAATGTATTTATACCTCTTTCAAAAAAACCAGTCACATGTATGTATATAAATTTTTTTTTAATTTGCTTTTATCCATTTAAATTATTTGTTGTTTTCTTTTTATCACATTTTTATTTCAATTATTTAAATACATAAACTGATGTATTTAATAATGTATTAATATAAAAATCGAAAAAAAAATGATTTAGTTTTTAATGGGTTAAATTTGTTTAAAATTTTAGCACCATTCGATGGATATTTCCAAAAGCTTTAGAATGATACCGATATTGACCTAATTTGTTGTAAAATGTAGTGCACAATCATAGTAGCATATGAAAGGTTCAGAGGCCCATAACTCGGAAAATAAGGGTGACCGCCAATTTTTTTTTAAATTATATTTTCTTATTATTTTTTAATTCTCTATCACCCTGTATAGTTTTTATTGGTGAAGCTTCACTGAACTAGACTTGTTCCAAAAAACGTTGTCAATGTTACTCTGGCATGTATGCATGATCTTTGTAGAGTGTGAAAACAAAAAAAAAAAAAAAAAACTTTTCGCAGACGTTTTATGCAAATAATGCTGTTTTTTTCTGATTTGTTTTTTTTTGTCATTTTCAAAAATAGTAAAATAATTATTTTTTTTCTGGTCTTATAGGTATTTCTTTTTATATAATACTTTGACTTGATGTATGCTTTTTTTTTTGTTAATTTATTTTTCCATATTTTATAGGATTAAGGAGAAATTTTATTCAACAAAACTGTTCATAAGAATGAAAAGAGCTATGTTAGCTCCGCGTACGTATTTCTTTTTTCCGTAACTTCTAGAGATATGTGTCAGACAAATTCTTCTCTTTCTGTTCATACAAAATCAAGCAGTATAACAGTCTTACGCAGCATATAACAGATTATTTTCCATTTACGCTATTTCTACAACTCTATATATCTATCTTCTATATATCTATCTATCTATCTATCTATCTATCTATCTATCTATCTATCTATCTATCTATCTATCTATCTATCTATCTATCTATCTATCTATCTATCTATCTATCTATCTATCTATCTATCTATCTATCTATCTATCTATCTATCTATCTATATATCTATCTATCTGTCTATCTATCTATCTATCTATCTATCTATCTATCTATCTATCTATCTATCTATCTATCTATCTATCTATCTATCTATCTATCTATCTATCTATCTATCTATCTATCTATCTATCTATCTATCTATCTATCTATCTATCTTTCTTTTTTTTTTGGACGTAGTGGTAGTGCGCTACCAACTAGTGGTCCTACACAGGAACCACCACCCCGGGACCGCTCTCGCATTACTTCGGGGTGGGTTCATCTATCTATTTATCTATTCATAACCCGAAAGTAAAAGTTATAAGTCGTAATAAGCAGTAACAATTGGAGTAAGTTGATTTAATTATAATGGGAATACCACCGTCAATTTTTTTTGTAAAGCATTTTATAGCACTTTTTTACTTTACACGTACTCCATTGTACGTATAACGAAAAATATGAAAAGGAAAGTCTGTCTGTCGGCGTTCGCTTCACGTAAAAACTACTGGATGGATTTTAACAAAATTTTGTGAGAAGGTACCTGATTCCAATACAGAATACTTTTTTTTTCGCAAAAAAAACCTTACTTCTAATAGAAAGTGGAAAGAAAACAGTGAAAGTGCGCAGTATTTTAGTAAGAACTGGCTGTGCCGGTCACGTCGTGGGCGTCTTTACAATATTTTGCTCGATTTTGCTTTGAAAGTATTCCACACCAATTGTAAGACTCTTACTTTTATAGTGCTTTAGTTATGGTTTATGTATTTACTTTATATTAGGGTACCCATCCCTGGATAAAATTCTAAAATTTATAAAAAATTCTAAAAATTATTGTAAAGCTCTGAAAAAAGTGATTTAAAATATTTTAATAAGATTGTAATTCCACAAAGTAAAAATACAAATCAAATACAAATTTTATTCAATTGCCACTAGCAAAAATAAAAGGTGTGCAACCGTGTTTAAAATATCCCAGTTTTAAACCGAAAATGTAAGTACCTTTAAACCGGAAATTGCGTTTTTTTTACTTCTTTTTATCCTATTTCTCTTGGAAATGAGATATTCATGCGGAAAAAAGTATTCTATATTGAAATCATTATGCTTAGGTACTTCCCCATAAAATTTTGTTAAAATCCATCAAGCAGTTTTTACGTGATGCGAACTCAATTGAAAAGCAGACCTTTATATAAAGTAAAGTAAGGGTATTTGGTGTGAATTGCTTTCAAAGCAAAAACGAATAGAATATTGCATGGACGAAGTGGAGGGCACAGCTAGTCTATACATATAATAAAATAGTAACTCATTTTTTGTGTGTCCGTCTGTCTTTCTGTCTGTCTTCGGATCACGTAAAAACTACTGGAAGGATTTTAATAAAATTTTGTGAGGAGGTACCTTAGTATCCTGATTCTGATATAGGATACATTTTTTCCGCATATATCTTATAGAAATATCTTATTTCTAAGAGAAAGTGAAGAAAAAGCAGTGAAAGTACGTCGATTTTTTTTACCTAAACGTACTGCATACTTTAAGGCATCTTTTTTTTGAAAGTTGTATATTTTAAGCAATGTTGCGTAACAGTCGACGCTGTTGCCATTCATTTCCTGTCTGTCTTGTACAAGCTTTACAATAATTTTTAAAATTTTGGAATTTTATATAAATTTTAGAATTTTATTCAGGGATGGATTACTTTCGAAGCAAAATCGAACACAATATTGTCAGGAGGCACAAATCGTCTGAGGGCAAAGCTAGTTATAAATAAATGTACATAATACAAATTAAGAACCAGTATACTTTCCTATATATTTTTTTTACAATAAAGTAAAAGTATTTTTTCTTTAATATAAACAAATATTGGTACCTTGGTATTAGCAACAGTTAAGTTCAAAGCAAGCGTACTAATAAATTATATGTAAAGTTAAGAAAACGAAAAAATAAAAACAACTTTAAACTCTTTTTAAATAATTCTAGCCACTACAACAACTGTAACTAAACTTGCTGCTCCGGTTGTCTGGTTTTCGGAATGACTGTGTAGTTTACGTAAATAAATATTTACTCTGCATTTTAAAAAGACCTTGACTGTTAAATTAATCACATTCAGCCGTCAAATATCCACCCATTACTACTTTCATCTCTAACTTCAATCTTTATTAAGAAACCCATTTGGTTTGCTTTTCTTACAGGTGAAATAATTTATTCCAAATTTAAATATATTTTTCATCTTATAAATTATATAAATTTGTTTTTGCTTTAAGCACAACTTGAAGGTGTTAATATTTATTTGGTTTAATTAATCAAAAGATTTACCAACAAACACTACAATTATTTAAATCTACCGGTTGATTGGTTGGTTGGTTGTTGCTCTTGGTGCAAGATTAAAACTAGTTTTATTTGTGAAGACTTTTAATACATAAATACTCGTATATGGATTACGAAAGCGATTTTTTTAAAACCCAAATTGTTTGTACAACTCCAACACGTAGTCATCATATTGGGCCTGAAAGAAGTTGCCGGCAATTGGTGTTCCCAAATGATATTTTTTCACAAATTTTTTGGTAGAGAAATTCTCTCGTCCAGCTGCTTGGGTTTTAGTTATATGTTTTTCATCAAATTCTAATTTCATGGGTTGTTTGTATAACAAAAATGTATAACGATGAAGACCAGAATCCTTTGGTGCTCCAGAGCCCACATATTCTGTTAAAACTTCACCTTTGCCTAAATTATCACCTGGTATATTGCCCACTAGCCAATGATGCCATTCACGCATTTTAGGTTCTTTGCGTGAAGGAGCATCTGGGTCGGTCATAATCAATGTATAATAAGTGCCAGCTTCTGCTTGCCATTCAATTTTTGGTTGATTTTTCACTTGGGTGGGAGTAAGTTCAACGCCTTTATCAGCTTGTATGCCATTATCATAAGTGACCTAAAATACAATTAATTTTACTTACAACCGCCCTCTCAGATATTCTCTATAATTTTTTGTTCTTACTACCTTAAGGAAATGCTTTGGTCCCTCTTCAATAATATCGGGTACGACTTCCAAATGCTTCATAAATTTGGTGATTTCGGAATCTTGTGCCTTAACGGCCACATCGACTACGCCAAATAGACACAATGCAAATATTATCTTAAATGCCATTTTTTTATTACCGATACTTGTTTTGTTTTAACGATATTTTTTGTTTTTTATTATAATTATTTTTATGAGATCTCTTTTGTTTAAATGTTAAATATTGACTGAAACCTTTATTGATAAAATCTCAGTTTTAATATGCAAACTGACAATTAATAAATGTTTTTATCTATAGATTAATCTCAACTAAAAATTAAGCTTAAACCAACAATAGCTTTATAATATTATTTTATAGCAACTCAGAAGCTTTAATTAAATTTAGGTTTTATAGCAACTTGAAATTAAGTTTGGGTTATATTTATTCATGACCAAAAGCAAAGCTTTAATGTTTAAATTGTATGCGGTTTTGCTTTTGAACTTTTTTTCTTAAGAATATGAATTAAACCATTTAGTGCACACACCGGTTATCTCCATTAAAGAAAAAGTTGATAAATGGAAAGAAATCATACTTGCGACTTTTTCATTAGAACTAAACGAGTATAATTATAATAAGAAAAGATTTACCTACCATTGAATGCTTTGTGTGTAAAGATAAATAAGTATTTAAATAGCAGAGACAACAACCATTTTTTAACATACCTCATTTGACAGTTATGAGAGCGCTGAAATCACTTAACAGTCGTGTTTTTTGTATTTTCCATATTTATTATACCAGGGAAAGATGTCTTAGTCCACTTAAAAATCCGAATAGGAATGCTTTATGGTACTATAACAGTGGAATATGTAAAACTACTTTGGAAACATAGAAAATCGTTTTAAAAACACAACACCTAATGAGGGATTTCCTGGGAAGTTTCAGGACCATTTTCGGACAAATATGGAAGTGCACACGTAGTACACCATATACAAATGGTAGACCTAGGGTCCTAAAAGAGACCCCATTAGGCGGATTTCTGAAATAATTTCGGAATTTGAGAAAATTAAAATTTATAAATGTATTTTATAAAAAACTTCTTGAGAAGTTTAGTGAGCATTTTTGGACAAATATGGAAGTGCACTCGTAGTACACCATATACAAATGGTATACCACGGGTCCTAAAATGATCTATGTTTAAAAAAATGGTTTTTATCTCTGCTACGTTGTTATCTTCACACACATTTGAATCTACTGAATTTTTTCAATTACAATATTTTTTACCTATGAAAATGTAATGAATTGTATAATTAAAGAAAAACCGATAGATCCTATAAAACACAAGTTCTAACCAGTGTTGTCAGATTAGGGGATTTATCCCCAAATCGGGGATTTTTATTTGCTAATGGGGATTAAAAATTTGGTTTGGGGATTGGGGAATTTGCTGAGGATAAATTCAATATCTTGGGGTTTTTTTGGGGATTCTTATTTTGATTTCATATAGTTCTTGGATTTTTGTAATTTTATTATTATTTTAATCGTTCGTTAATTAACATTTACAAAAGATGTAACGAAAATTATTCAAGCAATAAAAGTTAATTCATAGAATTTACCCTGCATGGTATGGATCTTGCTTACGGTCTTAAGAAAGAACTGAAATCTGCAGAGGCTCCACGGTCAATAATTTAAATTATTCTTTTTATATCTAAAAAGTTTATCGCACAAGATGGTAAAACGTTGCTCGAATCTTTTTTTTTAACTTACTTTCTTTTCTTTCTTGTAGTAAACTGATATTGAGGGATATTTCATTGACTAAAACTTATTTCATTTACTTAGAATTATCCTTTTATTTCTATAATACAGTTTTTGCAGATTCAAATGTATTGACATTTAAAAATTTCAGCATTTTCAAATGCAGTAAGCAAATGGCAACTTTGTATCACTATTACATATTGAAATTAAAAAAAATATTTTATCGTTCGATCCTAACGTGCATGTTTAAGACAACACTCCTGCGAATCTTTTCGCTTGTCTGGAGAGTCTTTGGTGGTTGTCGAACCCCCAGACTGATAGATAAGGCGCTCTACCAATCAGTCTATAATCCATCCCCAGAAATGGTGAGGTAAAAACTTAATCAACTCGTATATTTTTATTACTTAAAAAACATACATCTTAATGTATTTATGCGATAATTTAAATTTGGGAACAATTAAAATTTTTTTTGGAATTTTTGGGGATGAAAATTTTCAAATTGGGGATGCAACTCGAAAAATATCTGGGAACCCTAGTTCTAACAAGTTGATCACTATAAATTCGTTTTTTTTTGGTGATGGCAATGCTTTGAAATAATTAGTTAATGACAATGATTTTATTTTTAAATAATTACTAATGAAGGAAAAAATAATCATTTGGGGTATTCAAACGGTGTCTTATCGAATCATATTGTCATAATGTCATAATATTTTAAAACAGTTTTAAAAAATTGTTGTTGGTTTGTGTGTAAAAAAGTCATAAAAAATTAAGGCTTTTCTACATATGTTTATTGTTTTGTCATAAACAGAACAAGCTGCCACCAAAAAAATCGAAAAGCAGAAATTATTATTAGAAATAAATCAATAAATTAAAAATAAGACACTAAATTACAACGGTCCTTCACAGCAGTCATATTTTTTCGTTTTATTATTTTATGACATATGACTTTAGAACCACCGTTTGAATACCCCAATTATTATCATTATATAAATTATTATTATAAAAAATAACAATAATTAAAAAAAAAATTATTAATATTTTTTAATAATCAATGCTAATGCAATCGACAATTAATAAGTCAATATAATTAATTCTATTATGAATTCTATTTATGAATGGTATAATAAACATTGTTCTTAAAAAATTCCTGAATAATATAAATTAAAATATAATGGGTGATTCAAGTAGAGATACTTTTTTCAATAGCCTTTTTTGACAGATCACGTGTGAGTCGTGTCATGCTGTCATATTATTTTTGTTTAGTATTGTTTGGCATTTCATAATGGAAAGATTTCGAGGCAAATTTTGGTTAGCGATGAGGCCCATTTCTGGCTCAATGGGTATATAAACAAACAAAATTGCCGCATTTGGGACAAAGAGCAACCTGAAGAGATGAGATTCAAGAGCTGCCACTTCATACAGAAAAAACAACGGTTTGGTGTGGTTTGTGGGCCGGTAGAATCATCGGTACATATTTCTTTAAAAATTATGCCGGTGCGAACGTAACCGTCGTGGCACGATAGCCATGATAACCGACTATTTGATGCCTGAAATTGAAGCTCGTGATCTCGGCGATATTTGGTTTCAGCAAGACGGCGCCACTTCCTACACATCGCATCAAACAATGGATTTATTGAGAGAACATTTCGGTAAGCACATAATTTCACGTTTTGGGCCGGTCGATTGGCCACCAAGATCGTATGGTATCACATCGTTAGAATTTTTCCCGTGGGGATATGTAAAGTCTAAAGTTTATGCGGACAAATCCGCTTCGATTCAGGCCTTAGAGGAAAACATCACGCGTGTCATTCGCCAGTTACCAGTCGAAATGCTCGAACGAGTCATCGAAAATTGGATTCAACGGATGGACCATCTGCGACTTAGCAACGGCCGACATTTGATAGACATAATCTTCAAGAAATAAATGCCAAAGAATGTTCTTTCAAATGATAATCAACATTCTCCATTAAATTTGATTTTTCTGTGGTTTCTGTTTAAAAAAGTAGGGAACCTCGAAATGGATCACCCCTTATAATGTAGAATGCCAAATTAGCAATATATAACGTTATATAAAATTATTTATTAAAAAATATAATAATAAACAAGCGCAAGTGAAAGTGTGGCCAAGCTTAAAGAAAAAAATGGGAAAATTTTATACGCTGCTAGAATGTAATGCATTTTCTGGATTGCAGCGATGCAGTAAATGCATTATACACCTAATTCTGTTTTTACACGGTAGATTGGTTCCAGAAAAATCCGTGTAAAAAGAGACATTGATCATATACAAAAATAGGTGATTGGTTCCTTATCTCTAAAACGTATTAAAATTAGTGAAAAACCAGGGTTTTTAAGAACAAGAATTCATATTTATTTTACTAAAGCACACGTATGTTTGTACATATAATGTGTATTTGCACCTTTTATTTGCATCTCTAGTGTATGATCAAGACTTAATATAGTTTCGTTCCAGAAATCATCGATTGCCTAATTGAATTTTAATTTGTTTATAGTTCTTACTGTCACTTGGTTTAAACCGAACCTTTTGCTAAGAAATGTTGAGCCTTCTCCAAATTTCAAATTTGTTTTCTAAACAAATGACTTCACGTTGTAGTTTTTTATTTGTAGTTTTCGACGTCTTCTTTTAGAGTTACATTGATAGTTCACAAAATAATAACACATTTCAATTGCTCTAACAACTAAAAATGCTTGTATTCACAAAAAGGGAATTCCTCTAAATTTTTGATATAAAAATATTTCGCAAAACTTAAATTTTACAAATAAAATCTTTGCTCAAAAGATTTTGAATCGTGTTGAATGAAATAAAATCGTGTAAAAAGAAATAATTGTTTTATTTTCACACTGTGTTAAATCAAAACCGTGTAAAAACAGAATTGGGTGTATTCTGCTACAGTCTAAACTAAAAATTGTACAAGATATATTCATTCAACCCTGTTAGATAGTTAAGCTTGACTTAACAATTTATTTGTATGCTAATAAATAGTTCGACTAGTAATTGTTTTAAAAAATTTCGTATTTATTATATTATTTTTTTTTATTTTTTTAAATGCATTTTTAATAAATTAAATAAATATTAACTTAAATTTGTTCTGTTTTTTTTTTGGTTTTTGGGATGTTATTTGGTCGCGATGAAATAAAGTAAGAAATCGTACATAATAAAAGACAGGCTTAGAAAAAGTAAGAGAGAAGAAAAGAAAGAGATAGAAATAGAAATAGAAAGGCTTTGGTAGAGGTGTAGACTAGAAAAACTGAAAGTAATGACTTTTATGGCCTCTCCTTGTCAAAGAGATTTTTGAGGTGAAAAATATATATAATTAGTTTTTTAATAACTAAAGAAAAAAATAAATAAACACTTAAATGTAACTACTTTTTTCTCACAATTAAAAAATTTCCTTTGAGTACATTTTGGTTTCAAGAATTGTCCTGGTTTAACTATCGCAATGGCACAAAGTGTTTTCTTTTCAACCACTTAGTGATTAAGCTAAAAGGAAAGAAAGCTGGATAGAGTTTTTAAGTGAATCTCTAGCCTTCGCTTTTCCATTTGGGAATGAGGATGGTGCTAAAAGAGAAGATTATTTAAGAAGAACTGCTGTAGCTGCTGGAAGAACCAGGACTGCTGGAGCCAGAGTAGGAAGAGCTGCTGCTGCTGCTGGGATGATAAGAACTATAGGCCATGTATTGGGCATCGGAACGGGCATAGGGACCGCCACTCATGGGTTCCCAACTGCTGGGATCATAAGAAGAGACAGTTGAGCTAGGTACACCATATTCAGCAGCAGGCATGGGTGGCATAGGCACCATAGTCATTTTCATGCCTCCCAATTTTTGGATCAAATTGTAGATAAGGAAACCCAAAACCAATTTAATAGCGATTTTAGACAAAATCAAAGCCTTAAAAGCTTTAAGTCCAATCAAAGACATTAAGATGGGCATGACAACTTTCAGTTTCAGTTTCATGAGCAACAACAAGGGCAAGAAAAGTTTGTCCTTCTTCTTATCGCCGCGGGCTGAAATTAAAAAAACAACTAAAATAAAAACAGAAAAACAATTTTCCATTAAAACACACCCTCATTTTGGGGAATTTCCATATCGAAACCACGATCAACACGGTACGACAATATAGAATTGGCAAACACTGTTTCGGGCAATTGTACACGAATTTCGTTGGTGTTCAAAATGCGAGCAACACGATCGGTTATCACTTTATCGATAACATCATCATTAAAGGCACGGCCACTAACATTTTCCTCAACACCAGTTACAGTATCCAAATAGGTCAACACTTTCTCTTTCAAGCAATGCATGGCATTACTGTTGAAACAATTATCCACAATGTTCGAAATGAGTTCGTCAGAACTGTGAATGCGTGGCTCAGCCACAGCATTGCCAATGGCAGCAGCATTCAGGGAACTCGAAGCGGCCAGCAATAAACAGCCTACAGCCAAAAAGGATGTAAAACGAAAAACCATTTCTATTTTTTATTTAAACTATTTATTGCAAAACCAGTTTTTGTTTTATTCCTTTAACTGTATTGTTGTGCTACTGGTGTTCACAATGGAATAGATATGAATACAATGATATCAATTTCAACAATTACTGATGATTTTATACTGCCGCTCCCCCATACAATAAAACGCCACCACATACCCCATGCACACAAATGCCTATAAGAAGAAAAAAAAAAGAAAAAACGAAAACAACAAATGTACATTTTGACCAAGAGCGTCAAAATCAAAAAAACTATACGGGAAATTATGAAACCAAAAAAAAAAAAATACAAAAATTGTTCACGACAACCTACAACAGTTGACCCAAGTCTTAACAATTACTGAGTCCGTTTTAATAAAATACTAAAATTCTTTGGTTTTTTTTTGTCATAATTTTTCATATTCGGAATATTGGGTTGAAATATTGAAAGAAAGACAGCAACATTTAATTTTCAATATGAAATCAATAATTAAAAAAAAAAACAATAATTTTTGGTAATGGCCTAAACTATAAGCTTTCTTTCTCGAACCTTAATACAATTGTATGCCAAATATTGAAACGAAACAAACAAACAACCAGCCAATCGATTTCGATTGATTTCATCATAACAACCGACGACGACAATGGTTTACAACAGCCCCTCAGCCATTGCATTTTAATCCAAAATGCCAAAAAGCATAAACACTCTCACGCAAGCGCTGAGTGACGACTTTTTCCACTATGAACCGCTATAAACATTCAACTCGCAATTAGCTTCTTGTCTAAAAACTTTTGATTTCTATAAAATTGAGGTTTAGTTTTGTCTACAAATTGAAGTAATTAGTATTCAAAACTCAACACTGTTGCGATGTTCAATTACAAGTGACAATAATAAGTACAATAAATTAAAATAAAGTAAATGAACAAATACACGAAAATATTTAAAGACAGACAGACAGACAGCAACCAATAACAACACACTGTCAAACTGACTACAGTATAACTGAGGAAAGCAACAATTTCATGTTTGAACGTTAAAAAATTTAATTTTTTGTAATTTGTTTTTCGTTATGGGTGCCAAAAAAAGAAAAAAAAAAATCAAGTACCTTTCTTCTTTCCTCCTTCCCTTTAAGAGCAGCTTATATAGGGGCCATAGTAATACATAATTTGTGAAAATTTCAAGAGTCTATCTATTATGGTTAAAAAATTAGGCCTTATAAAAAAGTTTGTAAAAAGTTATTCAAATTCAAAGTAGGATTAAATTTAAGCCAACCTGTATGTGTGATAAAACCTCCTCGATTTTTTCGCGGAAAAATTTTTAGTAGCGTTTTTGAAATCGCGACTTTTCAGAAACCTATTTTGTTTAAAATTCTTGGTAGCTCTTTTATGATTGCCTAAAGGCTTGTTTTACATTCTTTCATGTTTTTAGGGTTCCGTACCCAAAGGGTAAAAACAAAACGCTACAATGTCTGTCCGTCTGTCAGCGCCTTCAATCTCTGAAACCGTAATAGATAGAGTATTGAAATTTTTACAGAAGATGTATAACAGTGGCCGCTATAGCAGCAAATACTTAAACTTATACGGTTTTCCGAAAGTGACGTATTATTCACGTATATGTATGTGCTTTTTTTGAACTGTAGGAGTCATGCACATACAATTTATAAACATTAATTACAACTTTGTCCGCTAAAAAAAACAAGTTTAAAAAAATAAACCTCAAAACTAAAGGGTGATCCGATATTAACGTAATTGGCATGTATATGGCCTAAGGTTTGAACCATAATAGGTAGACTCTGTATTTGAAAACAAATATTGAGATTTTTAGGGTGTTCCGAAAGCGTCGTGTTAATGGCTAGATTTTATTTCCCTTTTAAATAAATTATATCTACTTAAAAGTCTTTCAATATCTCGTTAGCACTAAACATCATACAATGTTTAGATCATTATTTGTAATGAAAAGTATACGCGCACCAAAGAAAATAACTAAAATCAATTTTCAAAATCCTCCTTTTACCCTCAAACACTACCACATGGAAATTGATACATTTTGATGATGGTATATTTTTGTTATACAACTTTCATTACTCTACTTATGTAGTTGAAATATTTGAAGCATTTGTTTTTGGAATTCCAAACTGTTTTCATACAAACATGTACGTGCGGATTTGACCAAAAGCACCTTACAGTCGCTATAGTGGGTTTATTGTAAAAAATATTTTTAATATTTTATTTTATATCACAACGTCATTTTAATAGGAAAGTTCTAGTTTCCATTGGTGTCATATCCAGCAATTGAGAATTCATAAAGAAAGTTGATACCCTATCTGCTCTTTAGCGCTTAAGATCTCCATATAAGCAGCTGCAATTAAATCTAATTTGTCGACAATAATTTGTCAATAATAACTAGTCGTCATTTTTAATCTTTATAAAGCTGACTACAGTAAGGTAATCATAACAATGACCTCTTTCTTGAATGTCTCATTTCATATGTTTTTTAAGTTGCAGCTTGCAAAGTGTTCTTTTGTCGTTAAGATACTTGCCTGGCAATTTACGTTAACCGGACGCTGATCTTACCACTGGATGCAAATAGTGCATTTACTAATGCCCTTGATACGCTTGCGACACAACAAGTTTCAATTTTAGAACATGGCGGGCAGGACCATGCTCATACACCTTGTTCAGGAGTTGGAGACTATCTAAACTCCTGACACGCTATTCGTGCCTCTGTTGAATAGCGCAGCAGCACACCGGACTAAATCGCGCTCTCTGCGATTTTGCTCTAAACCAAAGCAGCCGCGTTACTCCCCGAAGGGCCTCACCCATAACCGGTTACAGAGACTTAATACTTGCCTAGATATCAGCTTCAGAAAGGACTTTTGGGGTTGAAAGAGAAGAGTTTGATATAACTCTCATTGAATTAAGTTTAGTATTCGAGTACAGTTTATAAATTTAAACAATAATCCAAAGGAATATCGTTGTGAACTATAAACGTCGATTTTGGCTCTCTTCTTGCTCATTTTCCTCTAATGTTTACAAGAATTTAATATTTTTGCTTTACTAATAGTAAATATAAATATCAAATACACCTAATTCTGTTTTTACACGGTAGATTGGTTCCAGAAAAATCCGTGTAAAAAAAGACATTGATCATATACAAAAATAGGTGATTGGTTCCTTATCTCTAAAACGTATTAAAATTAGTGAAAAAAAGAGAATTTTTTTAAGTACAAGAAATCCTGTTTATCTTACGAAATCATATGGTATGTGTATTTGCATCTTTAGTGTACGATGAAGACTTAATAGATAGTTTCGTTTCAGAAATCAACGATTGCCTAATTGAATTTTATTTTTTTTATAGTTCTTACTGTAGCTTCGTTTCAACCGAACATTTTGCTAAGATATATTGAGCCTTCTCCATTTCGTAGGCGATCTAAAGTTTAAATTTTTTTTCTAAAGAAATGGCATAACGTTGCAGTTTTTTAACCGACTTCAAAAAAGAAGGAGGTTATCTATTCGTCTGAATGTTGCTTTTTTATGTATGTAACCGCATAACTCAGCCATTTCAGAACCGATTTTAAATTTTTTTTCTTTATTTGAAAGGTTATGCTTTCAGGTTGGTCCCATTTTAAAAACAGTTCATTATATTAAAAATTAAAGGGTGTCCCCATACAACATACATGTTTTTTACGTGTATTAAGAACTGTAAAGGGCACCAAATTAAAATTTTAAAAAATTGCGTGTCGCTATAGGTCCCAACGACAGAAAATAATAAAACCAAATTTAAAATTTAATGGGTGTCCCCATAGGTGCCGTAATTTGACCTATATATGCCTATCTTTTGAACCTTTATAGACAAAACCTTGAAAATTTTACAGAATGTCGATTACTATGACCGTTATAATAAAATGTATAAATATAAAAAATTTTAAAGGGTGCTCCAATAGTTCATTTAATTTGATGTATATGGCCATACTTTTGAACAGTTGTACGCAGACCTCTGAAATTTACAAGAACCTGTATTGCTAAGTCCACTATAGCAAGTATACAATTTGAATTTAGAAACTAAAGGGTTGCCCCATAATTTATGTAATTTGATCTATATGGCCCTATCTTTTGAACGGTTAAACACTTAAAAATTAGGCGGAATTTCCACTACTTTTTCTGGTATGATAACAAGTATAAATATTTAGAATTATAATGTAAAGGGTGTCCCAATAGTTCATGTAATTTGATATATATGGTTAAACTTTTTAACCGTTATAGACAAGAGGTCATGTTATTTGATCTATATGACCCTATCTTTGAAACCGTTATAGACAGAGGAGTGAATGGTGTCCCCATAAAATACGGATGCTGGTAAAAATAGTAACTTTTGAACAGTAATAGGGAGAGGATTGACATTCACATAGTCTTTACTTTTTTCCGCTAATTTTGGCGCATCTATTATTTGGTTTAAACCTAATTCTTACAGATTACTTCTTACATTTTTAGTTTATAACTTGTGCCCTTCTATCTGTTTTGAAGTCGTAAAAACAGAATTGGGTGTAGTCGCAAAATGTTTAAAAAAATGCATTTTCTTTGTTTTTTTATTATTGGATATGGAGCTTTAAAATACATATGCATTGTTGTTATTATTTGTGTTATGTTAGGAAAATGCCTTTTCCAAAGATGGTAAAATTTTCGCCATGGACAAAAAATTAAAAAAAATGCGGTCTACTAAAAAGCGAAATTCTAATCATCTGATTCAGTGTTTTTTGTTTTGTTGCTTGGGTAACGTTCAATACGCATTTTTCTGTAGCATTACAATATCGAATAGTATAGTTTTATTTCAGGATTCATTGAAAGCCAATTAAAAAACACACATAGGGTTCCAGTACCACATTTGACATATAACTTTAAAATTATAATATGTACAATTTTACACGACTTCAACGGGTCAACCTTTAACTTTAAATTTTATGCTTAAATTACTCGCTTTTAAAAATTGTAAGTGAACGGTTCAAAAGTTAAGCACATACATATGCGTTACAATTATGTGTACTTTGGGGACACCCTTTAACTTTTAATTATTGTAAATTCTAAATACCCTATGTAGCGTCTACAAGATAAGGCCAAATTCCTCAAAATTGCGACTTGGCCTATTAAGGCTAATTAAGGTTTAAATACAAGGTCATCTCTATAGGCAGAATCCTGTCACTATCAAAACACCATTTAATTTTTTCTTTTATTTTTTTCTTACTTATTGTTATAGCGGACAAAATTTTACATACTCTGTGTAAATTTGAAATGTCTGCCTATTGCGATTCAAGAAATAAGGCCCCATATGTACATATGTGAAAATCAAGTCACTATCGGAACACCCTTTAATATTTATTATTCTAGAGGCCTATCTTTTACGGTTGCTAAGACAGACAGTCAAACATTGTAGCGGAAACAATAGGGCTATGTTTTTACCCTTTGAGTACAGGACCCTAAAAATTACACCAACCCAATTAAAAATATTCAAGAGTAAAATTCTAACCTCAAAATACATACCAAATTTTCTCTGTTGACATGAATGTGCAGAAATTTTTAAAAGACAAACGATTTTATTTGATTCATTTCCATTCAATTCAAATTTTTGATAAAACTTATTGATGTTTTTATAACAGCATGTAGCGTACATTTATTATTCTCTATTGCTCAACAATTGCATTTGTACTTGTGCATATGCCGTTCCCATATTTAGAATGAGAATAATTGGGTTATAATTACAATTCAATATTCAATGAAATATTTTTTTTCTTTAAATGCGAAAGTGAAAGTGAATAGCTGGCCATTGTTAATAGAACAGACCTCTTGACAAGTCTGTATGATTTCACCACAGGTGAAAACGGTATATATAAGTTTGTCATTCCTTGTATAATTTTTACAATATTCTTTTCCGACCCCATGAAATATATATGTATATTCTGGATCCTTATACAAGAAAAGTATTATTGTTTGATTACTTTTGATTATTTTGTTGTAATTTTAAGTAATTCGGATTACTTTTCCATTATTAGTAATCGTAATCAATTAGTTATTATTTAAATCATTTAAATCAATTAGAAATTGTTTAAAAGAAAATTAAATTATCAGTACAATTCTTTTTAAAATGAACCCAATTGATTCCTGATCATAATCGAAATTTAACAGCTCTGTTTTAATTAAACATTAAAACCTTGCATTATTTTAGTTAAATTATTATGTGAATAACCCACTCCATCTGTACTCGAATAATTAAATGCAGTTACGTACATCCGTACATACATATGTATATGTACATACATATATTTAGACCATTTTCGAAATTGCTAGGAAATGTTAAAAGAGATTTACAATTTTGTTAAAATTGAATTTCTGTCAAATTTGTTTGTTGTTACCAACAAATTTACAAATTGTTTTTGTGCGGAATTGTGTTTAAATTTGATATGAATTTTATTATGCAACATTACAGGCAATACAATCAATAAGCGGAAATCAGGTTAAAATGGAGGTGAAAAAGTGCCAAAAACTGTATTTGGTTTATTGTAAAGCGTGATCCATTTCGAGGTTCCCTACTTAAAAAAAAAAAAAAAAACACAGAAAATTCAAATTTAATGGAGAATGTTTATTATCATTTGAAAGAACATTCTTTGCCATATATTTTTTGAAGATTATGTCAATCAAATGATGGCTATTGCTATGTCGCAGAGGGTCCATCCGTTGAGTCCAACTTTCGATGACCTGTTCAAGCATTTCGACTGGTAACTGGCGAAAGACACGCGTGATGTTTTCCTCCAAGGTCTGAATAGAAGCGGGTTTGTCCGCATAAACTTTAGACTTTACATATCCCCACAGGAAAAAGTCTAACGGTGTGATATCACACGATCTTGGTGGCCAATCGACAGGCCCAAAACGTGCAATTATGTGCTCACCGAAATGTTCTCTCAATAAATTCATTGATTGATGCGATGTGTGGGAAGTGGCGCCGTCTTGTTGAAACCAAATGTCGCCGAGATCACGAGCTTCAATTTCAGGTATCAAAAAGTCGGTTATCATGGCACGATAACGGTCGCCATTAACGGTTACGTTCGTATTGGCATCATTTTTAAAGAAATATGGACCGATGATTCCACCGGCTCACAAACCACACCAAAGCGTTGTTTTTCTGGGTGAAGTGGCAGCTCTTGAATCTCTTCAGGTTGCTCTCCATCCCAAGTGCGGCAATTTTGTTTGTTTACATACCCATTGAGCCAGAAATGTGCCTCATCGCTAAACAAAATTTGCCTCGAAAACGTCGAATCTTCTTGAAACCTTTCAAGAGTCCATAGAGCAAAACGATGTCGCTTAGGAAGGTCAAGCGGCTTCAGTTGTTGCCCAAGCTGTATTTTGTATGCTTTCAATTTAAGATCTCGACGTAAAATGCGCCAAGTCGTTCCATACGTCAGTCTGGGTTGCTGCGAACGGCGCCGAATTGACTCTTCGCGGTCTTCGTGTACACTCTCAGCTACGGCCGCAATATTTTCTTCATAGCGCGCTAGACGCGGTCTATTCGGTTGAATATTATCCAATAATATGCTGGGTCTCAAACTGGGTGATGGTGTTGCGAATAGTACGCTCAGTAGGCCGATTATGTTGACCATAAGTTAAGCGAAGTGCAAGAAACATATTCCTTACAGAACGTAAATTTTCGTAATAAAGTTGACCGATTTGTAAACGTTGTTCAGGCGTAAGTCTGTCCATTATGAAATGCCAAACAATACTAAACAAAAATTACATGACAGCAAGACACGACTCACACGTGATCTGTCAAAAAAAGACTATTGAAAAAAGTATCTCTACTTGAATCACCCATTATATATACATATGTATGTGTATATGGATCAGAGAATGACAAAAGTATCATTTTTAGTACTTTTTAAGTATTTTAGACCAAACATGTATAAATGTGTATAGGTATAGCTCAAACAACATACCATACACACATACTCATATCAATTTCAACTTAAATAACTACAAGTATAGGCAGAGAATAAGTGTTCGCATACTTGTTCATTATTTTGCGCAATACAACTAAGTATAAATAAAAGTTGGATAAAGTATTGGCTATACCCATACTTGTAAGTATAGAGTGCAAATAAATACAAGTATGTAAACACTCCAAGTATATTAAGTAAACTTAGAGTATTTTATAAATATATGTAATTATATGCATTAATTAATTCACAATTTAAAAATACTTTCATTCATTCCTTCATCCTAATATAAAAATTATTTCATACTTAACCAATGTTCGGTTATAAACAAAATATTGCCAAACATCATACACCTTTTTATACACACAATTTCTAAAAGTAGTTGTTTTACTTATATGTATACTTAGAGTATTATAACCACTTTTCCATACTTGTAAGTATTAGGTAGTTATAAGTATGGGTATGACAGATACCCATCACATTATCTACCTACAATCAGTAGTACTCATACATGCATTACTTATACATTTTACAGTTCGTTGTGTATAAGTAATGTTTTTTATAAGTATCGAGTACACCCATACTTATATCACTGCAAATGAGTATATGTAGGTATTTTCTGTGTTATAAGTATAGGACCTATACTATAAGCTGCCAGCGTTGTCAATTTTGAAATTTCAAAACGCACCAAAGTGGAGAAAACAAAACGCACCATTTAAGAGAAAACACACCAAGTTTTAGAATTTCTTTTTTAATTAATATCTTGAATGAATTAATTTTCCAAAAAACGTATAATATTTTGGTTTTAAAAATTTAACAATAAAACAGTCGAAACAAAATTAAATCATAAAACTTAACAAAAATAAAAAAAAACTAAACAAATATGTTTGTATTCAGTTGTAATGGGTGATTTTTTTGAGGTTAGGATTTTCATGCATTAGTATTTGACAGATCACGTGAGATTTCAGACATGGTGCCAAAGAGAAAGATGCTCAGTATGCTTTGACATTTCATCATGAATAGACTTACTAACGAGCAACGCTTGCAAATCATTGAATTTTATTACCAAAATCAGTGTTCGGTTCGAAATGTGTTTTATCGACAAATTTTGTTCAGCGATGAGGCTCATTTCTGGTTGAATGGCTACGTAAATAAGCAAAATTGCCGCATTTGGAGTGAAGAGCAACCAGAAGCCGTTCAAGAACTGCCCATGCATCCCGAAAAATGCACTGTTTGGTGTAGTTTGTACGCTGGTGGAATCATTGGACCGTATTTTTTCAAAGATGCTGTTGGACGCAACGTTACGGTGAATGGCGATCGCAATCGTTCGATGCTAACAAACTTTTTGTTGCCAAAAATGGAACAACTGAACTTGGTTGACATGTGGTTTCAACAAGATGGCGCTACATGCCACACAGCTCGCGATTCTATGGCCATTTTGAGGGAAAACTTCGGAGAACAATTCATCTCAAGAAATGGACCGGTAAGTTGGCCACCAAGATCATGCGATTTGACGCCTTTAGACTATTTTTTGTGGGGCTACGTCAAGTCTAAAGTCTACAGAAATAAGCCAGCAACTATTCCAGCTTTGGAAGACAACATTTCCGAAGAAATTCGGGCTATTCCGGCCGAAATGCTCGAAAAAGTTGCCCAAAATTGGACTTTCCGAATGGACCACCTATGACGCAGCCGCGGTCAACATTTAAATGAAATTATCTTCAAAAAGCAAATGTCATGGACCAATCTAACGTTTCAAATAAAGAACCGATGAGATTTTGCAAATTTTATGCGTTTTTTTTAAAAAAAAAGTTCTCAAGCTCTTAAAAAATCACTCGTTACTAGATACTCAGCAATCATTCACAATATACATAGTTTAACAAAAAACTTAACAATAAAAAAAAAGCAGAAGAATAAAACAACTGGGACATACATAGTATTTATTTTTGCATTCATTTATTTGTACAAGCTGATACATTTTTGTACATTAATTTGGCCATAAAACAGATTTGATTGATTCTGATGTTTTGTAAACATCATTACTATTAATGCAGCAATTAACGCAATCTGGAAGTTCGTAAGTTTTACGACAAGAATTTTCCAGTTTTAATCCATTTTTAATTCGAAGTAATGCATTAACAGCACTTAAAGACAATCAGTTACGTATCTTGGATTTAAATAAATTCATTGAACTAAAAACGTGCTCAACTTCTGCATTTGAGTATGGAAGTGACAAAATTTTAAGCGCAATATTTGCTAGTGTATGAAAAGGGTTAATATTAAGTGCGTCTTTATAACATTTAACTTCAGTCCAAAATTCTAATGTTGAATCAATATTTTTCCATTGCATAAGGTAAACCATTCGCCATTCGTTTTCAATACTAGACAATATTTCGATATCGGATTCAAATTGTACTGCTAATGGCATGATATCATTTTTGCATTGAGATAAAATATTTTTTACGTTTAAAACGTTAATATTTTGTAAAATTTCAACATTAAAAGGCAGTCTCGTCCGAATCTCTTCAACTAATTTTTTGTTGAATTTACAACAAGTTTTGGATATAATCTTTCTTTGCTTCTTTGCTTATTTTCTTTAATTCTTCAAACCTAAAACCCAAATAACAAATATCAAACGATGTATTGATATCACCTGTTAAAAAATTCGAATTCAATGTCAGGCTCAGTGAGTTTGGATTTAAATATGTTTAAGAGATTGTGCAAATCATCAAATAATTTAGTCTGGTCGGCATTTTTTGATTCAAATTCGAGATTTACACGTTGTACCTCTTTTAAAATATCGGATAAATATACTTAGTTAACATAATTAATATCATCATTGTACCTATTTTTAGTTGGTCAGATAAAAAATGTTGTTGAAATGTTGGAAAGGTATTAAATAGCGTTTTTAATTCAAGCCACATTTTTAAAATTGCTTTGACTTTTCTATTAAAAGCCAACGAGTGTCTGCAATCATTATGGTCTGTAAAAATGACTATGAACATTTTCCACTGTTGGTGCCACCAAAAATTAAAAAATGCACAATTTGAAAAAGCACCCAAAATGGTGCGAAACGCACCAAGTTGACAACGCTGATCACTGGTATAGGTATAACCAAGGCGAATTCATACCAGGTGTAGGCAGTAGAGCAACAACTACAACAAAACAACAACTTTGACATTAGATTAGCAGATATGAAACAATGTATTTTTGACAAGACATTAGCAAAAAAACGAGAGCAAAAAAAAAAAACAATCAGCTGGGCTATCAACACCACCTGGTATGAATTCGCCTTGGGTATAACTAATTCCCACAAATATGTGTAAATACTTATGTAACTACATTTATTTTATAAGTACTTTTTGCCAGTCTCTGATATGTATATTTGAGTATGTACACAAGTATTTAAATTGTTTTTGTAATTTGTTGTATTTGACGTTTAACAATAATTTATACAAAAAAATAATAATTAAATTCATATGAATATTTAATTTTTGGGTTTTATGTTGCTTTATATCCTGAATTAAAAACAGCTGCATTTTGCATACGTATATACATACATATGTATATGTATATATATACATATATACTAGCTATGCCCACACACGTTGTGTGCATACTGGCAATATTTTGTTCTATTCTATAATTTATTGTAGAGCTCTGTAAGAGCTGCTTAAAATATTTTAATAACAATGTAATTCCACAAAGTAAAAATACAAATCAAAAACAAATTATATTTCATTGGCTACTTGGCAGTAAGTTATTCCTAATTTGTCATTATTTTAAAACAGCGCCATCTGTTGGGAAATCATGTTTAAAATATCCTCGTAAAACAAAGACAATATTTCTTTTCACAATCCCTAATTTTTATGCCTTTGGTAAATTTTTATTTAAATTTTCTGCTATTTTTCGTAAAATTTGTCTATTACAATTATTTATTTACTTTTCTTCTTTGTTGTGTAAATATTTAGTTAATGTTGATATAATTTTCTCTGTAAATGTTGTTAACACGTACAATCTGTTAATACCAATAAAAGTCTATTATCGTATTCAACTTCTGTTTGTATTTATAATTAATTTGTATTTCATACAAACAATTAGAAATCTCCAAGATTCATTAGAATGCGAATGAATGAAATGTTTACAAGCTTTTTTTATTCTTAGTAGACAATGGAATTTATTTTCAAGACGTACAAAATTTCTATTTCATTTCTTCATGCGTTGAGAAATCGATTTACGAAAAAATAAGAATATGACACAAATTTTGGATTATTGTGTGGTGGGCAATATGAATCCCACAGCAATAAACAACACCAAGTGGCTTTTATGACGAAAGAAAATACAACGTATTCGTAGAGCAGATGTACAGATACACTGTACTTGGAACAATATTTGTAGGAATTTGTTAGTGGTATAAATAGACGTTTTTGTTCGCAGAAAGCATTAATGGGAGTAATGCATAACTATTGACGAATTAATTGCGTATTTCATTAGCAATAGTTTATAAGTAATGCTCATGACTTTTTTCCCATTACCATTATCATTATATCATTTCAATTATGATAATGGTTTTTAATGAAACACTCCCCTTAGTAACTATTTATAAAGGCAACGGCATTATCATTGACCAATGAATAAATGATTTAAAAGCATTATCATTAAAAGCCGTATTTTTCGTAAAAAACAACAAATTTTCAGTGGTCAAAGTCAACCCTTGTATAGCAGTCGTATAAACGTGCCGGATTGTTAATCATTTCGTACCTTTAGCATCAGTGCAATTTTAAATTTGATATTATTTTTTAAAAAATCTTAAATTTGTTTCCGAAAACAAACGGGCTAATATTTTGCCTGTCACGTCGTGGGCGTCCTGACAATATTTCGTTCGAATCTGCTTTAAAAGTATTTCACACCAAACTTTAGTGGATAAATTCATAATAAATAAAACTTACTTGAAATGTATAATAATTTATAATACATAGTTATAGTCGTTCAATCAGGCTTAGGTCCCACAATTGTACTGATTTGTAAAGAGTAAATTTTAATGCAAATTTTCTTTTTGAAATGGTATTAAATACGAAACAACGTAAAATATGTTTTATATACGTTTTTAACAGAACAGTTTGACCCACAATCATCAAACTTCTTAAGGGTTTCGATACACCAATCGATTACTTTCAATTCTTTTCGAATGTCGTGGCCAGAGCTAAGAAAAAAATGTGTAAAGTGAGGTTATATAAAAAAGGAACTCTTAAAACCACTACGTTTTTAAAAATCCCCAAAATAAAGAAGGCTGGCCAACTCATGTATTTTTAACCGACTTCAAAAAAGTTCCTCAGTATGTTGCTTTTTTATATTTGCAACCGCAGAACACATTCATTTCTCACCCGATTAATGTTGGTCCAATACAACTTATGTGATTTATACAGGGTACTTAGGTATTTGCATACGCACTCATTCTCACTACACAAAAGAGAATATCTGCTTTGCTTTTTATTTTTTTTTACCGCTCATGTGTGTACTTTTTTTCATTTTCATGAAATTATATTTTTTGATTTTGCACAAACATCATTTATCATGAATGTTTTCTTGCACAGCACATGAATGAGAAATGTTTCATTTTACTTTGCTCCTGATTAAATTTGAAATGAAAAATTTCATGAAAAATTTTCGTAAAAATTTCTCATTAATATGCTGTGAAAGAAAACATAAAACACAAGTCATTTCATGAAAATGAAAGAAGCATACACATTCACACATGAGCGGTGAAAAAATAAAAATTTAATCAAATGCTCTCTCATGGCAATGATACAAGAACGAGTGAAAATGAGTTAAAGTGGTGAGCAAATACTTACTTACCCTGGATTTCTATGAGTATTTTGAATCGGAGAGGGCACCAATTTAAAATTGTTACAAATTGCGTATAGCTTCCAATTACAAAATGTAATAAAAAATATAATATACTTAAAAATTAAGGGGTGTCCCCATTTTTTTATTAAAATTAAATTTAAAAGGATGTTCCTATGGTTTACGTAATTGGATGTACGGGTATATGGTGTCTCCATGGGTGACTTAATGCGACTTGTATAGTATTATCTTTCGATTTAGAGATAGGCACTTGAAAGTTACATAGCATGTGTATTGCTATGTACTCTATAACAGCAAGTATTAAATGGTGTCCCTATAAAAGACGTATGATACACTATTCTGGATGTTGGCGTATATTGTTTCACTTTTATTTACTTACAGATCACAGATCTCTTTTTAACCGACTTCAAAAAAAGAAGGAGGTTATCAATTCGTCTGAATGTTGCTTTTTTATGTTTGTGTTCGCAGAACTCAGTCATTTTTTAACAGATTTTAAATTTTTTTCTTTGTTATAAAGGAAATGCTTACAGATTGGTCCCATTTTAAAAGAAGTTCAGAATTTTGAAAATTAAAGGGTGTCCCCATACAACATACGTGTTTTTTACGTGTATTATGAACCGTAAAGAGCACCCTTTTAAAATTAAAAAAAACTGCATATCACTATAGCTACCAATAACAGAAATTAATAAAAAAAAACTTAAAAATTAAAAGGTGTCCCCATATGTGACGTCAATTTAAATATATGAACCATTTGAACCATTGTAGACAATCACTTAAAAATTGGACAGAATGTCTAATATTTATAATCAGAAATTAAATTATAATTAGAAGTTAAAGGGTGTCGCAATAGTTGATGTAATTTGATGTATATTGCAAAACTTTTGAACCGTAACAGAGAGACGGTTGAAATTTACAAAGAACCTGTAATTTTAAGTCCGTTATAACATCAAGTATATAATTTAAATTTGGAAACTAAAGGGTGTCCCGATAATTGATATAATTTTACTTATGTAGGCCTATCTTTTGAACCGTTATAGACAAACACTTAAAAATTAGACAGAATCTCCACTACTATGTCCCGTATAATAATATTTATAAATATTTAAAATTATAAAGGGTGTCTCAATAGTTGATGTTAATTGATGCATATGGCCAAACTTTTGAACCGTTTTTGACATACAATTGAAATTTACAAAGAATCTGTCCTTTAAAATAAGAATTGATGCACATATATTTGTTTTGTAGTCGGTTTTTTTTGCAAGAATTATTTTTAGTTTTAATTTGATGACCATCTGTCGGTCTCCCCCGAAGGTACAATAATGTCACTGCTGCAATTCCAATAACAATGTGCTCTTGGGGAAAAAGGGGGCACCAAACGCCAGAGTTCCTAAAACCTGAATCTGTAAGAACAGGTCTGTGTATTATGGGTCCAATTCGAGGACCGACCAGTGCCCAAAGGACTGGTACAACGAGAACCGGTGGCCCCACAGAGAACCTCTTATCTCTGTTGCCGGTTGTTGGTAAGACCGCTTCTGGGGTTCGCTTGGTGGTTGTAGTTAAGATCGATGTATACAGATATGGAGCATTGTTGATCAAAGTGTGCTGTTGCACTCTCAACAGAAAGAAGTTGGATGATCTCCAAAAAACTCCCAAACAAGAGGTTAGAACATGGGTCCATGGTTTGCCATGTTCTCAATGCGGCCGACGTTAATCTTGATCACATCTGTCAGTCTGTCGGTTCTTTTGCACGAATTATTTACATTGTTTTATAAACAATTTTTTTTTTTAATAAGCATTTAATTTTATTTGCTTTTGCTTTTTTCTTCTCTTTACGTTTCTTGTTTTTTTTTTACAATAAATAAACTATTAAAATTACATAAATAAATAAATAAATAAATAAATACTCAACTAAATGTTAATAAAAATTCCATATAAAAAACTTCACTCATTTTAAAAATAAATTTTTTTCTTTGGATACGACCAGATCTAACTGTGTGTGTGTGTTTTGAATCCATCAAAATATCGCTCAGTTTCCACAAAATGAGTAAAAACACAGCTAGCAAAGTGGTAGAAGAACAACATGAGCGAAAAGAATTTCCGCTTTTATTAGATTTACTCAAACATTTGCCCAAAATAAATCCACGTTTGTTGTCTGTCAGATTTAAAGTTTTTTCTTCTTCTGTTGTTCAAGGAAGTCTCTAGGTTTTACGTTGTAATGTTGTGGTTTTGTTTCGTTTTCCTTGTTATACATATTATGTAAATGGGAAAAGGAGAGCGGGGGAAGAATGTAAGTAACGAAAAGGGGACTTGATGTTCTTTGATTTTTTTTTTTGGTATGTTTCTTAAATTTAATTGTAAGCACTGTATGCTAAGTTTTGAGCCAAAGGATTTGTTTCGATTTGTTGCTGTTGTGCGCTCGCCGCAGAACTAAAAGTACGTCCATCCCAAGGCCCGTGGGAGGTAATGTGGGCAGAGTGATGGTGTTCACTAGCAATCTGCAAATTAAAAGTAATTTTAAGTTAAAGGTATGAATAATTTTGTTATTATATTTTAGCTTTAATTGGCAAAAGGAAAGAGAGGTTCAGGTGATGAAAGTAGAGCAGGAGTGGGCAAATGAGCGTCATAACATTTGGGAGAGTAAAATTTTGATGAAATTTTTCAGACTGATAAAGGTGGGGGTAGGAATTTAGCAAGCAAATCTTACCCTTGTTGTATGCTTTAGTCTTTGGTATGTCTTAAAAAACGTTTATAATTACAAAATCTCACTTATATTTTAACGCTAATTCGCCGCCTAAGCTCTTCTAACATCCCACTGTGGCCTAAAAATAAATATTGTTTTGTGTTTTTAAATTTTAAATCAAACCAACCTTTTTGCATAATTGGAAAATAGCCAAACCAACCGAAACAATGAACGAGAAGAAGCCCAAACCCAAAGCATTCAAAGCCTTAATCTTCAAAATACCAATAGCCATGGGAATAATGGTGATGGCCTTCAATAAGATCAATACCATAATGGGCATGGCCATTTTACGCAAGCGATGTTTTTTGCCTTTAATATGAAGTGAAATATGATAAACAATAGATGAAGTATGAAGTAGAACGAAAACAAAAATACAAGTTTTAGTTAATAATATGTTAGTTATTAATATAATATGTTAAGCATGCAACACACCCTTCTTGAAGAAGTTTCCTTTCTTACCCTTGCCCTCGACAACACCCTCATCCGCAAATTTGACATTAAGATTGAATTCATCTCTATTCAAATTACGGGATGAGACAGTGACTTTGGCATCAGCCATAGGCAAGTCCATGGTAACATCATGACCTTGGATATAATTTTCAATAGCATCAAAGAAGTCACCACTGCTGGATCTACTTTCAATCGATGTAGGAGCTTGATAACCATTTGACTTCACCTCAACATTGGAAATCTGAAAATTGCCAAAGATATTCGAGTTAAAAATAATTTTTAATCAAGACAAATTGCAACTAATTCCCTGTCATTCACCTTAAAGTCTTCTTTCGTCATAACTGTATCCAAAAATCTCATAGCTTTTACTTTCACACAGGCCATGCTGTCCGCGCCACTTTCACATTTGGCATTTTCTTCATCGATCATACTCTCCATGTTGATGGCATGACAGCTGGTGGAGAGGCCCAGTAGGGCAACGAGGACTAAGTGTTTAAAGGCAACCATTGCGTTTGTATGAATCCCTATGCTCAACGTTTTCTCTACTCTGTCTTGAAATGCTCCAAGACCAGTCAGTGCTTGTGGTCTGTGTGAATTTACAATTGCAAATAATAATTAAATTTCTATTGTTCACGTATTTTATACTAAGCATTAACTTAAAAACCATTGTGTATGCTTATCAAATCTAAAATGCAACAAAAAAGTTAAAAAAAAACAAACTTTACAAAATCAATCGATTTCAATACCAACAAAATGAACTAAAAATCAGCATTTTGAATGGTGGATGTGTACTTAAGCGCGGTGGCAGTGTGTGGCCGGCCAATTGAAATGACAGACACAACCCTGTATAAAAAACAACAACAACGACTACACCGGTAATATTTGCCTTTCAAACTCTATTCACTTATTTGGGCGATCACTTGCTCACGGCTGTGTTTGTTAGCCACTGGCCATAGCAAAAATTGGCTCAAAAGCAAAGAGAGTCAATAATTGTCATGTTTAAAAATTAAGCCTTTTTGTAACTTCCTAAAATGTTCGAAATTATATTCCAATTCATTTATGTTTTTACGTATTGTTGCTTGAGACGATCAACCACTTGCCGTTTTGTTTTTCTTTATGTCATCTTTCATTTCATCTTTTATTCTTCTCACGTTCGACTTTTATTGATATGTACAAAATGTTATTTTTAACAATTAGCCGGTATCCCAACATTTTACTACAACAGTATAAAAAAAAACTTTTGTAGCAGAGACCACATTCGTTACAAATTGATACAGAAAATGTTTGAATATTTTAGTTAATTTTATTAATTTTTTAATGTGGAAATCTTAGAGGGAAAAAATTACATTAATTATATAAAATGATAAATTATTTATGGGTGCCCCAGTAGACTTGTAGTGCGCTAGACTATCAGACAGGGCGTTGTTTCGGTTTCGGTTCCCACCAAAGACTCTGAGTGCCCCGGTTGACTTGTAGTGCGCTAGACTATCAGACAGGGCATTGTTTCGGTTTCGGTTCCCACCAAAGACTCTGGGTGCCCTGGTTGACTTGTAGTGCGCTAGACTATCAGACAGGGCGTTGTTTCGGTTTCGGTTCCCACCAAAGACTCTGGGTGTTTCACTACAACGAGTTAAGGTCTTTGTTTTTATGCTCAATCATTAAGTTAGAATACAATTTGTAATTGTATTGTAACATTTAATAAAGAAAAATTATTTGTTGATCTTGTTTATGCCATCATTAAAAGGAATGAGTATATCTATAAATGTACATATGAGCTGTTTTTTCTGAAAGTGGCATAAGTCCACTTTAAAAAAAAAAACTGAGTTAACGGTAATTTTAATGAGCTATAGACTCCTTCTTTCCATTGTTATAAAAACAATTCCAATAGAGTTCTATTTTGACATAAAATAAACAAAAACAGTTTTGCTATACAATGCTATCGCACAAATATTTCTTTTGAAAGTGGAAAAGTCTATTCCTAATAGTTATAATTAAAAAAATTATTATTTCTTATTGCTACTTTAATGTACGCTGCTGCAAATATTACTAAAGCTCGTTTCACACTATAATACTGAGTATTAAGATTTGCATGGGATTTTTTAATAAATAAATCAAATAAGATTTGATAAGATGATTGTTAAAAAATCTAACGTTACATAACATTTCGTTTTCGCATTATCACACATCAAATAAAATTTAAAATCAAGCAAAGGAACAAGCCGAGTCGAAACATTGAACAGCGGCGGTTAAAAATTTTTTTTAACCGACTTCAAAAAAGAAGGAGGTTATCAATTCCTCTGAATGTTGCTTTTTTATGTATGTAACCGCAGAACTCAGCCATTTCTGCACCGATTTTAAAATTTTTTCTTTTTTTGAAAGGTTATGCTTTCAGGTTGGTCCCGTTTTAAAAACAGTTATATATTATATTACAAATTAAAGGGTGTCCTTATACAACATACATGTGTTTTACGTGTATTAAGAACCGTAAAGGGCACCAAATTAAAATTTTAAAAAATTGCGTGTCGCTGTAGCTCCCAAAGACAGAAATTAATAAAAAAATAAATTTAAGATTTAAAGGGTGTCCCTATAGGTGCCGTAATTTGACCTATATGTGCCTATCTTTTGAACCATTATAGACAAAACCTTGAAAACTTTACAGAATGTCGATTACTATGACCGTTATAATAAAATGTATAAATATTCAAAATTTTAAATTAAAGGGTGCTCCAATAGTTCATTTAATTTGATGTATATGGCCATACTTTTGAACAGTTGTACACAGACCGCTGAAATTTACAAAGAGCCTGTATTGCTAAGTCAGCTATAACAAAAAGTATAAAATTTGAATTTGGAAATAAAAGAGTGTCCCAATAGTTAATGTAATTCTATGTATGTGGCTAAACTTTTGAACTGTTATAGACAGACAGCTGAAATTTTCAAGCAACTTATATTCCAAAGTCCACTATAACAAATATACAATTTGAATTTAGAAATTAAAGGGTGACCCTATAAATTATGTAATTTGAAATTTTCAAGCAACTTATATTCCAAAGTCCACTATAACAAATATACAATTTGAATTTAGAAATTAAAGGGTGACCCTATAAATTATGAAATTTGATCTATATATCCCTAAAATTAGGCAGAATGTCCACTACTTTCTCTGGTATAATAACTAGTATAAATATTTGGAATTAGAATGTAAAGGGTGTCCCAATAGTTCATGTAATTTGATATATATTTCCAAACTTTTGAACCGTTGTAGACAGACAGTTGAAATTTCCAAAGAATCTTTGTGACCAAGTCCTTTATAACAACAGGTCTTTAATTTAAAATTGTAAATTGAAGGGTGTCCCAATAGGATATGTTATTTGATCTATGTGACCCTATCTTTGAAACTGTTATACACAGAGGCTTGAATGGTGTCCCAATAAAAGACGGATGCTGGTGAAAATAGCTTAACTTTTGAACAGTAATAGGGAGAGGCTTGACATTCAAATAGACTTTACTTGTTTTCCCTCTAATTTTGGCGCATATTTTATTTGGTTCAAATCTAATTCTTACAGATCACTTCTTACATTTTTAGTTTAGAATTTTTGCCGTTCTATCTGTTTTGAAGTCGGGTTTTTTTTTTCAAGAATTATTTATATACTTATTTATTATTTTATTTGGAAAAAAGGGAAGACCAAAAAACCTCAGCATAATTAATATGTTGTCACTTAATAAAACTTCAAGGAGCATAACAAGAGAGAAATATAGCGATATGATAAGTTTATTACTTTATATACCACCTATTCACCATATATACTTCAATATGTTAACTGTAAAAGAATATTAAGGAAATAATTTTCATTTTTACATTTTTAATATAACTGAAATTAACTCTTAATAAACTCGGTTATTCGTGTATTTAAATGTCATCATTGTAACTATTATTTTTTACATAAAAATACACATTAGTAAAGCTTAAGTCTATAAAAATATGGAATTAAATTTGCTCCTGTTTTTATTTCTTGTAATGAGTTATTTTTGAAAGTGGAATAAATCCATGTGGAGCTACAAAAAACGTGTATTTTTCAAAATAATTTTAGTTATTATTATTTCATAATAAAATTTAAAAGGTGTATAGTGTAAAAAACATCACTCGACTTGATTTGACAAATATTTTTAAATTGATTCTAACGCAAACACTTAAATATATCAATATATCAAAAAATGGACTTATACCACTTTCAAAAAAACAAGTTCATATGTTTGCCTAAAAAAATTCATTTTTTGTTAAAAAATATATGTAGGTGGCAACACCAAGAAACCATTTATGTAAAACGTTCTCCACAACATCAGTAATTACTGCCACCTCAGTAATTACTAATCTATAAATATATGCGAGCCTTATACAAATCTCGAAAGTAAGGGGTTACTGTCGAGATGTGTATAAGGCCAGGTCCATAATAGTACCTATCTCTGAGTAAAAATAATTATGATGCAACATAGTTTTATATAAAGTTTAATTTTTTTCTAAAATTTCCTGATTACAAAAATATAAGGTGCTGCCAAGTTTTAAGTACCATTAAATCGTAAAATTGCGTGCTCTCAACACATTATCTATATAGCTGGTAAATCACATGAAAAAAGTATCCTACATTTAATAAAATATTATTACAATTCATCCAGTGATGCGAACACAGACCAGAACCTGCACCAGTAACAACATTTTTGAAAAATATTAAGTTGGGGAAAAAGAAATCTATTATTTTTGCGTAAAATTCATGACTTTATTTAACATGTTTCGCATTGTCCGATTTAGTTCAAATATTCACCGATTTGTTGTCATTTAAAGGTAATGTCTCTCTCATAGTCTTGTTCCTTATTAGCGAACAACTCTAGTAATCGATTTTCACAGTCTTCTTTTGATCCCAATTTCTTATCACTCAGGAAGTTTTGCAATGCAAGAAAAAGGTGGTAATCAATTGGTGACAGGTCTGGACCATATGTAAGATGCGTCAAAACTTCCCAACCAAGTTCCCTAAGTTTCCAGCGGGTCACTACAGACGTATGTGGTCTGGCGTTGTTGGCCAATTCGGGCCGTTTCTGGTCAATCGCTAGCTTCAAAATTTAGTGTTTGGTTATATGAAAGCAACTCATAACAAATGATTTCCTTCCAGAGCCACTAAATACACAGTAGAACCTTGCTGGTTTAGCCAACTTTTGAGCTGCTCACCGCGCATTGACCACGATCGTTTTTGCACAATATTATCGTATTTGACCCATTTCTTATCCCCAGTCACCATTCGTTTAAGAAATAGGGGAATTCGATACATTATGGCTTTTTGTGTTAATTGGTGTGGGCCCCAAACATCGAGCTTCTTTGTAAATCCAACTTTGGCCAAAGTTGGGACTGCTAATATGCAGTTCTAGCATCGCCCGGATTATTTCTATGATTTTATCGACATTTTCTACGACGGGCCTGCCTGTGCGATGACCAAGATGCATCAAAAATTCCTGAGCGGAATCGATGAAACCAAAATTGCACGTAATTAGCTGTTACAGTATCGACAGCATCGACACCATCAACACCATTCACAATTTCAGCCGCCTGGCTTTCACTTTAGCCTTTATCTAACAAAAACTGTAAAATGTACCGAACTTTCTCTTTGTTGACTACCATTTTAATACCCTGTAACTTACAACTGAATTGACAAAAAAAAAACATAAAACGAACTTTTTTAGTGTAAAATATAACCTTGACAACGAACATAAATTTGAAATTGTATTATAGATACTTTACGAGATATCGATCACTAATATAGAAAATAATATATTTCTTTATCCCCAACCTGTTACAGTTTCAATGTATACATATATAGATGTATATATTGTGTAGTAACGAGGTCCGTTTGAGAATTTTGTGACTTCTGTGACTTTCAATTTTACACTGCTAACCTGTTAACTGTTATCTATTACTGGACTACTATTTGAGTAAACTGCGTTAATTTTAACGAAAATAAAATAGTGTATTTTGCAGACTTGAGGATGCCAATTACAGTTTGTAATTAATTACACAACCAATTACACAATTAAATATAATTATATTTTGTATTTTCAATTAATTCAAAATATTAACTACTTGTATTTTTAATTGAGAATTTTTTTCAATTACTCATTAAATGTAATTTGTTATTGAAAATTTACAATTAAAATTATTTGTAATTTGAAATTTAAAAATTCCAATTACAAATTACATGTAATTGTAATTGAATAATAATAATAATAATATATAATGTAATTATAATTACATATAATGACTGAATTTTGTTCAATTGCAAGTAATGATTATTTTCTAAATTCACTTACTTGTAATTTGTAATTAAAAATTTCCAATTACAATTACATGGGATCTGTAGTTGAAAATTTTTAATTACAAGTTACAAGTAGTTGTAATTGACTTTTGACATTTAAATTACAATTAATTTTAATTGTAGTTGAAATGTTATTGAATCCCCCCATGTCTGGTATTTCGTGTTCTGATTAAAAATCCAAAGACAAGCATGATAAATATTATGGGGACTGCGCATCATCAATTTCAATGGTTAAAAATTATCTACTGAGCTCTGTTTTGGTAGTACCAGCATAAATAACGAAAAACGTCCCCCAAGAGGGGTCGTAAAGCTAGAAATAGTAGATTAAATAGAGGAATGATATTAAACGATCGGAGAATAGTAGTGTGTGAGATACCAGAGATGGAACAATTTAATCGCATTTTGCAGAAATATATGGATATTTGATTTCGAAATGTTGAATATTTTGACTTCAGGCGGAATCCGAACGACGCTTTGTATCGTTTTGTAACTGTGAACGAAACATGGATCAATCCAAAGAACAAGCAAAACGGTAGGTTTCTTCAAGTGAATGTGCACCGAAGAAGGCCTAAAAAATTATGACCACAGTTTGTTTTAATGCACGCGGTGTCATTTACTTCGAGTAAATAAAAAGGAGTAAAACAATTACTGGCGAATATTATTCAAAAAGACTCAATATTGATTTGAAGCAAAAATTATCTTATCCAGCTAAGTAGAAAGGGCTGTTCCTACTCACATGTGCACTCACGGGTGCACTATTGCAAAAATCCATGAAATGCTACGCCATTCACCATATTCCCCCAATTTAGTCTCTTGCGACCTTTTTCTTATTTGAACTAATTTTGGGGTCCTTGAGAAGACGTATTATTGAGAGGGAATACAAAAATAGAGAGGCGCTGGATTTAATGTCTAGAGCTTAAAAAAGACCAAAACTAATATCCTTCATCCAACAAGTCACGAAATTATCAAATTGCCCTCGTACTTTTATTGTTCAGAAATATTTTTATGATACTGATATGAAATAAAGCCAGAATGATGCGGATTGCAACTCATCATTACTTCGATACCATACCAATTCCATCAGCTTATAGATTTAATTTCCTTTGTATATCAGAGCACCCTTCATGCTACATATATTTAGAAGTATCTATGTACTACATATCATTGTTGAGTTAAATCATGCTTTGTTATATTCACATCAAATAAGCCTTTTTTAACAGTAGTTTTCCACATTATGTGATTATTGTTCTAATAAAATTCATATTAAAAACAAAAGTGCCCGTAAGGCGGCTGCCTGTTAATACCATACATTTTGTTGTAATGATTGTTCTCTAATGAAATTAGGCAATTGTAATGAAATATGTGTATATGTATGTGGATATATATGTACTTTCCCACCAAACCAAATGTTCCGATTTCGTAAAGAATTCGTAATGACTGGACGACAAAATCTTTCGATTTCGTATCCGAAATATTAACGAAATCGTAACGATTTTAGTATGAACGGGTTGAAATGACTTCGCAACGATATGTAGGAACGAAATCGATACTATATGAAGTTACGAAATCTTAACGATATATAAGTACGAAATGTAGATACGAAATGGCAACGACATGTAATTACAAAATCGCAATGACATGTTTTCTATGAGTACCTACATACGTATAAGCTAGAACTGTGTTCTCTGAAAGATAAGTTAAGTATTCAAGGCAATATTTTACTTTTCATGTATTGTATTTTACTTGCATGTATTTATTCGTATTTACTATTATTCTTTTTTATTTAATACAATTTCGGGTTTTATTTGCTTACATATACATAAATCGAAGTTTTATATTTTTTTTATTTGTTGAGGCAAAGAACCGAGATGTCTTAACGAACTCGTTACTACAAGTCTGATTTTCGACAAATTACCGAAATGTTTTTATTTATTTATATATATTTAGCATATGAAGAATAACAATTTCTTACAGACTAGAATACAAAGTAAAATATTACTAAAGGGTCCGCCATCTAACGTTTTTTTTCAACTAGTGCTTATTTTGTGAATGGTAACACTTAGCTCATGTCTGATTTGACAGATAATTAGTTTTATCCTTCCGCTGAACGAATATGGTTGGTACGAATACGCTTGAACAACGCTGGGAAATATTGACTTACAGAAGATGCCGATTTTGCCAAAAAAAATCATCTTTTCAGATGAAGCTCATTTTGATCTTGGCGAGTATGTAAACAAGCAAAATTGACGCATTTGGGGCACAGAAAACCCGCACGCATACATTGAAAAGCCGATGCACCCAAAACGAGTCACTCTTTGGAGCGGATTTTGGTCCAGAGGCATAATTGGGCCATTTTTCTTCGAAAATCAGCAACGAGTGGCCGTTACATTCAATGGCGATCGTTATCGGGCCATGTTGAAAGAATTTTTGTTCACAAAAATTGAAGAGGAGGATATTGGCAACATTTGGTTTCAACAGGACGGCGCTACGTGCCACACAGCCTAAGCTACACTCGATGTTTTGCGCCCTGTTTTTGAAGATCGCATTATCAGCCGCAGAGCTGATGTTGTTTGGCCAGCTCGGAGCTGCGATTTGACACCGTTGGATTATTATTTGTGGGGTGTCGTCAAAGATAAGTGTTACGCCGACAAGCTAGAAACAATTGACGCTTTAAAGGACAATATTCGTGAAGCCATTGGTGAAATACAGCTGCACACAATAGATAATGTGCTTAAAAATTGGACCGATCGTGTAGGCTACTACATGGCCAACCGAGGCAGCCATTTGAATGAAATTATTTTCAATTATTAACCGGAAGGATTGTACTTTCAAATAAAAAAAGAAATTTGAGAAAATATTCAGTAGTTTTTTTATAGCATTTTCAAAAAAAAAAAAGTTATTTGGCGGACCCGTGAGATCTAAAACAAAAGTTTGAAAATAAATTATTATAAATTAAGAACATAAAAATTTTTAATTATTCTTTTAATAATATTTCATTCTTCGGAACGGATCAAAGTTGGCGTAATTAGTGCGCAAGTATTGAAGTTTAAGAGGAATATAATATCCTGAGGGACGATTTGGAACAATAAAGTCTAATCTCTGGAGCAGGAACTGAGAATTTCCGTTTATTAAATTCATAATAAAGGAGATGTTCATATATATTCGTCTATTTTTTAGAGCGTGGGAAGTTTGATGAGTTCTAAGCGACTTTCATATAATGGAAGACTAACATTATGATTCCATGGGAGCTTACGATGGCAAAATAAAAGGAATTGTTTCTGAATAAATTCCATTTTTTTTAATATGCACATCGTACATATGAAATTTATAGTCAAGCTTAAGTTCGTTTTATTCGCTCTAAGAAAGAATTATAAATTAGGTGATAGTATTAAAGAAAAATTGGGAAAATTTAATTTTTAGACACCAGCAGGAGCGGAATGCACATTTCTACACAGCTACGTCCGTCATCAGCACTCTTCGTATCTATCTATTTAACCAACCAAACCCAGATAAAGGAATACGAGAAAACTTGTATTCAATTATCAATCGCCAGTTGGTGAGAACGAAGTCTACCACTACCTTAAGCTTCCCTCTTGTTGAATATTTTTACTTTAATATTTACCGCCTTATATTTGTTGCTGCTTCAGCCAACCTTCGGTTAGCAATGAAAAATAATTTTGTTTATTTGTTTTATTCTAACATTCGTTTTTTTGTTAATTTACATCATATTGTGGATCCCAAACTACGGTAGCATATTTTAAAATCAGTCTTATAAGTGATGAGTATAACTGCCTTGGGCCATGGATCGTCAAACTCTTTTCCCCAACGTTTAATGAAACCAAGAACTAATTTTTCCCCATTTTACAGTTTGCGCAATATGATGAATAAGATCTAGAAATTCACCCACTTCTTCAAGAGAATATTTATTAATTTTATATCTACAGAGAACTTCCTATGGTAAACAGCATGTATTTACATTTTTTCAAATTTAAGTCCATTAAATTAACGATACACCATTTATTAAAATCATTCAGATCATTCAGGGAGAAATGGTGAAACTTGATGTGATAGGATTTCTGTCGCTATATTTTCAAAAAGCTTAGGTGTAGCACTTAGTTTTGCAATGCCCCTATAGTTTGAGACATTGGATCTGCTACCAGATTTAAACAATGGTATTATATATGATTTTTTCAAAAGGGTGGGAAAAATAACCGTTAGACAGCGATAAATTAAATAAGTACGTTAGAGGAAAAACTAACTGATGTAAACATTTCTGTAGTACATAGTTTGGAACACCATCTGGACCACATTTATCCGAATATTTCAGATTTCGTATGGCATTCACAACAGTAGAAGTATGCAATTTTGGACAATTTATATTAGTCGACCCAGATATAGGGTATGGATAATTATACGATACTTCCCATTCCTTGTTTAAATATGCAGAGGAAAAAAGTCAGCAAATAAGTTACAAATATTCGTATCATCTGAAGACTTCATTATGGATGGATAACCAGAAACTCTACGTTTCGAATTGACGAATTGGTAGAAGGATCGCGGATTACTTTTTAACTTTCTTTTTACTTTAGAAATATAATTATTGTAGCATTGGATATTTGATGAATTGTAAACAGATCACGATATTGAGTATCTCACATAATCGGAGTTCAAACCAGTTCTTCTATATTGTTTATAGTGTTTGTTCTTCTTATTTTTCAGCCTAGTAAGAAGTTTTGTGTTCCAAGGCGGTCCACTGGATTTTATTCTATTGCCGAATGGGATCGCTTTTTTTAAAACAGTTAAATTTTTGTATAGATCATACTCAAACCAATTTTCAGATAATAGAAGATTCAAAAAATTATATGTATTTGGAATCGGTTCTATACATTATTTATTTTTTATTCACGCATGATTCCTTTTGAAAATTTATTTAAATGAATATTTTATGAGTATAAAATATTTATTTTCAAAAAATATAATAATCGAAATTGATTACTATGGGGAAAGCATATCCAGATAGCTATTTCGCTAGTGCTCAACTAGCTCATCAGTGGATTTTTCCCAATTTTTCTGAATAAAAACTCAGATTTTTATGCTTAAAACTTAATAGACTAAATGAGAAGTTCAATCAGTCTAGAAAGAAAGCCAAATCTAAATTTCTAAACAAAATAAAAAACCATAGTAACCATTTCAATTTCAAGATAGCTATCTGGATATGCTTTCTCCATAGTAATCAATTTCGATTATTATATTTTTTTAAAAATAAATATTTTATGAGTATAAAATATGAGTATAAAATATTTAAATAAATTTTCAAAAGGAATCATGCGTGAATAAAAAATAAATAATAGAATATTATTAAGTTTATTAAAATCTGCTTTTATAAAATCAAAATATTGATCCTTATTGATTTGCTAGGGTTTGGCAATGAAGAATAGGCTGGAACGTTGGTATATGATAGAAAATTATTTTTGTATATTACCCGTTCAAATATTGATACAAATTTGCCTTTTTATGTGGGAAGTTATTCTACAAATTATTTTTTTTTGTGATAGAGGTGCCGCAGAAGCATTCAACATATTTTTTTTGTCTTTAAATCTTATATAGTTAAATTTCTTATTTTATTGATGGGTTTTCATATTTATTATTATTATTTTATGGCGTTTTCTTTTCTGACAAAAATGTTGCATATATTTTACACTTATTAATTTTTTTTGTTCTTTTCTACAACAAAAAAAAAAAAAAAAAAAATTTCAGTGTGTGAACAAACATCATATTGTTTTCTAAATATGTCGCACCAAAACCAGGTAAATATGAAACATTTTTAACACTCAACTTTTATTCAGGGTGAGATCATGGCATAATAATACAGGTAAAACTGTTAGAACAGCTGATTAAATTTGCTTATGTCAAACCTTGTATAAAACTCTGTTCGCTCACTTTAAAATTTGTAATAATTAAAAAAATACAGTTTTTTTTTATTCAATCCTTTATTTAACTTGAAATGTTTACTTGAAGAAAAGAAAAAAATTTATGTTTTTTAAGTAAAACTTTTTAACTAAATTAAATCAGTTTTCGTAGGCGGAAATTTGGTAATCGGCATAAAATAACATGGATTTGATGCTGCTGCTAGGGCCACATGCAGCCTACTCAATTCCTGACTTGCTTAAAGCAGTCATATCGGCTATAGGCTCGTTAGATTTAGTTCACAAGTACTGCATATTTATTTAAATGTCCTTCCTATATCTGCCGGATCCCCGCATATCTACAGTCGTTTATTAAAACATACAGTTTTATTTTTTATATGATGTCTAATTATTTTTATTATAATTAATAATTTTTCATAGAAGTGTTTGCGAACATAGCTCATGTTATTTATATTTTAGTTAAATATTTTGACACAGTCGGACAAAAACAGGTTGCTTAGTTTTTTTGAATTCGCCTTGCATATACATGTATTATTATACCATGGGTGAGATATTGTCCTTTTTTGTAAACATTTTTTTATTGAAAGCAAGAATTTCATTTTGAATTAAAGTTTTTATGTGAAAAAATATTGTATTTTTAACCGACTTCAAAAAAAGAAGGAGGTTATCAATTCGTCTGAATGTTGCCTTTTTTTTATGTTTGTGAAGAAGAAAGGAAATGCTTACAGATTGGTCCCATTTTAAAAGAAGTTCAGAAATTTGAAAATTAAAGGGTGTCCCCATACAACATACGTGTTTTTTACGTGTATTATGAACCGTAAAGGGCACCCTTTTAAAATTTTAAAAAACTGCATATCACTATAGCTGCCAATAACAGAAATTAATAAAAAAATAAACTTAAAAATTAAAGGGTGTCCCCATATATGACGTCAATTTAAATATTTGAACCATTGTAGACAATCACTTGAAAATTGGACAGAATGTCCAATATTTATAATCAGAAATTAAATATTTATAATTAGAAGTTAAAGGGTGTCCCAATAGTTGATGTAATTTGATGTATATTGCCAAACTTTTGAACCGTAACAGAGAGACGGAAATTTACAAAGAACCTATATATCTAAGTCCTTTATAACATCAAGTATATAATTTAAATTTGGAAACTAAAGGGTGTCCCCATAACTGATATAATTTAACCTATCTAGCCCTATCTTTTGAACCGTTATAGACAAACACTTGAAAATTAGACAGAATCTCCACTACTATGTCCCGTATGATAACCTTTATATATATTTAAAATTTTAAAGGGTGTCTTAATAGTTGATGTAAATTGATGCATATGGCCAAACTTTTGAACCGTTTTAGACAGACATTTGAAATTAGCAAAGAATCTGTCCTTTAAAATAAGTTTTTAATTTAAAATTGTACATTAAAGGGTGTCCCCTAGGTGATATTATGGCCATATCTTTGGAACCGTTAATTCTTATTACTGTGCCAGTAATAATAACTGTAAAAAAATAAAGGGTGTCCTCATATCTGACGTAATTTGTCGTTATGGATAGACATTTGAATGTACAGAACGTATATTACTTGTCCGTTAGAGCAACAAGTATAGAAGTATTTGAATTGAGTACTATTTCTTACAGATTACTTCCTTTTAAATTTTTAGTTTAAAATTGATGCACATATATTTGTTTTGTAGTCGGTTTTTTTTGCAAGAATTATATACGTCACTTAGGCAATAATGTTAAATGTAAAATCAATTTGCTTTTATGTTCTTTTGAAATCATAAAAAAGGTCACATTTTTCAAGGGCTGGGTCATGGCATTATAATACAGGTAAAACTGTTAGAACAGCTGTTTAAATTTGCTTATCTCAAAATGTCAAACCTTATACAAAACTCTGTTCGCGCACTTGCATAAAAATTTATAATAATTTAAAAAACATTTTTTTATATTACTCAATGCATTGTTAACTAATTGCTGTATTATATTCAATCCTTTATTTAGCTTGCAATGTTTATGTTTTTAGGTAACACTTTTCAACTAAATTTAAATCAGTTCTCAAAATAAAATAATATGCTCAGCTGGATTTGATGCTGCTGCTAGGGCCATGTGCAGCCCTCTCAATTCCTGACTTGCTGAAAGCAGCCATATTGCCTTTAGGCTCGTTAGATTTAGTTTATAAGTACTGCATATTTATTTAGGTGTCCTACCTACATATATCTACAGGGTCCCTGTATATCTACAGTCTCTTTTAATGACGGCGAAACCCACAATGTAAGGGATCTTTTGAATAATGACATTGTGCCTTGATTATTATATTATGGCTTCTACAGGTGACCAACCAGAATAACTTTGAAAACTGAACTTGAGGCATTTTAATCTTGAACAAAATAAATTATTGGAGATTGATCATTATAAATTTAAACTTTTAAATTAAATATGATTACTTATGTTAAACAAATATCTAAAATCTTTTTATACTTCTATGTACGGAGTATTAAATATTTAAAACCTTTTCTTAAAAATGCTTCCTTTTAGATATAAATTATTTTAATTATTTATAGTAAACCAGTTTTATTATAATATTTAATTGTTTTTATTATAAATAATAATTTGAAAAATAAGTGTTTGCGAACACAGCTCATGTTATTTATATTTTTCTTTATATTTTAGTAAAATATTTTGACACAGTCGGGCAAAAACAGGTTGCTTAGTTTTTTTTTTAATTCGCCTTACCTGTATTATTGTACCATGGGCTGGGTGATCCATAAAAAGTATTACCTATTAATAAGGCGAAATATTTTTTCAGAAAAGAAAACGCCATTAGTTTCATTAAAACTAATCCTAAAATAGTGCAATATATAAAAATTTGTTATCCATCCATCCATTGTTTTATAACATTTTTTCACGATTTCATATCTAAATGGGGTATAAAAACATGAAAAATATTTTTTTTAATTTACTATTTTTTTTTTGTTTTAGTAAAATGTGAGTATACTTATATAATGTACTTAGAATTGTCCTTTTATTTCAATACTGCGGTTTTTGCAGAAAGGAATGTATTGAAATTTGCTAAATTGCAATATATATGGATCTGCGGCATTTGGTTTTGCGGCACCTTTTACTTTACTTTAATCTTGTTTAAACTTTACAGTTGACTTACCAATAGCAAATGACAACTTTTTTATCACTATTACATATTGAAATTAAAAAAAAATATTTTTTCGTTCCACCCTAATATACAACTTTCTGATTTCTAAGCTAGGATGATAAGAATCTTCTCGAATTAATAATGGATCAATGCGCTTTATTTACGAAATCTTTACAACAAGTCTGACTTCAGAAAAACTGGAAACCTTTGGTTTGGTGGGTTACGATGTTCTACCTACATACATACATGCATACATACATTCATACACATATTATATTTTATTGAACTAAATTATGAAGTTGCTTTGAATTTGTTGAACATGAAATTTCAACTTTTTGAATGGTTTTCATTCTTTGTAAAACCTTTTAAAAGTAAAGATCATTTTAATATTACTAATTTCACATGTACACCGTAATTGTAAAAATTAAAAATTCCAAATAATGCGATTTAATAACTAATGGGTGATTCAAGTAGAGATACTTTTTTCAATAGCCTTTTTTGACAGATCACGTGTGAGTCGTGTCATGCTGTCATGTTATTTTTGTTTAGTATTGTTTGGCATTTCATAATGGAAAGACTTACGCCTGAACAACGTTTACAAATAGTTCAACTTTATTACGAAAATTCACGTTCTCTGAGGAATGTGTCTCGTGCACTTTGCTCAACTTATGGTCACCATAATCGGCCTACTGAGCGTACTATTCGCAACACCATCACCCATTTTGAGATCCAGCATTAATTATTGGTTAATATTCGACCGAATAGACCACGTCGATCACGCTGTGAAGAAAATATAGCGGCCGTAGCTGAGAGGGTACACGAAGACTGTGGAGAGTCGATTCGGCGCCGTTCACAGCAACTAGGACTGACGTATGGAACGACTTGGTGCATTTTACGTCGCGATCTTAAATTGAAAGCATAGAAAATACAGCTTGTGCAACAACTGAAGCCGCTCGACCTTCCCAAGCTTCGCTCTATAGGCTCTTGAAAAGTTCCAAGAAGATCCGACGTTTTCGAGGCAAATTTTGTTTAGCGATGACGCCCATTTCCGGCTCAATGGGTATGTAAACGAACAAAATTGCCGCATTTGGGACGAAGAGCAAACTGAATAGATTCCAGAGCTGTCACTTCATCCAGAAAAAAAACGGTTTGGTGTGGTTTGTGGGCCGGTGGAATCATCGGTTCATATTTCTTTAAAAATGATGCCGGTGCGAACGTAACCGTCAATGGCGACCGTTATGGTGCCATGATAACCGACTATTTGATGTCTGGTATTGAAGCTCGTGATTTCGGCGACATTTGGTTTCAGCCAGACGGCGCCACATCGCATCAATCAAAGAATTTATTGAGAGAACATTTCGGTGAGCACATAATTTCACGTTTTGGGTCGGTCGATCGGTCACCAAGACCATATGATATCAAACCGTTAGACTTTTTGCTGTGGGGATATGTAAAGTCTAAAGTTTATGCGGACAACCCGCTTCGATGCAGGCCTTGGAGGAAAACATCACGCGTGTCATTCGCCAGTTACCAGTCGAAATGTTCGAACGAATCATCGAAAATTGGACTTAATGGATGAACCATCTGCGACGTAGCAACGGCCAACATTTGATAGTCATAATCTTCCAAAAAATATATGCAAAAGAATGTTCTTTCAAATGATAATAAACATTCTCCATTAAATTTGAATTTTCTGTCTGTAGGGAACCTCGGAATAGATCACGCGTTATTTAGGTTTTTTTAGCAAGGTAATAAAAAACATACGTAGGCGGACAAGACAGTTTTTTATTTTTTATTTCTTGTTTCCAACTTTCCTATTAGAGAAAATGTATCTTAAGGGTGATTTATTCATTAAAATGGGTCCTTTTAGGAAGGCTTTAGTTGTAGTAGTAACGTAAATTTTGAATTAATTGTATCCCTTTCAAACCCTGATGCAGCGATTGGGTGGATGAGTTTCGATGTCAATATTTTTTTTTCTATATAACCAATGCACAGTGGTTGGACATGATTCGGTGATGGAACACTAACGGTATCTTAATAGAATTTCACAGACTCAGAGCAGAGCTGTACCTGAATTGGAAAAAATTTTGTTCGCCCTGTATTTTTTTTTTATATTTTTACCATTAAAATTGTAAACTTTACAATAAACTGATTTTTTGAGATATACACTATAGAATTGCAATTGACATAACTTCTGATCGGAATGAGATATTTTTACAAAATTTTAAACTTATATAGATTATAGATCTTTTCATCAAATAGTCAAACAAAACAGGATATTTTTTTATTTTAACGTACAGTGAGGTGTACAAATGAGTACAAGTTTGTACTTTGAGCAATTTTTATGTCATAGAAATAAAAGTAATAAAGCAAATTCAATTTTTTTTATTTTTTTTTTTAGTATTAGGTACTTAACAAAACAGTGTAAAATTCAAAACTTAAAGCATCAATTTCTAAGAAAAAAATAAAGAAAACGAAAGCAACAATCTACTCAATTTTGCACCGTTAAAAAATCTTGCGGAATACGAATATTTTTAATACTTAATCCAAAGCCCTTTATTTTGTAAGACATCATTTACGCGATTTGACATATTCTCCACCAATTTCTGTACAATTTCTTTTGGAATATTCCTCGATTCATTTTGGATTCGCTGCCAAAGCTCGTCCAAATTGGTAGGGGCTGAATGGTACTGTCCCAACCGTCTCTTCACAAAGTACAAACATGTACTCATTTGTGCACCGCACTGTATAATTTGCGAGGACGGGGAAAAATGTCCCAAAAAGTGTATTATTTAATATAATGCTAACTACCCATAAGATTTTATAACAAAAATTCAATTTATTTGTCCCCAAACAAATAAATTGCCTTTTTATTATAAAACGTTATGGGTAATTAGCATATATGTGATATCATTTGGATATTGAAGCGAATAGAGTGGTCTTGAAAATTTCGTAGTACTACTTGGGGATTTTTGTGAATGCTTTGTCATGGGGCAAATGTCGATGTGCGGACTAGGTAGCTAGTTGGCATGAAATATAGAATTAGTATAAAATAACCCCCAATATAATACCTTGTGGAACTTCGGCTTAAAATGGCTGGGGGGGCTTACGTCATATCCTGCTTTCAGTATGAATTTTCGATCACTTAAATAACTTTCTAACAGCTTGTAACTTACATGAATGTTACATTGCGTTCACTAATCTGTATGTTTGTTCATTCGTCCTATTTTTTTTTCTAAACCCGCTTTGGTGGACACGGAATACATGTCTTTTCGCATTGAATTTTGTTAAACTTACCTTTTAACGCTCGTACACGAGGTCTGGATGGATCAAAGAATGTGTTTTAAATTTTGCGTTAAATATGGAGAAAAGTGCTCCAAGGCACTTGAAATGTTGACTGTGGCGAATCCACTTTGTCTCAAAAATGTGTTTATATGTGGAAGAAGCCCTTTATAGAAGGATGAGAAGATGTTGATGATGATGAGCGTCTGGTAGTTGCAACCACTTCAACAAGTAAAAAAATGTTTAAACAGTAAAGAAAATTGCTTAGGAAGATTGTCAAATCACTATTAGGGAAGTTGTAGAGGATGTTAGCATATCAATCGGTTTTTGCCATGCAATTTTCTCGAATGTTTTGGGCATGAAACGTGTGCCAGCGGAGTTTGTTTTAAAATTGCTAAGTTTTGAAAAAAGCAAAGTCGCAAGGTCGCAACGTCGTCAGGGTTGTTGAATGACGCCTACGACGATCCAGGTTTGCTCAAAAGGGTAATAACTGCTGACGAAACGTGGGTATATGGTTATGACGTCGAAACCAATGGAAAAGGCCAGATGAGCCAACACCGAAATAAGCACGCCAAAGTTTTTCTCACTTTTTTCTTCGGTTACAATGTCGTGTTGCATCATGAGGCCAACAGATCGTATGGTTAATAAAGAATACTTCAAGGAAGTATTCTAACGATCGGAATTTGGAAAAAAAATACTCCAGCTCACACATTAATGCTTGATCTTAATTTTTGGCCAAAACTAACATCCTTAGCATACCTCAACCACCTTGTTCATCAAATTTAGCTCCCTGCGACTTTTTCCTATTTCCAAAACTGCAGAGACCAATGAAAGGAAAGCTTTCTGCCACAATTGATAGGATAAAGTCATAATCGAAGAACGGGCTTCGAGGATTGGAAGAAGCGTTGGCGTAAGTGCATTATATCTGAGGGAGACTACTTTGAAGGGGACAAAATGGATATTGATATATAAATAAATAAATATTTAAAAAACTCAAAATTTCCTTTTCTTTTCATTAAATATGTAATAATCACTATCTAATTGCTGCAAAATTAATAATTACAGCCAAAAAAAAAACTTTAAGCACATAAGCTTGCGTATTAATCCGCACAAAAATGTTACGCTTTTTTAAATAAATATTACACAATTATTGTTGATCGTTCATATCGTTTATTCATAATTGCATAATTATGTGCAGTACTTAAAATACCCAAACCTATTACGCAATTAATGTAAATAAAATATTAAAATATTCATAGGGACAAGTACTGCGAAATTTTTGTACTAATTTTATTTATTTTATTTTTGTTTGTATAAAAACAAAACAAACATAATTTATGTATCTTTGCATACAAGAAAATGAATTTGTTACAAAATTTCGTGTGCCTCTTGCTGTCAATACTCGCATAAATGGTAAGTTATCGATAAAAACACAATCACGTTTGTATTAGCTTTCGGGCCAAAAATATACACTACCACAGCAATAGATTTAACCAACAACTACATTTTATTTATCCCTACAACTACGAAACAAAAGAAAGTAACTTGAGCTCTGTTCAAAAACAAAGTGACGAAAGTTTTCAAAATTTTTAATTCATAAAACGAAAAACTATTTTAGTGTAATCGAAATTTTAACAAGTTTGCTGGTGAGTGCGTGTGTGTGTGTTTAAGCGAGCAACGATTACAAAGTGCGCCAAAGAGTTTGATTAACAAATGAATTTTAATGTTGGTCTTCAATAAAATATTTCGTTAAAATTATGAATTTTTAAAGTTAATTTAAGTTGCGTTTTTTTTTGAGTCTTTAAGAAATAAACTTTGCTGACCAAACAATGTTCGTTTAAAGAAATTTCACCAATTGCTCAAGTTGTTTAGGTTGTGTCTTTTTCACGTTTAATTTTCATTAAAAATTCCACGTGCACTTTTAAGTAACTTTTTATTTACTTGTATTAGTTATTATTTCGAAAAGCAATCTGCTCCCTCGCTTGGCGGCAAATAAAAATAAACTAAAAGCCTTTTTTGTGACTGTTAAGTCACATAATGGGGCCGACCATATTAGATCCGGATTTTCAATTTCGAAATTACTAATAAAACAGTGCGAAGAAGTGAATACTGAAGCATAAGCTGCTTTGAAAGGCGATAAAAAATGTATGTCTTAAAAAGTGGGTCTTTTGTAAATTTGATTTTAAAGGGCGGCTAAATTTTAAGGCCGATGTTGATTTTGAATAAAACACAAATTATTTAGGAAATTATTGTCATTTCTTTTTATTTGATAATATTGGTATGGTTCAATTATATATGGAACACAATATCGGCAAAATGGCCACCACGACCTCGGCGGCACACCTCAATCCAATGCTCCAAATTTTCGATGACGCTGAGGCATAATTGCGGTTCTATGCCGTTAATGTGCCGAATTATCTCATCCTATAGCTCTTGAATTGTTGTTGGTTTATCGACGTACACCTTTTCTTTCAAATAACCCCATAGAAAGAAGTCCTACAGTGTAAAATCACATGATCTTGGAGGACAATTGACATCGCTACCACGTGAGATAACACGGCCATTGAATATTACGCGTAAAAGAGCCATTGTTTCGTTAGCTGTGTGGCAAGTGGCACCGTCCTGTTGAAACCACATATAGTCCACATCCATATCTTCCCATTCGGGCCATAAAAAGTTCGTTATCACCTCACGATAGCGAACACCATTCACAGTAACTGCCTGACCGGCCCCTTTTTTGGAAAAAATACGGTCCGATGATGCCGCCAGCCTGTAAGCCGCATCAAACAGTCACTATTTGTGGGTGTATTGGTTTTGCGACAATCACTCTTCGATTATCATTTGCCCAAAAGTGGCAATTCTCCTTATTGACGAATCCACTGAGGTGAAAATGTGCCTCATCACTGAAGATGATTTTCTTCGAAAATTGATCATCCAAGCCTGAATAACTTTAACGCGTTGTCCGATTGTGTATCTTTCCATGGTTCAAATTGAGTTAGTCTGAAATTGAGAAATGTCAAATTAAATGCAGAAAAAAACTTAACCTTAAGGTGTTCAACTTCAGCCCTTAAGATTTAATCACCCGATATACAGACCTTCAAATTAATCTGGTAAAGTTTTTATATTAAAAAATGTCTGTGATACTCTTAGCTGAATAACTTAAATGCCCATCGTTTTTAAAATTGCTTAATCGGTTTCTTCACAATAGGTTTGACCACGCGGTAATTAAGCTCGAAGGGCAAGATAATACAGAAAATTTTAATATAAAATAAAAACTGCTTTTGAAGAAATTCTTGTATGAAAACACACAAAACGTTTCACAAATGAAGTCTTCACAGAAGATGTATAACTGTTGCCGCTATAGCAACAAATACTAAAACTTATAGGGTGTTCCGATAGAGACATGCTATTTACGTTTATGTCTTTATTTCTTGAGCTGTAGAAGGCAACCACTTAAAATTTGTAGACAGTAATTAAAACTATAATCGCTTTTAAAGGTTTTTCCGACGTGATGTTACGTGCATGTATATCGGCTTGTATATGGGCTCATTTTTTGAACCGTAATAGGTAAGCTCTTCCACTTTGTACAGAAGATGTTTTGCCACGGCCGCTATGAAAATTACTACAAATTAAAGGGTGTTCCGACAGTGACATGTTTATCAAGTAAATTTTTTTATTTTTTGAATCGTAATAGGTAGACTCCTGAAATATTTATAGAAAGAGAATTGCTATAGCCGCTATTGTGGAACAAGATTAACGTGAGTACCTGCCTAGTCGGCCTAACCTCACGGTGGTCTTACCACCGAGTGAAACTTAGGCGTAGACTAGCGTCCCCATTGTGTAGTATAACAACATTTTACGATTGCCACCAATCGCTTTTTGTGTATGATACAGTCACAATGAGTAGCAATTTATATAATATGGCAAGCCTTTCCAAGGCAACCCTAGATCCACATTATAACCTCTTGCTTAGGGCTTTGGAGACTATCCAAACTCCGTCCGTTGAGAGTGCAACAGCACACTTGATCGACCGTGCACCATACCTACATAAATCGATCTTAAACCACAACCACCACGTGTACCCCCGAAGGGGACCTTACCAATAACCGGTCACAGAGAGGATAGGCTCTCTGTGGGGCCACCGATTCCCGTGGTACCAGTCCTTTGGGCACTGGTCGGGCCTCGAAGAGAACCCGTATGTTTTCACACACAGACCTTTTCTTCCAGATTTAGGCTCTAGGAACCCTAGCGTCTGGTGCCCCTATTTTCCTTGAGTGGACCGCGTCAAAGCATTTGCCATATTCCTGCAGTGACAATTGGAACCCTTGGGGGTTGCCATAGCCGCTATATCAAATAACAAAATTAAAGGGTGTTCCGCCAGAGAGATGATTTGTACGTAAATAGCCTTATGTCTTGAACCTTAATAGGTAACCGCTGTAACAGTTATTAATAACTAAAGGGTGTTCGATCAGTGACACGTTTTTCATGTATATTACCTTATTTTTTGAACCGCTATAGCTGGGCGCCTAATATTTTTATAGGCAGTATTTAACCATGGCCGCTATAACAAAAATTACTAAAATTTAAAGGGTGTTCTAATAGTGATGCAATTTTCGCGAATATGACTTTAATTTTAAAATTAAAGGGTGCCCCACAAGACGTGAAAAATTAACAACTTGAATTTTTAAAGTTGTAATAAACATATTACGGAACCCTATGTGTGTGTGAGTCTAACTCGCACTTGACTAATTCACGTGAGACAAAAAATTCGAAATGAGAAGAAATAAACACGGTCTTGGTTGTCCTCCATAGGTAGTGGCTTTATGACTGTTATATAAATTTTGGGCTGTACCTGGTAATTGTTTGCATACAGAATATTTGACCTTAATGGCATCAATTTTGTGTTAGTTAATGCTTTTTCCGAATCTGTGATCTAGTGACTCACTACTCAGTTACTTTTCAAATATTTTACTGAAATGGGAGCATCTAAAATCCCGCCCAACCTTCGGTCTAAATCGCCCTTCCTGGGACTTAGGTCCAAACCATAAACACCACGTTATTCCCCAAAGGGCCTCACCAATAACTGGCCACATTAACTAAGCGTTGATCGTGTGGGGGCAGCAGTCGCATGAACAGTTTCACATCCAGCCTTAGCGAATATTGCCACTTATAGCCCGGAAACGTTAGCATCAAGGTGTTAGAAATGGCCAAGATAATATGTCCCCGGGGGCAAAAACTTAGGAAAATGTGAAATTTTCGAATTATCCCAAATAGAGCAAAAATGCTTTCCATAATGATAATACTTTAAAATAATTCAAATAATTCACGGTATTTTCACATTAATTAATTACTAATGAAACTGTTTCAAAACAAAAAATATTATTATTAATGAAAGCAATAACAATGCCAAAATGATTTCTAGTTTAGTTATGGTGAATTGCCAATTGAAAACTAAAATCCTAAAAATGGAGAAATCTCAAACCACAGTCTCAAGGGAAGTGTTGCTAATATGTACATACTTATGTATGTATCTATGATGATGATATTTTTTCGTGCTTGATTTCTTTTACATTGAAAAACTATTTTTGTGTATGATAAAATTAAGCAAATTGTGATTTTTGCATTTCTCTGATGGACACATTGACTTGATTCCTTAACTTTTAAACTGCAATCTCAGAGAGCAAGTTTATTGCAAAACTATTGAATTTCTTTAAGAGTTAAATTTTTCGTACAACCAGGTATTAATGTCTTTAAAAGAAATTTTCATTTCATTCACTTAAACATTTTTTTCTCTCTTTCTTATCTCACACCCTGTGGCATTTCTATCTAACATCCCTTGAATATTAAATTTCAAGGTGCGTAAAAACCAAATACGAATTGTTCAAAAGTAAACTTTAAGTATGTAATTATATTAAATTGTATTTTTGCAGACATGCATAATCATGTCGAGCTGAATACGTTATCAAAGACATCGAAAGAAAAATCAAAAATTGTTGCACGCACTTTATGGAGATGGACGGAAGGAAAACAGAATGAAATGCCAATAAAAATAACAATAATAAATGTTTAACAGTTAGACTATGATTAATGAAATGTGAAATAATAAAAATAATATATGTATGTAATGTAATATATGTATGTATGCATGTATGTGTGTCAATAATAAAAGGCTACATTTTGATTGATAATCAATTCCATCATTAATCTGCCATTGATTGGAAAATATAAAGCAAATGTTTTTTTAAGTATAGCTGTCAGTCGCTTAATTTATTAGAAACTTTAATACAAAGTATTATGAAATTAAGTTTTTCTTCTATACTCGTATGTTTGTTAAAATCTTCTGGTGAATTGATTTCCAATAATCATTTGTTCGCATTTAAAATGCAATTGTTGTCACTTATTATTTTGATTATAGATAATTTCATTATTAATGATTTCCAGTGCCAACTATGAACTGCTTAAGTGACACCTTATTTGGCTCGATTTTATAATCGTTTGGTACTTTTCTGTAGAAACTTTCACTTTATAAACAAATTTTCATTTAACTTTTTATGAAGTTAATAATTTAAAACATTATATGTTTCATTTTAATAGTTTCCGGTAATAACGGATTTAATTTTTTTTGAAGCTTTTTGTCTTTTCTTTCAAGTAGAGTCATAATTTTTACATATAATGGGTATTTTTAAGGTGGTACCAATTTGAAACCAAAAAAAAAAAAAAAAAAATTACTTCATTAGGCGAACACTCTTACCGCATTAAGCCTTGTACTCTGTTAGAATTTGTGGAAAATGTTGAGCAACATCTATTATTTCACAACGAATATTTGACATTTAAATTGTTGTGTCTATCTCGCGGTTTGGAAAATTTTTACAATGTTATTGCTTTTAAATATATCACTTGTTTTAAAAAATTTTCCACAAAAAAATTTATAAAAAAATTCCACATGAAATAATGCTTATTTGCTTTAATTAACAGTTTTGATAAAATGTTGCCAGAAACATTTCATGTTTTTCCACAGTAAAAACAGAGTAGTACTGCTGCAACATTTTTTCATGACTTTTTCATACAAATTCTTTATGTATGTAGTTTGACAGTATTCCGCATGAAAAACTGGACAGAGTACCAGGCTTTAAACTGGATTCACCCATTTTGCCCGGACAAAAATTTTTTACTATTGGCAACAAAATTACACATTTTTATTAATTTAACTTTTGTTTATTAAAACATATTAAAACATATTTAGCCAATTCACTATGTCTGCTAAGTTCCTAAATCCTAAAGTGCTATTTAGGGTCAAATAGCACTACTGTGAACGACCTGTCGTATGTCAGCCATTGTGTATTTCAATAAACGTCATACGATTACACAGAAATTTCATAAGCAACAGAAAACATATAATAAAATCAATCATGCCAACTTTTCCAAACAAAAAACGCAGAAATATGAGTGTGGCAGCACTGAATTCAATAGCACGATGTGAAAACATAGGTTTCAAAGTACTAATGTCATATAATATTTTTTAATGAGAAATACCAACAACATTTTTATGACAGTCATAAATATTTATGACAATAGGACAATAGAACACAATAGCAGACATAGTGAATTGGCTAATTATTTTAATTTAATTTCAAGTATTCAAAACAAATGGCCAACTGCATGCTAGGCAACACTATACTCGTATGATGTGGCAACTCAATTCAGCTTTTTCTTAAAGAAATATAATTGGTGCCAACTTAGTTATATTTTTTACGAACAAAAAATTAAATTAAACGAATTCAAGCTAAGAGTTGTCCGAATAAAATCAATGCTGTCACTCTGAGAAAAATCTTAAAATACATATAAAAATATTTTGTCCCGACAAAAATTTTGTTCGGACAAAACGGGTGAATCTATCTGGATTCAGATGATTGCACAGATGTAGCGCATTCTGATAGTCAGATTTCCGAGTTTTTTTCAAACATTTGTTTACAAAAACCATCACACAGATCGGCCAATATTGGCTTTAAAATTGTTTACATATCAAATTTGTTCGCATAAACCGATAACTTCACCTAAAAAAATATAATCCGAAAGTGGTAGACCGCACGATCTTAGTGGCCAATCTGACTATTTCAATAAATAATGCTTTAGCGAAATGTTTTCTTAAGAATGTCGATTGCTTACAGCTCTGTATGTAAGTGGCGGCGTGCTGGCCACCAAATTGGGGATGTAAAAACCAACTGTTCTACAGAAAAATCCTCCTTAAAAAAGAAAAATAAGATGAAGAGAAAGCATTTAACGTACTTAATTAGAATCTGCTTCAAGTTTTTTAATCACGTAGGGGCCGTGGCAAATTTTAGTCTCTTAATTAAGAGTTCACATTAGAATATTTTACCATAACTCCAGAACGGTTTATCCGATTTAGACAAATAAGAACGAAATTGTCTTTAAGTGCCGAATTACGTTATGCAACTTTTGTCGCTGCAATTTTTCATCAGTGATCGAGAGGGGAGAGAGGAATTGAAATTGGTAACAAATGTAACATCCATACAAATCGTTGCAAAAAAATTGCACGATATAAACACAAATGCATTATTAAAGAAGACGCGAGAAAGATTGCAGCGAAAAACGTTGCATAACGTAATTCGGCACTAAGATGTTTGAATTAAATTTTTTTCTTTTTAGCTGTTTTGGAATTAATTCATAGTCCTTGATAAATAAATAAGGTCCTAAACGATTTCGCAATTCTTTTTTAAATGTTCGCTATAGTTTAGACTCATTTTATTTATTGCGAAAACTAAGCTATAAACTTCAAAGTATGTATTGATTAGTTTATTTTTAACTAGCAGTGCCCGCCACGTCGCACATAGGCTGGACATTACTTTTTTTTAGCCTATATTGGCTCTGAAAATTTACTGAGTGCCCCTAAATTAATGAAGAAAAATCTCTTATGGTCATAGGCTGTCAAGGCTTTAAAAAAATAAAAATCGGATAAAAGAGAGAAGAGTTCCCCTAAGAACCGTTAATCCTACCTCTAAAAAATAAAATTTTTTTTAAGTTGTCCTATACTTGTTTAGAAAATGCAACTTTTATAATCAGAGAATGCTCAAATGCCATTTATCGCCCCTCCCCCTTTTGTGGGCGGTGACATAAAATATTATTTGCAAAAATAATGTAATTGTTAAAAGCAATGGATTACAAACGCCTTAGTACCATAAAAATACAATTTTTAAGTTTTTATGGGCAGGGGAGGTATCTCTCTCATTACAGCCCCGAAACGTCCATGCGAATTTTTTTGCTAATTTCCAAAAAAAGAATTTTTTTTAAGCTTTTATGTCGAAGAGAAGAATATTAATAAAAGTAATTTTTGTAATTTTTTACTTTATAGTATTTAATTTATCTATGGTGCTTCATTACTTTATGTAAAGCTATCCATCCCTGGGTAAAATTTGTATAAAATTCCAAAATCATTGTATTTAATTACTCGCTGATAAAAATGAAAGTTGCTGTCATGTTTGCAGTCCCATTGAATCGGTAAAATTTCGTACTTTTACTACTTGTTCGCTGTCCTTCTTGGTAACGCGATGTTTTTACGGGAAGACATATTTGAACCATGATACTAAGGTAGCTCTCCATTAAATTTTTTTTAAATTCATCCAGTAGTTTTTACGTGATGCGAACACAAACAGACAGACAGGCAGAAAATCACAGTTTTATTATATGTATAGTTAATAAATAATTTAAATAAGTAACAATAAATTGTATTTAAAATAATAAGAATTAATTTATTTAAAACAACTTAGAAACCAAATACATTTTATGACCGACAAAGAGGTTTCTTACTCATATCTACACATAAAAGATGAGCAAAAACCGTAAAAAGGTTAAATATGGAAAAAATCGCAAAAAATTACTCAAGTAGAGATCGTAAGTTTTATAGTGATATACAACATTTTTAAAGGATCGCTATGGCCCTCACTTTCGAAAACCAATTCAATTTTTTTTTTGACAAAAAAATTACCCAAAAAACTCCATTTTTTAATTTCTAAAAAAAAAAAAAAAATTTCATAAAGATAAAATAAAATTTTTCTAAAAATTAAAATAAGTAGCTGCTAATATAGCCTTTCACAGAAAAAAAAAATCGACACAACAAAAAAAATTAGCCACAAAAAATTATATTTCAAACCTCTCTAAGTCGTATAAAGTCAATAAAAACGTACGCGATTTAAGCAAAAGCATTAAAAATTCACTATACGGTGCGGAATTCTGTTATCTGTCGAGCATTTTTACATTTCTCTGAATTAATTACTCCATAGGGGTTTACAGTGAAGACTTCCTGCGATATGAAGCCGTAAAAATTGCACATTTCCATATTATAGGGTCCATAAAATTTTATTGAAAAAAGTTTTTAAATTTTAAAAACTTTTCTTATACCAAAAATGAATATAAGCAATAAATTCTTAGTTATGAAAATACTAATAAATAATAGTTAAAAGATTTTTCTAAATGTGGATCATGTGTGGATCATAAACGCACAATTGTTCCAGGCATTTATCACAAGACACTTTGGCATAATACAAGCGAAAAAAAAAGAAAGTTTAATGCAATAAATTAACTTTTTAAAACTACCTAGTAGTTAGAAGGAAAGAAACAAAATATTTTATTTAAAGTTCTAACACTATACATCTATTCTATTAAAAAGATCAAAAATATTATTAATAATTCTAAATATCTGCTAAAGGAAACTCCAGTTGATCAAACGTACTTGCATTCACATTAATTTTATTCTTTATGTAACATATTTTTTAACCTTATTTTTTAATTATAATTAAAATAAATAAATATTTACAATACAATAAATAAATATCAACCGTCACGATCGTATTTGTACAACTTAAATTAACAACACTTTGTTAAACCAATTAAACTGCCGTACATACATACAACAAAACAACATTGGCACAACATTTTGTGTTTTCGTTTCTTTTCATTTTAAACAAATCTTTGGAAATTTGCTCTGTGTTGATTGTTTTTCTTTGTGTGTCAACTTAAAACTAAATACAATAATAAATAAGTTTTCAAATGAAACATAGAGAGAGGGAAAAAGCAGAAATAGCATAGAGTAAGCTAAAGATCATTTAACGTCTTTTTTGGCCAGCGAAAGCCATATCTTGAGCATCGGCATGATTTTCTTGCGAAGAAGAACGGGCCCAGCCATGAGGATCCCAAGCTGGAGCTGCATGTTCCAAATGTTCAACATGATGAGGAATTTCCAAATGATGATCCAGATGATGATCCAAATGATGATCTAAATGATGATCAACATGATGATCAGCATGGTGATCGAAATGATGGGGTACAATGTGTTCGATGTGATGTGGAACAATGTGTTCCACATGATGAGGTACAACGTGTTCGATGTGTTCGTGATGAGGATAATGTACTACTTCATAGTTGACAATCTGAGGAAAAAATTTTAAAAACTTTAGAACATCGCAACTTCTATTTGTGTTATTTAGCACTTAAGCATACCTTAGGTTTTGCAATTTTAAACACTACCAAAGCACCCGATAAAACTAAAGAAAGTAGACCTAAGGTCATGGCTTTCCAGGTCTTCAAAGCAATCAGGGCGAGAGCTAGTGGCACCAAAATAGCTGTCTTCAATTTAAGACCAATCAAGAAGGGTAAAACAGCTTTGCGCATAAAACCACGACCTTCAAAGATTCCACACATTAAATCACACACAAATTACAAAATTTACTCTTCTTTTTAATTCTTACCTTGTTCACGTTCAGCCAATGGAACAACAGCACCTCTAGTCAAAGCATTGTTTAACAAGAAATCGGGAACCATTGCACGCGCCTCAGCAGACAGAAAGTAATCGGGAGCTTTAATGCTTAGGGCATGTGTAGCCAAGAAATTATCGATTTCTTGGAACATTCGTTCCTGAGAATCCATGGCACGTTCTTGGGCTACCTCAGCAATTTTGCCAGTGCGCACAATTGATAACTTATCAGTTATGGCAATTTTATCTTGTGTAATAACTTCATTAAACCATCTCATGGCTTTGGGCTTAACACACGTAGTACTGAGATCCTTCAGACATGAATGATACATTTCAAAAGCCAAATCTGTAGCTGATTGTTGAGGAGACTGAGCTAAAGCTCCACTGGCTGTTAAAGCCACCACAAATAGAACAGCAAATCTATTCATCCTTCTTGAGAAATCCTCTTACTTTTAACGAACTAATTAATTAATTTAGTTTGTGTGACAAACAAATGTTGGTGTACCCTCGGACTGACCAACTGAATATGTAAATATTTATTGTGGTAGCTGTGGTTTTTATACGACCATTTCTTTATCAATAATAATTTAATTTTTTTATTTTCTATACTCACACTTTCATTGTGTGTGTCCAAATGCATGTGAGGGATTTGAATTTAAGCAATGTTTGGTTTGATTTCCATTGTCTTGTCTTGTCTTCACTTTAACTGAACTTTTTTTTAATTTGGCTTGGCTATTGAAATTTGGCTTTAATTTTCGTTTGTATCAATTAATTCTCTCTTGCACTCCGACAGCGTGTCTTCCGTTTAGTCTCTCTGTTTTGATTGTATTGCCCATATTTTTGTATAGTTGTTGTATTTGTACCGTTATACAATAATTTCACTTGATCGTGTTTGGCTTAAGAATTACTTCATTGCCATGTTTGTGTCTAATAACCATGTGTGCGTGTGAGTAAGTGTGAGTGTGGGTGTGTTTACCCTATTTGGCCAGCAAAGCACATAGTCTACAGAATTTTAAGTTAGCATAGGTAGGAATCTTATTTATGATCCATTGTTTGTGTTTAATTGGAATTTGAATTATTGAGATCTTTTTGGAAAAAGAGAGTTTTAAAGTTCAGTTTAAAGAAGTTGAAGTTATAGTCGATTTACGTCGGCTTTATTTAAAGTTATAGTAGAAATGGAAAAAGAATTAATTCTTTATTGGAAAATGCATTTTGAAATATAAAACTATATAATAAAAATATACTTTGATATAATAATATCTAAATGCTAAGAATAAAGCCTTAATAAATCAGTCAATGGTAAGTTCAACTTTAAAAATAAAAGTTGTTAGTTAGTAGGAAACGGTACCGTGAAATAACTCCCAAATGAAATAACTCCCAATGCAATAACTCCCAATGAAATAAGTCCCAACGAAAATAAAATAACTTCTAAATTAAAAAAAACGAAATAACTCCCAACGCCAAAATGAAATAAGATCCAAAAACTTTACCATTAATTCAAAACAATTATATTTTTACAAAAAAAAATGAAATAACTCCCAAATGAAATAAGTCCCAACAAAAATGAAATAACTCCCAATACAAATTATATTTGCACCCGGGCACTGTTTAACTGTTTTAACCTCTATGGTATACCAGGTACCTCCCGATGAAGGAGGTCCATAACTTTGATATCATACCATATATCATAGATATATGACCGCCCTTTGTATACAGACAATATTTTGTTAGCGAATCCGCTGTTCCATATACCATAGAGAGATCATTGACCCAAACCGGCCTGTGTAGCCGGTCTTCGGCCGGGGAAGGGTTTAACCTCTATAGTATAACCAACACCGGCTTCGCTTACTACAGTTTTCCTGCACAGCAGGCCTTCGGCTGGGCGCAAGGATTTTCTCCTCTGTGGTATAACCAACACCGGATTCGCTTACTAAAGTTTTCCTGCATAGCCGGCCTTCAGCCGGACGCAAGGATTTTCTCCTCTGTGGTACAACCAACACCGGCTTCGCTTACAAAAGTTTTCTGCATAGTCGGTATTCGGCCGGGCGCAAGGATTCGCTTACTACAGTTTTCCTGCACAGCAGGCCTTCGGCTGGGCGCAAGGATTTTCTCCTCTGTGGTATAACCAACACCGGCTTCGCTTACTAAAGTTTTCCCGCATGTTTTCTCTATGGTCTCCAGAATAATCCAGAATAATGCAATTTTAGTCAAATGAAATAACTCCCAATCAAAATAAATTAAATAACTCTCAACAGAATTAAGTTAGGATTTATTTTATTTGGGAGTTATTTCATTGCGAAATAATTCCCAATGAAAAATTATGAAATAACCTCCAAAAAATTGGGAGTCCAATTTGTATAGGATTTTTGAATTTTTTGTTGGGAGTTATTTCATTATTTTTTGGGATTTATTTCATTTGGGAGATATTTCACGGTACCGTAAGAAACACCCTTTAACTGTTGGTTTATTTATTTGTACTTGTTGCAGATAAAAAATTATACAAACTTTGTGCAGATTTAAAGTGTCTTTTAATTCCGGTACAAAAATAGGGCAAAATACTTGCGTAGTAAAACTCTTTAATTTAATTTTTTTTATATTTCTTGCTGTAGAGAACATAATTTTACACACTCTGTATAAATTTTTACATACATTGTACAAATTTATATTCGCGAAAATCTCATCACTATTGAAACACCCTTTAAATTTTGTTAAGTTTTTTATAGTATAATAACAATGACGTCCATGGCAATACAATTTCTATGAAAATATCAGGAGCCTACCTTTTGCTGTTCAAAGAGAAGGAAATGTATGAAAAACATGTCACTGTCGGAATACCGACAGTAATTAGTAGTAATTAGTAATTGTTATAAAGGCCATGGTAATATACCTTCTGTCAAAATTTCTAGAGTCTACCTGTTATAGTTCAAAAATTAGGCCATATACATATGAACATGCAAATCATGTCACTGTCGGAACACCCTTTAATTTTTACTTTTTGTTATTGTGGCCATAGTAATACATCTTCTGTAAAAAGTTCAAGAGTCTACCAATTATCGTTCAAAACTTAGGCCATATATATTCAATTCACGTAACTATCGGAGCACCCTATAAGTTTTATTATTTGTTGCTATAGCGGCCATAGTATTATAACCTCTGTACAAATTTCAAGAGTCTAACGATTATGGTTCAAAACCTAGACCATCTTCATGCAAATTACGTAACTATCGGAACACCCTATAATTTTTAGGTTTATTTTTTTATACTTTTTTATATAGCGAACAAAGTTGTAATTGTTGTTTTGTAAATTTTAAGGGCATGCCATTTACAGTTCAAGAATTAAATACATATTCGCGATTAACAGGACACTTTTGGAACACCCTATTAGTTTTAGTATTTGTTGCCTTAGAGGCCACAGTTATACTCCTTCTATGAAAATTTTAGGTAGACTATTACGGTTTCAGAAATAGAAGGCGCTGACAGCCGGACAGAGATTTAAAGAGAAAACAATAGGGCTACGTTTCTACCCTTTAGGCACGGAGCCCTTAAAATGGCAGCTATTTGTATGGTAAAGTGTTGCCATATAAGCAAAACTGGATCAGTAAAGAGGAGCTTTCAACGAAATCAAATCGCATTCGTATAAAATATCTTCTGAACAATGATTCAACATTATCAAGAGTGAGAGGGCCAGTTGGGGATACTAAACCCATTGGACGTTTAACAACAATTTTAAATGATAATTTCAAAGGAATGTATGGGGTTGCTGGTGAAACTCGATTAAATTCGGCGTTAAATTTTTGTTTTACAAAAAAAAAAAAAACAAAGCTATTTTGTAGAGAGGATCAAAAGTAGTAAGTGTTGAGTTTACGACACGATAGCAATTATATGATATCTTTCGCCATATTCAGTGAATAGAATTGACAGAAAAGATATTGTAATTTGTACTTGCATGTGTTATTGTGTGTTAATTTATTAATGTAGTGGGATATTGAATCAGAGAACTAAATTCTTAAGTCCGTTTTCAACCCCCTTTGTTCCTTCATGATTTCATGCAGCCGAATTTTAATTTATGACTACCTTATTTGCATTAAGTCACGTGCTAACTTTACTAGGGTTTACTATTAACTCTTTCAGACTGTCGACTGATAACTGTCTACATTCTTTCTCATTACGGAGCCCTTTATAATAACTAGTATTTGTCTTAGGCTTAGGTCCCTTATAACATTTACATTTAACATGTATCTGCTGGGTAGTGCTAGACATAAACACAAAATGTGAACTACCGACTCAGCCTTTTCCACTCACATGAAAGTATCATCTTCGATATTTATCTTGGCCTGATAGTACTTGAAGTCTCCATGACCTGTCACTAGTGCTTTTGTCCAGATTAAGGTACTCCGATTATATTATTTTTTATTTATTATTTATTTAAATAACCGAGCTTATAGAGCCATATATGGTTAACAATACTACTGTATATCACATTTAAATTATTTCAGCACTTCTTGTCGGAGTGCTATTTGATCACCACTCCTATCTATTACATGTGGTAGCTTTCCTTCAGCTTGTCAGGTTTAAAAAAGAGCTTTGCTCGCACCAGGCAATTCCCTAGTGCATCTTTAGGCTCAGCTCCAAAAAATTCACAGCAGATTCCCTCTTTTCTATTTCATATCCTACTGCATTTCCAGCTTTGTCTTTGTATCCTTTACCTACATCATCTCGTTTACTGTTTTGTTTTAAGAAGCATTCAAGAACTTGTTTGGAGTAAACGTTCACTTGACCCATAACCGACTGGTTGTCAAGAATATTTCTTCCCTTCTTTTGACATTCCGACAGGCGTTCAAATGTATACAGTAACCCAAGCAATTCTACTTGATAATTTTGCCTCCAGAAGCTGACTGCAGAACAAGTTCAACTTAACTCAACCGAGAAGACACCTGGTCCTGCTCTGCCATCCAAAAGAGAAAAAATCAGTAAAAATTCTAATGTCGCTCTATGTTTAATGCAAAGCTGACATTGCGGCCGTTGCTTTAGTGAAGAAGTCCAGCGTTGTATTGTACTACATTTACCTATACAGGTAATCCTCTGAACCACATCAAATTTGAGCTTAATTGCACTTGAAGGTGATTTCATGTTTATACTTAAACATAATTTGGGTTATATTTTACAGCATTAAGTTAGACAATAATATCATTCCTATAATACAATATTAACTTTCAGTTTAATAATAATAATATTGATTGCTGCAACCATATAATTCAATCTTAATATGTTCTTCTTTAGATTATGGTTACGCCAGCCATGTTTTTTTTTTTGCGTGACTGAAAGACGTACTTAATGTGTATATTAAAGTACGTCTGGATACATTTTTCATAAATGCTTAACAATTGTTTCCAGTTTAAAAGTGGTTTTACATGACGTGTATTTGTTATATGACTTCTCACTTCTCCATGTGTAAATTCTAAACACGTCGTGTGAACCTTTTCAAACATAACATGAGTATTTTCCATGTGTACAATACATATGACATTTTTCATTTAGAACGTGTTCTATTTTGATGTGACATAGCAACTGACATCCTGTAATGCCAACTTGATATTTTGCTATTTTAGGTTTTTTGCGGTACCAAAAGCACTAAAAGCGTGGCAAAAGCACTACGTTTACATCTTTGCCGCAGCTGTGGTTGGCAATACAAAAGTGTTTGGCAGAAAAATTATATATTATAGGTTATGTCAGATGTAATTACACATGTACGTTTGAAAGCAAAAATTATAATCCGTATGTAAACTACCTTTCGTTAAAATAACAAACACTTGAAATTACATATGGGTTATCAAATTGACAAGTCATATGACAAACACACGTCGTGTAAAACCACTTTAAGTAAAATTGGGTTAGAATAGTGGTCGCTAATTACTTTTAGTAAGAAATCTAAAACTAATTTAATCCCTAATACCCTGCTTAAAATGAATGTTTCTTTTATAGCGCTTTATTCCAACTCAAGGTCAATTTAAACATTTTAAGGGCGTGGTCTAAAATAATTTATTTTTCATTTCTCTGTCCTAGAACATGTATGCCACAAATACCACAAATAGTTTAAATGAAAATGAAATTTTCTTTAATTTCTTTTATTTTAATTTCTCTTGCTTATTTAGAAGTTCATTGCTAAAATAAAAACTGAAAAAGGTATGTTGGTTGTGTGCGTAGAATGTCTCCCAGTGGTAAAAGTCAACAGGCCTTCTCAATTCAGGCCTTCTATAAGGCATGCTTCTCTCTATGCGACCCCCATTTTTCTGTGCCTACAAAAGAAGGCCTTGGCTCTCCCTTCTAAAGGATCTAGTACATATTCCTACTTTCCTCCTCTTAGAAGGCAAGCGTGATGTTCTATTTTTATATTTCTATTTACCTGTATAAACAACAAAACTTCAATTACTTTATTGAATGTTGCCTGTCATTTAAATTTCTCGATAGACTGATTGCTAGTGTGGTAGTCTCTCTGTTAGGGGGCGTGGATTCGATTCTCGGAAAAATGAAGAGAAATTTTTAAATATTCCCATTAAATAAATAAATTTAAAGATTTTGATAAAATTAGAAAAAACAATAAATAGTCTTGTGTGGAACGCTTGCCGGCCGAAGCGAGAGCAGAAGGCCTGCCGACAACCTGTATAAAAAAGATATGAGAATATAGAATGCGACTAGAAGGCCTTGTGCCTCCAAAAGAAGGAGTAAAGAGGCCTTCTAGAAGGGTTCATATTCCTTCTTTCTACCACTGCGCTATTAAAGAAACATTTATAGCATGTTTGGCCAACATTTCTATGAATACTACCTCATTTTCCCAATATGGTTGGTCTCCCACTACCATAATTTCTTTTAGTGCTCGTTTAAATACTTAACATGTGCATGGAGATTTAGTTTATTGGTGTTTTGAGTGCTGTTATGGTTTTATTTAACATTCACATAAAAGATAATTGTCAGTTAAAAAAAATTTAAATAATTTACATGGCAAAAGTGTCATAATGTCTATAAATACCAAAGCTACACAAAGAGACAATTTTTCTTTATCGGTAGGCGGAGCTGAAATGATTCGAAATTCGTATGTTTGAGCAATAAATTTTAAGTATTGTTTGGCATTGATATTAAGAGTAATGTAGAGGAGTAACTGAAACCGCCTACTACTTTGTTTAAAACCTTTTCGAAAATCTTTCTCTCCCTACTTCGGGGTTCAAAGAATGCACTGCTGCCTAATTAGCATACATCAGGACAAAAATTAAATTAAGGAAATGTAAAAATTTAAGAAATGTAAAAATTTAAAAAATGTAAAAATGTAGGAAGACAAATTTTCTAGAGGGCAAAACCATTTTTATTAGATAACACAGTGCAACACGGAAAAAAAATAACCATATACGGACACCACAACGTGATAAAAGACCAAAAAAAAGACCCCTGTCTCCCAGTTTTGCCCAAAGTCCTCCAGGTTTTTTTTATGGGCCCTCAAAGATGTGGGGCCTCGATGACATTTTTGCAAAAAAAATATCATTTACTCAAGCTCATATTTTGCAAACCGTTTGGAATTTTGATATACTCTCTGAGGCAAAGTTGTAAATGATCATTTTTTTGCAAAAATGACATCGAGGCCCCACATCTATATGGTTATATGGTTATTTTGCCATGATTTAAAAAATTACACGGTGTGTAATAATATTGTGAAAATAAATATGTAGTACAACTTTGCTGGGGGTGGGGGGCAACAGCAACTTTGGAGGGGGCCTTGCACCCCTCAGGATGGCCTTTCTACGTCAATGTACGCAATTCTACATATAACAAAATTGTGCATCGTATAGTGAATTTTAAAGACTTTTGCTTGGGATTTCTTGTTTTGGGACACTGTTGAATTCAGGAAAGTTGAGTAAATCGCATACGTTTTTAATGACTTTATACGATTTTGAGAGGTTTGCAATATATATTCAGTAGCTAAACGAATTAAGATTTTGTGTTGATTGTTTTCTGTGAAAGGCTAATATAGCTACTTATAGTATTTTTATAAAAAAATTATTTTAAATTTTTATCATAAAAAAATTTCTTTCGATATTAAAAAAAGGATTTTTTGTTATTTTTTTTTGTCAAAAAAAAGTGAAAAGGTTTTTGAGAGTAAGGGCCATCGCGATCCTAAAAATGTTAATTATATCACTATATAATTTACGATCCTTACTTTCATTGTATAGAACAAAAAAGTTGCGCCATTTTTTGCGATTTCTTTTTTGTTGCAAATTTGACCTTTTTGCTGTTTTTGCTCCTCTCTCATAGGTAGATGCGAGTAAGAAACGTTTTCATAAGTTGTTTTAATTAAATTAATTATTATTTTAAATAAAATTTATTGTTGCTAATATAAATAAGTTATTATCTATATATAAGGGGTGATCCATTTCGAGGTTCCCTACTTTTTTAAAGAAAAAAAAAAAAACACAGAAAAATCCAAATTTAATGGAGAATGTTTATTATCATTTGAAAGAACATTCTTTGGCATTTATTTTTTGAAGATTATGTCTATCAAATGTTGGCCGTTGCTACGTCACAGATGGTCCATCCGTTGAATCCAATTTTCGATGACTCGTTCGAGCATTGCGACTGGAAACTGGCGAATGACACGCGTGATGTTTTCCTCCAAGGCCTGATTCGAAGCGGGTTTGTCCGCATAAACTTTAGACTTTACATATCCCCGCAGGAAAAAGTCTAACGGTGTGATATCACGCGATCTTGGTGGCCAATCGACCGGCCCAAAACGTGAAATTATGTGCTCACCGAAATGTTCTCTCAATAAATCTATTGATTGATGCGATGTGTGGAAAGTGGCGCCGACTTGCTGAAACCAGTTGTCGCCGAGATCACGAGCTTTTATTTCAGACATCAAATAGTCGGTTATCATGGCACGATAACGGTCCCCATTGACGGTTACGTTCGCACCGGCATCATTTTTAAAGAAATATGGACCGATTATTCCACCGGCCCACAAACCACACGAAACCGTTGTGTTTTCTGGATGAAGTGGCAGCTCTTGAATCTCTTCAGGTTTCTCTTCGTCCCAAATGCGGCAATTTTGTTTGTTTACATAACCATTGAGCCAGAAATGGGCGTCATCGCTAAACAAAATTTGTCTCGAAAACGTCGTATCTTCTTGGAACTTTTCAGGAGTCCATAGAACGCAGCGATTCAGGCGTAAGTCTTTCCATTATGAAGTGCCAACCAATACTAAACAAAAGTAACATCACAGCATGACACAACTCACACGTGATCTGTATCACGTAAAAATGTATCTCTACTTGAATCACTCTTTACATATAATAAAATGGATTTTTTGCGTGTTTAACTGTTTGTGTTCGCATCACGTAAAAACTACTAGATTAATTTAAAAAAAATTGTATGGAGAGGTACCATAGTATCGTGGTTCAGGATATTTTGTTCCCGTTAAAAATCGCATTATCAAGAAAGAGACATAAACTGGATTACTTTCAAAGTAAAATAAGGGCGCTGACGAAATGGCGGGCATAGATTGTTATGAATAAATTGAATGAATGAATTATTTTCAAATAAATTAAATACTATAAAGTAATAAATTATAAAAATGACTTTTAATAATATTCTTAAAAATAAATATTTTTTTGAAATGAGCAAAAAAAAATTTAACAAAATCACATGGACGTTTCGAGGGTGGGATTGGGGGAGACATCCCCCAATTAAGGCGTATGCCATCCATTTCTTTTAATAATTTTTTTTTGCAAATAATATTTTAGAATCTCTAGGGTCCAAGTTTAGTTCGCTGACCATAAAGCTTGCATTCGGTAAACAAAAGTATGGTAAAACTTTTAAAAAATTTAAATTTTCGGAGGTAGTATTAGCCCTTTAAAGGGTACTTTTTTCTCCTTGGCCAATTTTTTTTATTTTATAGCCTATGATCATAAGAGATTTTTCTGCCAAGTTTCATTATTCTAGGGGCATGCAATAAATTTGCAGAGCAAATGTTAAAAAATGCTAAAAAAAAGTAATGTCCGGCTAGATGTCAAAATATCCCTATGTGGAGCGTCTAGCAAATCGTTCTACTCGATTCATTTTGTGGTCAGTTGATATTTAAAAACATTAAGCTTATAATAGTAAGATTGCCTCTAAGAATCTTGTTTGTTTATCCGCCTAAGTGCTCCTTAATCAAAATTACAATATTTCATTCTTTGCCATCTTTTTAAGTCAGCAAAATTCAACCATTACAAGACCGTAGCTTTATCTATATCATTACCCAATATATTTTTTTGCTTCGTGGGACTATTAGGAATGTAAATTGGTTTTCATAAAAAAACCGGTAACAGGACCGTATCTGTTTGAAATTTTGATCAAGTAACCCACATCTTAGGAGGTGAACAATTATTATCGTGTACCTGGGGAACTGTAACACGTAGATTGTTAGAATTTTTCACGACTAACCCGTCAATAATACGCATAATAGTATAGCAAAAATCTGGCTCGATTGAGAGCATGGTTGTGGTACCTCACATATAAAGTGAAAAATTATTATTGTGTAGGTAGAGAACTATAATTGTCTTGAAATTCTACAAGAGTAACCCATATATTAATGTCCATATGGTAGGGGGAAATGGGCTATAATGGAACAATTGCCGTGTTTACTTCCATACAAAGATTCAAATTATTGTCGAGTAATTATAGAAATGTGTTACCAGGAACTATTGCATTGCTGCAAGAAAACTAGGTGAGGTAGCTCCTATACAAAGTCAATATTTATTATGCAACCGTAGAAACTATAATAGGTAAGATTTTAAAAATAATAAACTACTAATCGATTGGGTGTATTCTAGATCTTTAAAATGAACGAAAGAGCATGATGGCGAATATAATAAAATTAAATAGAACAGTTAGGCAGAGTGTATGAATTAAGATGCAATTGTTTTTACCTAATGGGAGAGAATTTTCTACATTAACAGGCAAAACTTAAAAGACTACTTGAGCGCTTGATTATGAAAGTGGTATAAGTCATATATTTTTTGTTTCGAGATATTAAGAGGTTTGCATTTTAAAGGATTAAAATATATTTTTGTATTATGGAATAAAATATTTTGACAACTAAATAGTGCCAACAAATAAGTATTTATTATGATTCTGAAATTTATAACCATTTTTAAAAGGTAATGTAGTTTCGGAAGGTTGAAATGACTTAGACCATTTTCATAATTAACTGCATGACTTAATAAATGACTTAAACCCTCAAGGAAAAATTTTTATTAAAAATTAACATTTTATTCAAACTCATTACATTGTAATTAAGTAATTTATTTTTTAGTATAGGGAAAATAAAGAGTTGGTGGAAAATTGGTGGGATATAGGATAGCAAATCCATCATACCTTTTTTCTTCTGTTATTGGTCTAATGGTTCTATATAGTGGAAGCAAATCAATATTTTCGTATATTCTTAGCCTTCCTCTTTTGGTTGAAAGATCTAACACTTTGAATTCGGAATTGTCATCCAAAGAAGTTTTATAAAACATTTTATATGAAGAATTTTCTAGAAATCTAATCCATTGTATTTTTAGCCAAGATACAGCTTCTCCATTAGTGTTTTTCTTTCTATTATTCGTTGATTCTCTCAGTTATTTCGTCAAAATGAAATCTTTCCGAGCCATTTGTTGTACCATAATTCTTTACATAATTCTATTAAATAACTTATTCTTCTTCGCCGTATAATATATTAATTATAAATAGTGTTTTTTACATTTACCTGATCATAACTGAACCGCTTCCAGAAGACATGACAAAATTACTAATAATTATTTTGCTAAACTTTGAAAACAGACTGATTTATACCACTATTAAAATATACAGTTATTGTATTTTGTTTACCAACCAAAAATTAACTCAATTTATCAACTTAATTTTCATGGCATACTGCGAATTACTTCAGATTATGTTACTTTATTAGAATTTTTTATGAAATAGCTGATAAACTAGATTTTAAAAATGTTTGACTTATACCACTTTCAAAATCAAGGGCTTAATTAATCTATACATATAATGAAACAGTAACTCATTTTCCTTCAGTGTGTCAGTCTTTCTGTTTATGTGTGCATCACGTAGAAACTACTGGATTTTAACAAAATTATGTGAGGAGGTACCTTAATATCCTGATTCCAATATAACATACTTTTCTTCGCAAAAATATATAATTTCCAGGAGTGGAGAAAAGACAGTGAAAGTACGCCGATTTTTTTACCGATTTAAAGTTGCTGCATACCTTAAGGCTTCTTTTTTTTTAAAGCAGTATAATTTAAGCAATGTTGCGCAACAAATGGCGCCTTTTTATAATAATGAGTAACTCATTTCCTGTCTCTCTTTTACAGAGCTTTACAATAATTTTTAGAATTTTATATACATTTTAGAATTTTATTCAGGCATGAGTACCTTTATTTAAAGTAAATACGTAAGAGTCTTGAAATTAATTAATTTCAACGCAAAATCGAACAAAATATTGTTAGGGCGCACAAAACGTGTGTGGGTACAGCTATTCTCTTATAAATATCAGGATAATGTCCAACTTACTTCGATTCTTTGATTTCATGTAATAATTCATAAATATAATTTTTAGGCATTACTTTAGGTAATCTAGTTTCCGATCTAAATTTTGACTTTAAAAAAATTTAAGCAGGTATAAAATCTTGTAACTTTGACTTTTCGATGTAGCCACGAATACTCTTTAAGGCTGAAAAGGTATTTTTTTAGCTACATACTTTACTTGTACTGAGAACAAATGTTTCTTTTCCTATAAGAAGAAAATCAGGTTGTTTCATAGTTCTACGTGTTTGGAAAATGAAATATTCTTGTTGGCACAAGCACTTGTTAAATTAGTTGTATTCTTCTCAGAGAATATATCTATTTGAATCATAAAGCCGTCATCATAAACGCATTATGATGAGATGCAATAAAAAAAGAATTTAAGGACGTTTGCAAAACTCAAAACTCTCACATTTTGTAATCATGTTTTCTTACACTGTTGGTACACTGAAAAAAATTAAGAAACTTTAACTAAAGGGGCTTCCAGAAGTGACTTTCAAATTTTGACAGCTCTCAGATTGGCTGTCATTTATTCTGTTCAGTCCAACTCACAGTGGTTTAAAAAAGTTTTATTTTTGAAATAATTCGGTAGCTCGTGAACCACTAAATATATCAATGGAATTTCACAGGGGCAAAGCAAAGGTGTTTCTGAGTGGAGTTGCGGACGATCGGCGTGCTAGAGTAAAGGGGTTAAACCCCCAAAGTTGGATACGTCGAGCATACGTTATGTTTAAATTTTATAAGAACTTTCATTATGACAAAAATGTTAATTTCTTTATAACAAAAATGTTAGATAGTCCGTAAAAATATCTACAAAAAATGTGCTTGCATGTCTGGACTTGCATCTTGTTTAGTTTGGGATAAAATTGGCTTAGAAAATATTTTATTTTAATTTTTGACCGAGCATAAAATAGTGGCAAATTTTGTTCCGATAGTGCTTTCTGTTAAAAAGTTACAAGCCTCTGAATTGGGAAAATGCAAAAACAACAGGTTTTTTAGGATGGTGGTTGTATTTTATTAAATTATGAAACAATAGACATACATTTACTTTAAATAAAGAAAAAAAGTTATTACGGCTTCATAAAATTATAAAATTCTGGCTTAAAATTCATTTCGTTAAATGTCCGAAAGTTTTGTATTGTATACGAAAAAAAAATAATTACGAAAATTGTTTTTATTAAATGTTGCGTGAATTATTTTCAGTGTAAGCGACCTAACCCCCACAACAAACTACGAAAAATATATTACACAAGTTTAAGTTATTATTTTATTTTGAACACAAGCAGCAAATAAAAACAGAAACATTTTGAATCAAAAATTAACATTAAGTTGGTTATTTGCATAAAAAGATTTCAAGATTTTTCTGTTCTGTCGCAATTGTGTTATTATCCTGTGAGTAACAATTGTTACAATCGTACTGATCCCTTGGCTTGTCAAATTAAAAGTGATAAAATAAACTAATTGAGCTTATCACCGAGTATTATAACAGTGCAGTGGCAACTCACCCTCATCTAGGCCATCGCCATGTTAAGTGGCAGGTCCATTTCATAGAAATAGTAAGAACGCAAACCCGTCCCTAGAACATAAGAACGAATCACATGACAAGTCATGTGTTAAAAAAATCGATTCCCATGCGATTTATGCAACGATATACAATTTTTTTTCCTTTATTGTAATTTTTTAATTACTGTAATCTTCTCTCGTAGTGACTTAAATTAAGTTATAACTGCCAATATTTGAATTTTGAATTTTTATGTTTGCAATTGACATTTAGCCAATTTAAATTATGTCCAATTTTATGCCGGAAAAAATTTATGCATTTTTTGAATTTTCTTTTCTAATGGGAATGTGGGTCTGTATTTAATTAATAAAACATATATATACTCGTACAACTACATCAAAAAAGATACGATATGAGAGAGAATACAAGTTTTTAAAGTTTTCTTGCGTAGGAATTTAAACATATCGTACACTAAATCATAAGCATTGATAACTTAAAATTTATAAAACTAGTTTTTTTTCATAAATCAGTTCTCAGGTCAAATATGTAAGGACCAAGACAATTTTGTTTGCATCGTCGTCTTTTTTAAATGGACGGGTTTCTTTACTGTGGAACTCAATTTGATTATAAAGTTAGTTTTAAAAACAGGTTTTGTCTTACCTGAACATTTGTGAATTTTGAATTAAGACTATTTATAATTGAACGTGCGATATGAATATATGTAGTAGGGTTGGAAAACATAGTGTTCAATTAAAATATCGTTATTTATAATCGATATTTTGAAAAAGATATATCCATATTGGGGGACCCAATATTCGGAAATCAATTTATTATTTTATTGTTTTGTTGGACATAATCATACAAATTTTGTCTATAACGATTCAAAAGCTAGGTCCGTATAGATCAATTAAGTTTTCCAAGACTTTGTTGACGATTGCAGGTTCTATCTCTGATAGAGCGCTAGCTTATCAGTGTTGGGATTGCGGGTTCGATTCCCGCCAAAGACTCTGGTCATTTTCTGCTCCCAAGCAAAAAGCTTGGCAGGTAGTCTTGTCTTTTTTTTAAATAAGTATCAGTAAATATGTTGAACATAATAACAATGAACTTGGGCGAGTTTAAACAGTTTCATGCTGTAACTGAAACATGAACGTAGTTCGAGTGTAAAAAAACAGTATATTCTAACAACATGGTAGTAATTACCAATTTTTAGTTAATAATATTAGTTTATTTTTATAATTATTTTTTATTATTATAATAATTATTTAATTATAAGTTAAATTATTAATTTAAATTAAATTTACGTTCATTTTAAGTACCACATTTCTAAAGAAATACAAAAAGCAAAAAACCCTGGTGCAAGCCTTATCCAAAGGTTCTACACAACTAATAAAGAAAATACACTAGAGTGCATACAGATCCCCCTGCGTGGGGCGTTTTTGTTTTTATGTTTTTATGTTGGTAGGGTTTTTCTACTTTTATTTGTATAAAGGTAATACACATAGATTCCGCCTGGCGGATGTCTACCAGCGAGTTTGTAGGGTAAACTGCACAATCGTTGATTAATACCACAGTGCAACACGGAAAAAATAACCATATATGGACACCACTACGTGATAAAAGACCGAAATGAATTTAAATCATTTCGGCTACCTAAGCGCTACCTAAACGGTGTTAAGAATCATTCCTAGGAAGTTCATATGTTCTAGAGAGTTGTTTATTGAGATCTTAGGTTCATTTTTGTAGTTGATTGTTTCCTTGAATTTTGAACGGTTTGCTACCTATGGACCTGAACAGGGGAAAAAAGGTAAAAAAATTGACCTGATTTTGACCTTGAAGATGAAGTTTTTTTGATTTTATATGTTAAAAATTTTTGTTCTTTATGACAAGAGCTACAACTTTGCCTCAGAGAGTATATCAAAATTTCAAACGGTTTGCAAAATATGAGCTTGAGTAAATGATCATTTTTTTGCAAAAATGACATCGAGGCCCCACTTCTTTCAGGGCCCATAAAAAAAACCTGGAGGACTTTGGGCAAAACTGGGAGACAGGGGTCTTTTTTTTTTGGTCTTTTATGACGTAGTGGTGTTCGTATATGGTTATTTTGCTATGACTTAAAAAATTACGCAGTGTGTAATCGTATCAGGGAGCATCAGCTAGTATGCTATCGGACGCGACCACAGGTTGCGGATAGTGGACTACCCAGTAGATATGCTGGATAGCTGCGAATAATACCAAATAAGTAGTCGCGGACAATACCAGCGATTCTGAGGGGAGAGTCTCGGACTAAATATCCGAGTGCCAGAGATCCTTAGAGCGCCATGGCGAGTAGGTGGCGCCAACAAATAACCACCAAACAATAAAGCAGTTTCTGGTATGCTTTAACCGGCAGACCCTGTACCAGACTCGGATGCGATTGGCCAATAATTAGTCCATCTTAAACAAAATTTATTACAAACGAAACCACATGTGGCCTTTTGTTCCACACTGGAACCATAGGAATTAATATATATATATATATATATATATATATATATATATATATATATATATATATATATATATGTATATATATATATATATATAATACACATAGAGTTAGCCGATTAAAACACAGGGTGCCCACTGGGAACCTGGAGCAGTTAATAGGCATATTGGGGAGGTCAATACCCCCTCCCCAAATGTTCTTTAGTGTGACCATTTTAACTCAATATAGATTGCAGGAAGGTCCTAACTTTTCCAAAAAAAATTTCTGTAAAATTTTTACAAACCAAATTTCGATTGAAATTTTACAAAAAATTTTCTATAAAATTTTTACAAAAAATTTTGTTTAGAATTTTTACAAATAATTTTCTTTAGAATCTTAAAAAAAAATTTCGATAAATTTTTACAAAAAATTATGAATAAAAAAAAATTTTTTTAAATTTTTCGATAAAATATTTTTTGACAAAATATTTTTGATATAATTTTAACAAAATTTTTCGGTCAAATTTTTACAAAAAATTTTCGATAAAATTTTTACAAAAAGTTTTTAATAAAATTTTACAATATAATTTTCGATAATATTTTTACTAAAAAATGTCGATAAAATTTTTACAAAAAAAAACTCAATCAAATTTTACAAAAATTTATCGACAAAATTTTTACAAAAATTTTTCGATTAAATTTTTATCAAATATTTTTTATAAAATTTAAAAAAAATGTTCGAACAAATTTTTACAAAAAAATTTTTAATAAAATTTTACAAAAAAATTTTCGGTAAAATTTTATTTAAAAAAATTTTATAAATTTTTTAAAAAAAAAATTCTATAAAATTGTTGATAAGATTTTTAATGAACTTTTATATACAAATTTTTCATAATATATTTACCTAAATTTTTACAAAAAAATTTCGATAAAATTTTTACAAATAATTTTTGAGAAAATTTTTCAAAAAATGTTCGATAATATTTTTATTGAAATTTAATTTTTTTAATTTGTAATAATGAGGTTGAATATCATAAAAGTAAAAATCAAATGAATATTATGTATTGCGAAATTGGGAAATATAACAGCGTAAGGGTATATTAAACTTTACTATGGTGAAGGGTATGTAAGAGTCGGCATGACCGAATATAGCACTCTTACTTGTTTATTATTTATTATTGTGCTACAAAATTTCAAACATTGACATAATTAATTAGTGAAAAAGGATGGTCAAGTATGTACATATTTACATATATCATAAGCTGCTTAAATTCAAAAAAATAAAATCAACATTTAAAACATATTGTAAATTCTACCTTTATAATTACGCATCAATAGAACATACATACTTTATTCACGAATATAAAAGAAAAGCCCAGTTGTCAAAAGCAGCCTGTTGAGTTAAAAAAAAAACTTTTTGTTCGTGTTGCAAGCTAACGCAGTTCATGACATGTTCGATACAGGACTTATAGGCCTGTATAATTATACTTTTGTATGGTCTGGTTTAATATGGAACAAAATACTCAAGACGTAAAATGACAATAAAAATAAAATTATCTTTCCCAGTTTATTTTTGTGCTGGTTCTTTCATCCACATCATATCTTGGCCCAGCACAAAATGAGTAAACTAAATTTAAAAAAAAAAAATCTGTATTATTTTAATGTTAAATATTTATAAATAAGAATTATCTTTTTAAATAAAACCTTCCCTATTACATAGAAAAATTTATTTAATATAAATCAAGGAACAGGGTTGTTTATATAGATTTTTAAAACATTAAATAAATATAACATAAATTATAAACAATTATAAAAAATAGTTATTATAAATAAAATAAAATTAAATAACTTAAATATTTACTACAACTTAATTGCAAAAATAAATATATACAATTGGATTCTATTGTCTATATAAATAAATAATTAATTAAAAGAATCTAAAAATTTAAAATAAGCACAAGTAGATAAGCAAAATAAATAAATTTCTAAATTAATGACTTTAAAAGGACTCTCGCTCGCACCGACATAAATTCACATCCAATACAGGTTGTTAGGATTTCCATTTTTAATTTCCTTTTATCTATTTTTTATTCCGTATTTATGCTGCAATTTGGATACAACGCCAGACAATCCTTTTGGTCCTGACCATCACGTGCTGCTTGTATGAGACGGAAGAATCTAATAACAGCCTGATTTGTGTTCTTAATTGGCTGAAGTTCATTGGTGTCTCTGTAATTAAAAATAAAACTAATGAAATTAAAAAAATAAAGCGAAAAGTTATTCAGAAAAGCAAACAAAAACAAAAAAATAATTATCCAGTTAAGTATACAGAAACATAAAGCAGCGAGTAACTAAAAATTTCTTCACTAATTTTTAAAACATTTAGTCCATTATTCAAACAATGTCTTTATTTACTTAAATCCAAATAGATCGGGTGCGCATACTTTGTTTATATGTGACCGTGCACAAAAAAAGTATCTAATGGTAGGCTGACCGAATTTTTTTTTTTATTGAGGTAAAATTTACTGGATAATCGAATGGAAGAGGTTCCGTACCTAGCCTAAGCCAAATTTGTGTCGAAAATTAGCTTTTTCTGCATCTAAGTTGAGTACAGAAAAATAAACTTTTTAAAAAATTTTTGAAAACGAATATTTGAAATTTAACGAACGAACTTCAGCCTGACTTCAAAATTTCAGCTGTATGTTGAAAAATAGTTCGACTAATTAAATTTCATATATTCAATATTAATAATCGCAGAGTACCGCGCGTTTGGTTTGTATCAACCCAGACGAATTCATACCAGGTGGCAGCACTACGGCAACAACTACAACAAAACAACAACTTTGACATGCTATTAGCATAAACATATAAAACAATGTATTTTTGAGATGACATTAGCAAAAAATAATCGGGTGGGGCTATCGCTTCCACCTGGCATGAATTTGCCTTGGTATCAACCAAGAATGATAGAAGACAAGACTACGCCATGCGCATGTTTTTCCGTTAGATGAAGTATTTCTGCACATTGGGGCAGAATCAAAATATTTTGGAAATAACTTAGTCATTTGAAAAGGGTTAGGCCGATTGATCCAAAATTTGGCATGATCATAGCAGAGAAGTACATCAGCTTAAGTTTTACAGTGAGCACCATGTTCATACATATAAAATTATGGTTTAATCTGTAAATTAGGCCTAGCTCTTTACAAATGGCTGAGTTAATTCCAAAATATTTTGATTCTGCCACACTGTGCAATGTAAGGTTGCCAAGTCTATAATTAACAAATTGCTTCAAATAATTACTTACAAATAAACAGCCACAAATTGGCAACCCTGCAAATAAACTCTCATAATTTATATAATCTCAATCGGAGCTATTAGCCAATAGGAAGATAGTTTTGTGACGTCATTAGACCGACATGCGCAGAAAATTTTAATTTTATTTTCGGGATGGCATAATCTTGTTTTCCATCATTATAGCTATTAACTAAAAGAAATGCTTGGTGGGACAAAACAATTAAACAAAAAGTTGCTCGCATTGCTAACCGAAGGTTGGCTTAAGCAACAACAAAAAAAAGGTGGGAAATATTGAAAACACGTTTTCTCGTATTCTTTTATTTGGATTTGGTTGGTTAAATATGAGAGGTTTTCAACTTAACACCACCCAAAGCAGTTATATGCGTAGAATGCTGAAAATGGATGTAGCGATCCAGAAAATGCATTTCATTCTGCTAGTGCCTGAAATAAAATTTTACCAATTTTTCTTGTAAATTAATCAGTATTTGTAATAAAAAAAAATCTTTCAAAACTTAGGGCAAATAAAACGAACTTAAGCCTGATTTCAAAATTTTATCTGTTTTTTGAAAACTTTAAAGTCTGTCTGGGAACCGTTTGAAAAGGTCTACCAATTTTTTTTATTCGGGTAAAATTTAGTGAGAAATCGAAGGGAAGAGGTTCCACCCCAGAAGGGAGAGGGGGTTTTTCAGTATATAGTTTGAGCGCCGGAAAAAATATATTAGTAAATACGTTACTCTGAAATAAAAAGATAGGAATAAAAATATTTAAAATTTTTCTTCACTTGCTTAAAATAAATTTTGCTTAAATTGTTGTCTCGCTTTAAAAACATTCCTCTCTTAAATACATTTCTGTTTAAATATTGTAATCATCAAGTCCCTAAAGAAGTGCATTAATTTGAGTTCCTTGTATTCATTAATTTCCTTTTTATGACTGTAATTATTAATTACAGTCATAAGCATTCTTATCATACAGAGACAAACCGAAAAACATGGCATGAACTAAAACATCTCTAAACGCAACACAAGCCACATATTTAGTTATAGTAGGTTATTTTTTGGTCTGCAATAAAGTATGTATACACAGAAAAAAAATTTTTACAACAAATTCAGTTTGATGTTTTATTGATTCAATTATTTACTTAATTAAAATTTTATTTTTTTCTCTCTTAATAAAGAAATTAATTAAAATTGTATCTGAAACTAATTAAAACCTTTGCTTAGTGCAATTTTTTTTTCTTTTTTTTACGACATGATTAGGTCATAGATATTTTTCTATGACGAAGCGAAATATATGTATATACATTTATATACATATATTTCGTTTGGTGTCATGTGTTGAAAATCTAGTGCGACACTGCATAAATTAAAAACATTTTTCAATTCTCAAAAAAGCTTTAAATTGGCTTAATTTTCTTAATGCTTTGACCAAAAATGGAATACAACTCATGCATGAGCTGACAATTTCGCCTACAGGAAAGGTTGAATAAACTCATCGTTGTCACTAGGTTTCAACCTTGAATTGTCCTATTGAAACTTCCATGTAGATCGACGTTTCATTCTGTAATCATAACTGCATAGAGTTTGATCTAATAAATTTAGAAGGCGTGTTTCGAATCCCTCACGTTTTTACGTATAAAACCAATGGTGTTCGATTGGCCAATCAACGGCACACTACAGGGAGAACAATTCTTATATGGAAAATTGTCCTCTATAAGTCTGTCCTATAACTTAATTAAGTGGCAGCAAAAAATAATAGAGTTTTTGCATGCAGTATATTCATGTCCTGCGATACAAAAGTACACAAATGTTTCCTACATAAATGCACTTTTGAATGACATAAAATGTTAAGTTTACTGAAAAACGAGGTATTTTTTACATTTCGTCCTAGCCCTATACAAATGGCTGAGTTATTTCCAAAATATTTTCATGCTGCCTCACTGTGCACTGTTCTAAAAATAAATATAACTTTGCAAATATAATTATTATTAAAAGTGAAGCTTACTTAACCTTATCAGCGCCTGTTTTCTCTACCTATCGACACCTGTCTACTAACTCCAAATAAGACGATAATAGCCTGAGTGTCCTCAGGTCTCTTTAAACAAAATATACCAAATTCTTTTATTGAGTATCAAATATTTATTATATTAAATTGATCTCCATTTGTAATTTATTTGATGTCTGTGTCTCATCGTATTTATGACAGAATTGTGATCCTTGCCATTGAGGAGAAAATGGCCAATTATGTAAATGTTAACATCACAAGGATGACAACTGGCACGGGGATAAAAACGAAGACACTTGTCATAGTATTGATGTAAAATTACATAAGCGTAATGATGATTTTTCTATCAGTGTAAGATATTAATTGGTTGGGAATACACACTTTCTCGCTTGGGATTGGGTGCAGCTTAAGGCCAGGATTCACTATCCTACACAATCGTACGATTCAATCACAAAAAAATCTAACAGAATTCTGTGCTACCCAAAAAATCGCTTCAAAATGGCATTGTAGATGCCACTCTGTCATACAAAAGAAAATTTTGCAACTCTGATCGCATGGAAAAATACCTTTTTATGAATTTTTTCAAAAGATTCTCAAATTGCACAGTCCTGTAAAAAAGTCCGTATCACACATACATTTCTAATCCACACTAACACACTTTTTTAGCACACATGCTGTTTTTGACAGATCGTACGACTGAGTATGATAGTGAATCATGATCTTTAGTGATGTTTAATAAGATGATATGAATTAGTTCTGTATGATTCTACTTTTGTGTGGTTTTTTCTTTTCCATTCTGTGGGAATGAACTCAAACCATGGCATTAAAAACAAATAGAATAATTTTACTTAACAACAAATAGCTTTTTTAAAATAAATGGCTATATCTTATATGACACCAAAGACCCCCGTAGCAGAGCATGTGGTGGTTCAGCAATACTAATAAAGGCTCGAATCGAACATTATCTACTGTGTGATTATTGTGAAGATTAACTTCAAGCAACAAACATCTGCATTGAAGAATGTCATCAAATTCGATGTCTTCGATTTATTCACCTCCTAGGTTTCAGATATCAGAGAGTCAATACAGCGATTTCTTCAAATCACTAGGTCCCTGTTTCATAGCATCAGGCGACTACAACGCTAAACATACGTTTTGGGGATCACGCCTAATAACTCCAAAAGGTCGTATTTTGTTTGACACGATCTCAAAATTGCGTCTGAATGTGATATCGAGTGGACAACCCACCTATTGGCCTACTGATCGGCAAAAAATACCTGCTGTTATTGATTTTGGCGTGATTAAGGGTATTCCGAGAGAAATGATTAAAGCTGAAGCGTCACTTGAATTATCCTCAGATCATTCACCCACTATCGTCTATATATGGGACAAACAAAACATCATATCACCAACGACTAGCACAAGCATTAATTGGTTGAAATATAGAAAGTATCTTAGTTGCCCCACATTCAACAATAACCCGACAATTAGCTAGATACAACCAAATTTATGCTGCAGAAAAAAGAAAAATTCGGAGAGAATGGCAATCACAGAAATCTCCTCAACTCAAAAGCAGACTTAAAGAATGCACGAACCAGCTAAGAGACATGCTGGAATCTAGAAGAGTAGCATCCCTGAAAAACTATTTGGGAGACTTAAACGCAACTCCTCAATCAGATTATTCATTATGGCGTGCTTGTAGAAACCTTAAACGGCCAGTCTTACTACATCTGGAGGCTGGGCAAGGAGTAATTCCGAAAAGGGCAATTACCCCAAATATATCGACTGATATAGTTGAGTTGCCAATTGTCGAGGCTAGTGCTGCAGTACCGATAAGATTTGAATTTGGTGATATTGAAAAGGCAATAACGGATTTAAACACCAAAAAAGCCCCTGGCGTTGATAAAACTAGTAACAAGATGTTATTTGAGTTGCCCCGTATAGCTCGCAGAATCGTTCTTTTTATTTTTAGTGCCATTTTACGTCTTGAGTACTTCCCCAAAGAGTGGAAGGTACACTTGGTTACCATGATTCCTAAACCAGAAAAAGATCACACAAAAATTGAATCATGCAGACCTATAAGCCTTTCGTCAAATATGTCACAGCTGTTTGAGAGGAAGTTAATAACTAAGCTTCTAAGCTTAACCCTATTCTAAGCGACAGTGGATGTATTTCATCAAATATGTCACAGCTGTTTGAGAGGAGGTTAATAACTAAGCTTCTAAGCTTAACCCTATTCTAAGCGACAATGGATGTATTCCAAATCATCAATTCGGCTTCAGAAAGAAACATAGTACGATCGAACAAACTCACAGGTTAGTCAATGTTGTTAAGAAGACATTTGAAGAGAAAAATACTGCTCTGCGCTTTTTATCGACGTTTCTCAAGCATTCGATAAGGTATGGCATGAAGGCCTACTATATAAGCTAAAACTAAATTTGCCCGTAAACCTATATAAGCTGCTAGATAGTTATTTAACCGAACGAAAATTTATTGTGAAAGAAGGAGATTTTTTGAGCACACCCCAGCCAATCGAAGCCGGAGGTCCCCAAGGTAGTATACTTATATATACTTTATACTTATTGTATACTTCAGACATGCCAACTAGTAACCGTGTTCACACATCGACATTTGCTGACGACACAGCTTTTTTGAGCTTTCACGAAAGACCCGAAGTAGCATCACGATATTTACAAGACCACATATCCAATTTAGAAAAATGGTTGAAGAAATGGAGAAATAAGATTCTTTGTATAATTACATCTGCTCTTTGGTATAAAAAAAACTCGAACATTCATAAAGATCTAAACGTGCCATCAGTTAAAGCAGAAATAGCGAAACTTGCCATAAGGTATTTAAAGAAGCTTGAAACTCATCTGAATCCACTGGCCTGTAACATACTAAATGAACCTGGTTACATTCGACTAAGAAGGAGGGACACTGCTTCTCTCATCCGTACATCAGAGGGATAACCCGCAAATTACAGTAACCATGAAACATACATACATTTTTTTTGTCCAGCAGTGGTTGGACTTAACAAGTATATTTTTATTTTTAGACTTAAGATATGAGTAATTATTGATAGTTCAATTATATTGAAGATACAATAAATAAAAATTGCGAAAAAAAACAAAAAAAAAATAATTTTTTGATCTATAAGGGTCAACTCAAATAACATATTGTTGCTGGTTTTAACAAAAAATAATACAGCATTTGATTATATATATAAATTTTTTAATTGATTTAATTATACACAGTAAAAAATATTTTCACCAAATAAAGGTTGGTTTTTAGACTAAAATTTAATCAAATAATTAATCGATTCAATTAATTGAATTTTAATTTAAATCTAATTTCCGTATATATTTAATTAAGAAAAAATAAAATAATATTGGAATTAAATAGTGCATTGAATTACCTTAAAATTATTTCACTTATTTAAAGTTTCTATAAAAGTTTCTATAAAAAGGTGAATAAAACTAAAACCTTTATTTGGTAAATAACTTTTTTTCTGTGTACATAACAATAAAATCTTTTCATGTCTATTGTTTACTTACAGGTATTAGTAGGAAATAGAACAGCAATAAGAGAGCAAAAACCATACCATAAGGAATTAACAAATAATTCCTATAAGAAACCTCAAGTGTTAAAGCATATGAAATCGTATTAATCAGGAAATGAACAGTTCCAAATGTACAAATATAAACATTCTTTTGCCATTGAAATCGAAAACAATTTTGTTGATTTTCTTAAACGATTTTTGTGTTTCATTTACAGGGAAATTGGAAAAATACATGCTTTGATTTTATGCTCATATTCACAGCGACAGTGTTTTTCAATTATTTACGACAATTACAAATATAAAATGGCTTCTGCTATAAATAACCACAACATATTTCAAAGGATACAAAAACTAAAAACAATAATAAAAAATATGAAATTGAAAATGTTTCTTTTTTCCCAAATAAATTGAAGGGAAAATTTCTCGTTGCCATAACAAAGACATGTGAAATAACAAAGACATGTGAAAAAAAGGTTAAAATAAATTTAAGAAAAAAGACAAGAAGAGCAAAGTTCAAAAAAGGCTAACAAATTCTAAAATCTTTGCCTTCTTAAGGAAATAAACATACAATAAAGGGTCAATAGATTTTTGATGGGCACTTGATCTATATGTTTATATTGAACTTTCAACAAATTATGTAATTTTATTCAAAATAACATAAACATTCTTAAAATAAATTGTTTGGCATTCAAAGAGTAGGTTGGTTGAACTTTCTTTATATATAGAATTTGTATTTATATTAAAATGAACTTTACCTTGTTTTAAAATATGTCTACTAAAAACATTGAATTAATTTAAAAATTTCTTTATGAATTTGGCGTCAAGTAGAGAACATGACTGTTGCTGTTGTGTGCCTCCCGCTTGAAGAATTGCAAAAGTAAAATATTCCGATATTGTTAGTCAAATTATATGACAATTTTTGTTGTTGATATCTATATATATAAAGCACAAAATGTGATTGTTTGTATTTTTGTTTGTATGTTTGTCGGAAAGCTATAGCTGCCTACACCAACGAACAGATCTTTCTGAAATTTTCACTGTTTGTTACTAGATATATATTTTGGAATTCGACGTAGGCGTGGCACCTCCCATATAAAGTAAATGTTTATCATAGTGTTGCTTGGTAACAGTAATAGCTAGCGCCTTCGAATTTTACACCATTAACCTCTATATTAACATACATAGTTTAGCGAAAGATAGACTGGATTGGAATAGTGGGCGTGGGAGGTACCCATACTAACTGAAAAATTATAATCCTGTATCTAGAGAACTGCACTAGGTAGTACCTTGGAATTTCGCAACAGTAACCCCCATATTAACTTTCATAGTCAAGGTAAATACGGACTGAATTGGAATAGTGGGCGTGGTACCTCCCATACAAAGTGAAAAATTATTATCGTGTTCCATGCGAACTACAATAGATAGTCTTCAAACATTGCAGGAGTGTGCTAATGCGCATAGTGTGCCAAAATACAGAATGAATTGGGACAGTGGGTGTGGTACCTCCCATACAAAGTGAAAAAGTATTATCGTGTAGCTAAAGTACTACAATATGTAGAGTCTTCAAACTTTACACATGTAACCCTCTTACTAGTGTACATAATCTGGCAAAATACAGACTGGATTAGGATAGTGGGAATGGTACCTCTCATACAAAGTAAAAAAGTTATTATCATGGCATAGTCTAGCAAAAACAGATTGAATGGGAACAGAGGGCATCGTACCTTGCATATAAATTGAAAGAGTTTTGTCGTAAGAACAGCGTGCGTTTTCGACTTAAAGGTTGGCCATACTTTTCTATCATTTTTATTATATTTTTTGTGGATGGGTGTAGCGACGAAGCGTGCCGGGGAGAACTAGTTTTTTATATTAATTAATGTTAGTTGTATTTTTTTGTATATAATTAATCTATAAATCTATACATATAATAAAACAGTAACTTAGTTCTTGTCTGTCTGTCTTTCTCTTTGTGTTCGCATCACGTAAAAACTACTGAAAGGATTTTAACAAAATTTTGTCAGGAGGTATCTTAGTATCCTGATTCCAATATAGGATACTTTTTACCGAAAAAACATTTCATTTCCTAGAGAAAGTGGAGAAAAAGTTGTGAAAGTATGCCGATTTATTTTTAACGATTTAAAGATACTTCATACTTTAAGACATCTTTTTTTTGAAAACAGTATATTTTAAGCAATGTTGCCTAACAGATGGCGCTGTTTTAAAATAATGACCAACTAATTTCCTGCCTGTCTTTTACAGAGTTTTACAATTTTTTTTTTTTTTTAATTTTCTATAAATTTATGAATTTTATCCAGGAATGTGTACCTTTATATAAAGTAAATACTTAAGAGTCTTAAAATTTGGTGTGGACTATTTTCAAAGCAAAATTTTAAAATAAATCTTTGATGTTTCGTATAGATCTACTAAACAGCTTTGCAGGGATACAACATGTTCAAATGTTTTATTTCTTTGAGTTTCATTAAATTTTCCAAGCTAAAGTTTCAACCTCTGAAGAATTTTTATTTAACGAAATGAAGTTGATAAATATCAATGCAAAATAGTGTGACCTAAACACAATCATTTTATGAAATATGCAATTTGAGGAAAAAAATCGTCAAATCTCTAGCCGATTTTACGATAAAAAATCAGCAAAATGCCGAGAAAGTAGAAAGAAGACAATACTTGTAAAAAGGCTATGGAAAAGACTAAGACCGTTGCACTAATACATAGTGTGTGAATGTCCATCACTAGCTATCATTAAGCTCAGGACCAAGCACTGGCTTAGTCCTGATGGTGTTGAGATCCTTGACCTTAGACAAATGTTAGCATTAACAAGAGACTCTGTGATGAGGGAGAAGGACGACTCTGCGATAAGGGAGAAGATCTCTACCGTCAAAAGTGACCAAGAGTAAACAAGTGCCAGATATCTTTGAGGAATAAAGGACGTCGAAAAGGGATCCTCAAAGTTAATATAAAAATCGGGAAGTAAATTTTAAATTAGAGGGATAATGAAATGTCTAGTCACGTTGGTAATGTATATCTAAAGAAATCTGTTACCAAAATCTTACACGTTTTAATTTTTTTACACTGAGAACAAATTATTACCACCACTTTTTTTTAAAAAAAAGGTCTCTTGATATTTTTTAACTTTCAAAAACTTTTTTTTTGAATCTAATAATATTTTTGTTTGATTATTATTTTCTGGCTACAATGTTACGGCAATAAATATTAAAAGAAAAAGGCAAATTTTTTATGGTGTTAAGCTCTAACTAGTTTAATATGAGACGCTTTCCAACAAGAAAATATTTAAGTAGTGTAAACAGACAAAAATTTTTGCACCAATTAAAGTTCTTAATTATAAAATTTCAAAAATCATATATTTGTTTAAAACAGAAATTTCCTAATAAAATACATAATTAAATTAATTCAAGCTGAAACCAATTAATTATTGCAAATATTTTTGTTCTGTGTAAAATATAAAAGTGTAACTTTTTTATTTTCTAACTTATTCTTTTCTCAAATTTGCTTTGCGAGAAAATTGGATTAGCATATGAACGAAAGCTCTATTATTTAATGACAATAAATCTCAAATGACAGATTTTATATTTAATTTCTCATGTTAGTAACTTTATTGTGTAGATCTGTAATTTAAAATCAACTTTATATGAAAAATATATTCTCTACTTACCGACTCAACTCCGCCGATACAAAATTACTATGTGGACTATAACGCTGTGGATCTTTGTACATGCTGCAAACTAAACGCTCCTTACATAAATCGTCCTTGACACCCAGTTGTTCAACAATCTTATCGACTTTCAACAAAATTGGACTATAAAATGGATCGTAATTTAATGGCATCAAAGGCTGCAGATTTGTCAATTATAAATAAAAATATTAAGATTTAATTGTATACTTTGTTGACTTTCCTGTCAATTTACGTACCTGTCCATCCTGAACAAAGGGTTGTTTATCTAAAATTTGTTGTTGCTGTTGTACCAAATGCTGTTCAGCTTGAATTCTTATGGCTTCCTTCAATTGAGCAGAAAGTTCCGGCTAAAAGAACAAAGTAAGATAACAAAAGCTTAAAATAAAAAAGGATAAATTGTATTTGTCTTGTTTGTAAACAACATTTTTCATTGTTTTTCTTTATTTTCATTGTTGTTTTTCTTCATTTTCATTGTTATTTTTCTTTTGTTCATGTCTTGTGTTCTAAAAATATTTGTCTTCTTATTTGTTTTAGTAAATGTTTATGCACTTGTATTCCTTTATTTCAACATGCTTGAATAAATTTCTTGTATATTTTTAGTTTTCACTGTAATGGTAAAAGGGCTCTATTTACACAGGGCAAGACTTTCTTGAACTCATTTTATGCTCTTACTGGCAATTTATAATAATAACAAATGCTAAACCACGAAACAGCAATTACTTTACAGACATGTTCCAAAGAGAGTTACGAAATTTAGCCATAGTAATCATGTAACGTTTTTTTGCAAGTCCTATATATTGCAATCAATCTTTATCTAGAACCTAGTTGTCATAAATGTAATAGCTATCAACCTGTATATTTATTTGGGGTTATACTTTTGTGTTTCTGAAAGTCTATGTAAATAAAGAAAACTGCACAGTGGGGCAGAATCAAAATATTTTGGAAATACAAAACTCAGCCATTTGTAAGGGGCTTTATATTGATCCAAAATTTGGCATGCGCATTGCAGAGGAGTATCTCAGCTTAACTTTTGACGCTGGGAATCATCCACTTGGCAGGGATGGCGCTATGTGGTCTCAAATTTGTGTATCTTGCCCCTCTAATTTTTTTTAAAGCTTGGCATTTCTGAAATTTGTTTGATTTTTAAAAATTATACATAGTCTTCAAGGTCTATTTAATACCTATAAAATGATGGTTTAATCTGTAAATTATGTTTTAAAATTAAAATAATAATAAGTTTGAAAAAGAAACACCTTTACTTATTGAAACGTAACTACTATTGTTCAAGCGAACAGTGAATCTTAGTTGGCTAATAGAGCAGGTAGGTAGATCACCGAATTATTAGGTACCAATATGTTCTACTGTGATAAAACTGGTCCAATTATCAAAAACAAAGATGGACGCAAAGGAATATTGGAAAATACTGAATATCCTTCCTCTTAATGGCTCCTGAGAGAATATTCAGCTGTATCGGTATTAATACAATCATTTGTGGGCTACATTTGGGAGCAATTGTTCTTTATTTATATACTGGCTGTCTACGTCACGTCGCACACTGTGGCCACTGCGGCAATAAATCAATTTGGACCTGCTTTTCGATTTTGATGATTTTTGCACAGATGGTTAAAAACTATCTAAAGGTCATGTGTGAAAAATTTCATGCAAATATCTCCATTGGTTTTCTGTCCCGAGCAGCGCAAATTTGAAGTATGTGAACAAGTCTCAAATGTGATATTTTTCTATGTCATATTCAAAAGCCTGTTACTTATAAACTATACACCGAATGTACCTTATAAGTATTTTTTCAATTAAAATGGACATTAAGCATTATGTGTAAATTAAAAAAAAAAAAATTTTTAAATTAAAAAAAAAAATTGTTTTGACAATATATTTTAAACCAAAAATAAAAACATTTATGATTTTCCGTTAAACTTTTAGTTGTGTGCGAAGCAGTGCGACACATGGAGTCCTATACCAAATTAAAGCTGAGAGTCTCAGCTAACAGACTAAAAAAAACCTGCCCCAATTTGCCCGCCGCCGAAAAAACAATGAAAAACCAAAAAATTACAGTAAAAAATATGCGTTATTTCATTGCATGTGTACTATATAGAAAAAACTTAAATTTGAGTCCCGATTACAAAAACAAATGTACACAAAAGTATTTATCAAAGTAATATCGGTACATTGTTTACCTAGACTAAACAACAAAAAATCGAAATGTAAACTTACTACACATTAAATAAAGAGCTTTACGTATAACTTAATCAATAACTTAACATTGATCACATTTTTTCTCTTAAAAATTAACTCCGTTATCCGTTATAAACATTCTTTTATATTATATCTGAGATTGGTATAGTAAGTGTTTATTAAGCAATTAAAGCCAATTTAAATAATAAGCAATGGAAAAGCTAAAAATATCTTTCAGCACGCTTTCGGAAATTGTTTTTCAATGTAAAAAAGATATTGATCTTATAACTGGTGTAGTTTTCGGAATTATAAAATAGTGTCCGAGAAAACTCAAGAAAAATTCAAACGGTTTTTGAAACAAACATTTATGCCTCAATTTTTAAAGTAGTTGAACAAGAGTCAGCGTACTTCATCAAGATTTTTTAATGACAACGAAGAATGGCTAACACATTCTTATACGTTGACTGATGAAGTAGTGGATGATACAGTGAATGGTAAAGGTGGACGTCCAACGAAAACCTTTGGGGAGAGCAATGCCAGAACGAAATCTTCGGTTCAAAATTATATTATCCACAATTATTTGCAGTCAGTCAATAGACGCTGAGAAATTCCAAATATATTGTATAGACACGGCAAAATTGTACATTGATTTGTATGGAAAATTTTTTATATTGGATTGGTGGGTGTTACAGTAGGCGGATTTTCTTCATATTTTCAAAACAGCATTTAATAGATGTTATATGCATTTGCGAAAAATAAACATATTTCATATAAAGATATTGCATTTTCGAAATATCGTTTGTATGGGAGGTGGGCGTAAAAGTGGGCGGATAAAGTTCATATTTTCAGGAGGTCATACTACATTTATAAATATTAATGTTTTATGAAAATTGAGTTAATATATTTAAAATCATGAAAGTTATGCCACATTTTCTATTTAAGTTGTATGGGAGGTGGGCGTAAAAGTGGGCGTATTTTTGTAAAAAAAAAAAATTGAAATTCTTAAAAAATTTAAAATAAATGTGTGCAAAATTTCATTAAGCTCCGCAACCTCCTTGATTTAAGACCATTAAATACACTACACGGCCACAGTGTGCGTCGTTGGCGTCCTGATTTTGCTTTGAAAGTATTTAAATTAAATACAAATTTTATTCAATTGGCTCAATAGTTTTTAATATATCCCAGTTTTAAACCAAAAATTTCAGTACCTTTAAACCACTTTTTCTTGGAAATGAGATATTTGTGGGGGAAAAAAGTATCCTATATTGGGATCAGGATGCTAAGGTACGTACTAACAAAAGTTGGTTAAAATCCATCCAGTAGTTTTTACGTGATGCGAACACAAATGTAAAACAGACAGACAGACAGACGGAAATGAGTTACTATTTTATTGATATAGATTATTTACTCTTAGATATTAGCTACTAAACAATGATATTAGTTATCAACAACGACCATATGCCGTAATTCATATTTAAAAACTTAACGCCATGAAATTATCTACCAGATAATAATAAAATAAATTCCATTCCAACATTATTTCTGTCATGTATTATTTTAAGTTCTCATGCAGCTAAAAACCACGCTTTACAAATAAGTCGACTTTTATTCAATGCAAGTCCTCTGCGGTCTAATCATTTACATATTCGAATTACCTTTATTGAGCATAACTTTCGCTTCAATTTAATAGTCTGTTTAAATTTTAAGTCAAATTAAATAATTAATCGTAGGAATTTCTTATTGTAAAGATAAATGTTTTTGGCTTAAGGAGTCCCAATTCAACTGCCATGGTTATTTAGCTGATAAATTAATATTTTTTTAAATGCAAATAAAAAGGCATTGAACTCTTTCCTTAAAGCTCGTAATTTCAAAACATAATTAAACATTTGCTTTGTACTTTAAAATAAATGTTTTCTTTTATTCTTATGAGCCCTGCGAGCAGCTCATTTAAAAACGTGTTAAAATATGCAGACATTTATAAAATATCTTTTAGAACAAATAAATTGTCTTGCCTTTAATCATTAACATTAACAGAAAGTCGTTTATAAAACATTCTTACATGAAATTAAATTGTCTAAACAATGAGAGTCTGTTCTTTTTCATTGCGGTGCTAATGTTTAAAGAAAAATTATCATTTGTTACATCGTGCGATAAATGACTATTAAAATTATGATTGACAATTACTTAGATACTTTACAGGCAAAAATTTATTCTGGAACATCTATATCTATACATATAATAAAATAGTAACTCATTTCCGTCTGTCTGTACCTTAGCATCCTGATTCCAATATAGGATTTTTGTTTTTCGCAAAAATATCTCATTTCCAAGAGAAAGTGGAGAAAAAGCAGTGAAAGTATGCAATTTCCGGTTTAAAGGTACTGAAATTTTCGGTTTAAAACTGAGATATTTTAAACACGCTTGCTCACCTTCTATTTTTAGAAGTGGGATATCTAAAACACGGTTGCACACCTTTCATTTGTGAAAGAGGGATATTTTAAACAAAATTGAGCAATAGATGGCGCCAGTTGAATAAAATTTTTATTTTTACTTTGTGGAATTACATTGTTATCAAAATATTTTAAACACCTCTTACAGAGCTTAACCATAAATTTTAGAATCTTCAGAAATTTTTATAAATTTTATCCTTTATATAAAGTAAATACATAAACCATAACTGAAGCACTGTAAAAAGAAAGAGTCTTATATTTGGTGTGATATACTTTCAAAGCAAAATCAAGCAAAATATTGTCAAGACGCTTACGACGTGGCGGGCACAACTAGTCTTGAAATATATTTCGAAGTAATAACTTTTTTTTCCCAATATTTTAAATAAAATAAATGAATTTTTGACAGCTGGTTGCCACGTAATAAAGTAAAGAAAAAATAATTAATTTCGCCATGCTTCCACCTAGTAAAATTAATTCGTCTTGGGTACGGACCAATTTATCAGATAGCGTCGCTACGGATGGGAACTATTAAGGCGAAAATTTTAATTTAATTTTTATATGGATTTTGACAGTTAAACTAGTGATGTAATGAAATCTTAAAACGAAAATTTTTAATTTTTTTATATGGATTTTGACATTTAAACTTACAATTTTTCGCCTTAAATGGAATTAGAGTTATCAAACTACATATAAAAAAAATTTAAAAATTTTCGCCTTAATATTTCTCCATATTAGTGAGGCTACCTAATAAATGTACCTTGGGTAAGGACTTTACCAAGGTAGATTTATTTTACTAGGAAATCGCTATTGGTGATGAAATGTTCACAGATGCTTACAAAATGAAATTAAAGATTTCAATCTCTCTGCTGAAGAAGCTGACGAGGGTACCGACACATCTGTTGAGACCGGCGTTTATGCTGTTCTCAATCACCTATTACAAGAAAGCTTTGCTTTCGGAGACAAGAAAGGCTTCACTATGTACTAGAAGGACATGAAGGAAAAAGGTGTTGGCTGAATTTGAAAAGAGATCCTCTGATGAAGTCATGTCTTCAAGAACAACCTAAACAGAGTAAGGAAAGAAATCTGGAACCGTTTTAGAGATTTACAATTCTTTACTGGTAGAACCATGAACTGCGATGGTATGGGCCAGTGCAAATACCGTAAAATCGATGGCCAAAGTGTTCCCGCCCTTATGTTCTTCAAACACGGTTTGGAAGAAGAAAAATACTAATTTAACTTTATCACCAACTAATTAGTGTTTGCTAATTTATGTACGTGCTCGTATTAGTGAAATCATCCGTATTTTATATAAAATCATTTATAAAAAAATAATAAATAATTGTGTATTTTAAAATGTAAAAAAAAAACTGCCATATACCATATGCCATTTCATAGTTTGTAACCATATTATAATCAGTTAACCATATAATGTTTAATAATAGTATAGTTTAACTAAAACTATATAAATTAACCACAATATGTTGCTCTTGGATTATGGTGACCTCAACTATATTTTTTCTTTGCGTGAATAAAAATTCAAGTATGACATTCCATTATATATAAAGAAATATAATAGAATTGCGGCTATTAATGGTAATGCTCTGTAACCAATTAAATACTGGTTAATGATAATGGCAGTGAAAACTTCATTAAAAACTATTATCATTATTGCAAATAACTCTTATAACAAAAAAATATATATAAATCAATGCTAATGAATTTGGCAATTAGTTTTGAAATTGGCAATTAATTATATAATACCTATTAATGCATTTTATTTACATTACTTTGTCATTAATACTTAATGTTCAGCATTGGCAGGAAGATCAGATTGAATTATAACAAAATAATAAAATTTGTTTAAACGATTGCTGCTAAAGCCATTAAGTTACTATACTGACACAATGCATAAAGAAATTTGATTTAATAATTTATTTAATATTCATATTAATTTAATTTGTAATTATAAAGCTCATCTCAACAATGACACACTTTTGTCATTAAAAGTGACTACACGGGTAAAACGATCAACAATACTAAAGAAAACGTGCCTCGTTATTGATAATATTGTGCGCGTGAACGCTAATTTAATATTGCTGATAAACAAAATATTCACTATTCCACAATGAATCATGTTGCATAAACGAATCAACTTAAATACATGCAACCAGCAATTTGAAATGACACCAAAAGCATTGTCGAGCAGACAATCTTCATTATAACAATAACAACTGAATTTAAGTGTTGTTGCCTCTTATTGTTAAAAAAAAAGATAAAATCACATATCTTTCTGCAACAGTTGCCATGCAACATTAAATTTGCATTTATCAAGTTCAAATGCCAACAGGTGCAAACTTTTGTACGCCTGTTTTCTGCTCCAATTCTACAATTTTCTCAGGAATGGAACAATGACAAAAGAAAACTATGACAATTTGAGTGGTTTTAACAAAAAGGTTTGACTTAGCTGTACATACTCGTATGTCAGATAAAAAATCTTTGAAAACAAAAAACAAAAAGAGAAAAAAACGGATTGATAAAATTATGCAGAAAATTGTGATTATAACGACCTTACTTTTTCGACGTTTAATGATCCCCTCCCTAATCAGTTTTAAAGATTTGTTGTAGTAAAATTTAATATTGTTGTAGAGAATACTCCATTGTATATAATGAAATAAAATTTATAAAATAGTTAACTTTATCATTTAATTAATTATTTTATATTATGGTAATTACCCATAACATTCTATAATAATTACCCATAACATCTCTACATATAATAAAATAGTAACTCATTTCATGTCTGTCTATCTGTCTTTTTCTTTGGGTTCGCATCTACAGCATTCCACAAAATGAATGTTTCTTGTTTATAGATGAGAAATCCAGAAATAATAACTACCTTAATAACTACCCTTTTACTCTCCACTGCACAGTGGGGTAGTATCAAAATATTTTTTAAATAACTCGGCCATTTGTAAAGGGCTTGGCCGATTGATGCAAACTTTGACATGAGCATATCATTTGCGCACCATCCACTTGCCAGGGGTAGCGCTATGTGGTCTCAAGGTTTAGTTCCTCGCTTCTACAAATTCTTTTAGAGCTTGGCACTTCTTAAAATATTGTTTGGTTTTAAAAAATTATACATGGTCTTAAAGGTCTAGCTAGTTAATACCTACAAAACGATTCTTTAATATATAAGTAATGTTTTAAATGAGCGAATTATATGACCAATTTAATAATAAAATTTTTGATTTTTGGTACCCTGGTCCATTTTTTTCAAAATATTGAGTAGTTAATAGTTGCTTTGCCTTTCATAAAGATATATTTAGCGACTCCTGAACTACCACAAAATTGCTAACATCTGTCTATTGGTAAGGTGCCAATAGCATCCACATTTATATCTGTTCGTGGTCCAAAGCCTAATGTTAATCAGTCTATTGGACATTCACATACAATGTGCGCTACCGTCACAGCCTTTATCCCAGCTCAATCTGCAAGTATCGTCTTAGCCCGATTTTTATATTGGCCAGATGATACTTGAAGTTTGAATGATCTTAGTACTCCTACTTCTTAGAGATGAAAGAAAAAAAGAAAAAAGTTGTTGTCTTAATCAGTAAAGTTTAGAATTTGTCCTTTGGCAACCAAAAAAAAAAAAAAAAAAAACACTTAACAATGAGGCTCTTTAAGTAAATACACATATACATTTGTATGTGATTTTGACGCAATTGGCCAAAGCTTCAAAAGCAAAAAAGGAAATAAAGCTGTTTAAATGGCCTACCCTCAACTTTATCATATCACATGGAAACAGGTATTTTATGAATAAATAAGATAAAGCATAAAAATTCAAAACATATTCCAATCGAAATAATAATTATTTTCTGTTTGCGCTGTCAAGTAAACTACCCCTTCCCTTTTCCAATTATACCAAAAATACACCAAAGGTGCTTACTGGATTTCGATATGACCCGTAGAGTGATATGCACGGTTTGGGATATCGAGTAAACTAGCCCTCCCACATTCCCGATTGTGCCCATATCTTCATCTCGATATGACCTGTGGAGCCTTTACAAAAATGGTGACATACACAACTTAACCACAGTCATCAACGGGAAAATTGTAAAAATAGATTCAGGAGACTGTAAAACGTTAAGATCCGTTGAAATCCCCACATCGATTTTTTTTACAAAGTAAAAAGTTTTTAAAAGTCAAATATCTCCCAAACTATAGAAATGTTTTTTAACTTTATTAGAAAAATATAAATTAAGAGAGGTTACCTAATATAAGACAATGTGGCGGCGTGTTCCTGAAACAATAAGCCCTCATTTTATAACAAGCTCGACTACATCTCTTATATTTCTTCTAATGATTCCACCCATTAATAAACTACAGATATATGTACATATTTAAATTTTTTGTAAAATAGTCACTGTGCAATATGACAAGCCTTGCCAATATCGCATAACTTCTTAGTACATCTCTGAATCACGAAAGGATGGAATTTTAAAATACTATAAACATAAAATTTCGATTATGTTTGTGGTAGAAAGTCCACGATATATCCTGGTATTAATAGAAGAACATAACTATTTTTCCCATTTTATTACGATGTGTAATTTTTTTTAAAGACCTTATACTTATGCTTCAAGTTTGTATCAGAGACTGACAAAAAGTACTTATAAAATAAATGTAGTTAAATATTTACACATATTTTTGGGTATTAGTTATACCTATATCTATAACACAGAAAATACCTACACATACTCATTTTCAGTGATATAAGTATGGGTGTACTCAATTCTTATAACAAACATTATTTATACACAACTAACTTAAAAATGTATACGTAATGCATGTATGAGTACAACTGGTTGTAGAGAGATAATGTGATGGGTATCTGTCATACCCATACTTATAACTATCTAATACTTACAAGTATGGAAAAGTGGTTATAATACTCTAAGTATACTTATAAGTAAAACAACTAATTTTATGAATTGTGTGTTTAAAAAGGTGTAAGATGTTTGGCAATATTTTGTTTATAACCGAACATTGGTTAAGTATAGAGAACCAAAATAATTTTTATATTAGGATGAAGGAATGAATGAACGTATTTTTAAATTGTTAAATAATTAATATTTATAAAATACTCTAAGTATACTTAGAGTATTTACATACTTGCACTTATTCCTACTATATACTTACAAGTATGGGTATAGCCAATACTTTTTACTTATACTTAGTTGTATTGCGAAAAATAATGAACAAGTATGCGAACACTTATTCTCTGCCTATACTTATATAGGTATGTTGTTTGAGCTGTACCCATACACATTTATACATGTTTGGCCTCAAATACTTAATAAGTGCTAAAAATGATACTTTTGTCATTCTCTGGTTTGTATGTATACAGGGTGAAAAACTGTCGGAATTTTGTCGTTCCGAACCCTCCAAATTATTCAATTTATGCAGAAAATTAAATAGCCGAAGTTTTAGGAAGATCGGATTACGTTACACGTGAATCCGTTGTTTGGTCGTAACACCTGAACAATCAATACCTATCATACGATCTATGCACCAAATTAATAGTTAGTAAATAACAAAATTCCGACATCGACTCTTACCCATTAATCAAAACTTTTTTTGTGCTGATTAAGTTTAAAGATTTAAACCCTCATTACTCTTTAGCGCTTGTTGAGAGGGCATGAAAATCAATAAAATTCATTACAATATTATCTCAAAACCTTCACAATGAAGCAACATGTTCTCTTTATTTCACTCTTCTTATTGAAAGGAATTTGAACCTTCAATTGAATACACGAGTGTATTGTTATTAATTGTGATTAAAAAAAAAGAAAAAAAAAACATATTGTTCAATGAAACTAAGCCATATGTTGGCAAATTCTTAAGTTGTTGTTGACAGTACTTTGCCTGTTGCTCAGTATTCCGTGGTAAAAAAGTGTTTTTGAAAATGGTTCATTGGACTTTTAATGTCTATAAACTGAAGATGTTTCTTTTATTGAATATTGAATATTTTCTTCTATCGTTTTGTTTATTTTATGTTGCACTTCAACAACCTGATGGCTTTTTCCAACATTTGGATTTCTTTAAAAGTGACAAGAGTTGCTTTGTTAAGAAATACTGATCAATTGAAAATATCAACAGGCAAAGTACTGTTTACCTAAACCCTGGACTATAATCAATTAAGAAAGAAAATACAAATAAGCAAAAAAAGATTAGATATTATTAAGGATGCGGTGTAATAATACTTCTGGTATTTAACAATTTAGGTTTTTTTTTTGTTGGGAGACATGACACTCAATTTGAACTTCACACAATAAATTACGAAAGCTTTATTCTGTTGCGAATCAAAATTTATATGTGACCGCGCACAGAAAAAAGGGACAAATGTGGTCAAGATTTAACGTCAGTACCTAGCGTGTTACTTTTATCTGACAGCGGTCTTACCAATGAGTACAATTTAGAGCCCCTATTGTACAATAGGGATACTGCACAATAAGTAGCAATTTATAGAACATGGAAAGCCTGGACCCATGTTCTAACCCCTTGTTTAGGGTTTTTGGAGACCATCAAACTCCTGATATTCTATTGTGGCCTTCTGTTGAGAGAGTAGCAGCATACTTGCTCCAAACTACAGCATATGTACCCCGAAGCGACCTCACCAATAACGGGTCACAGAGATGGGCGGCTCTGTGTGGTTCCCGGCTACCGTGGTTCCAGTCGTTTAGACAATGGTCTGATCTCGAAACTCATATACACAAACCTGTTCTTTCAGATTCGAGGAACTCCGGGGTCTGATGCCACAATATACCTCAGAAGCACTGCGGCAAATGCAAAATATTAACAAATATTTTGCTTTCAACGGATATCAAAGGCAATTAGTGTCCCGGGGAAACACAGAAAGGGACAGATGTGATCAATATTTACGTCAGTACCTAGCCGTTTTGGCGATAACCTGACAATGGTCTCACCACTGGGTGAAAATAAAGTGCAGACCCGCATCACCTTTGTGTAGTACAGCACTCATTGTGTAGTATTCCTATATCGCACAGTCACAATGAGTAGCAATTTATAAAAACATGGCAAGCCTGGACCCATATTCTAACCTCTTGGTTAGGGGTTGGCGACCATCCAACTCCTTCTGTTGAGAGACCTGTTCTTGCACATTCAGGCTCCAGGAATTCTGGCGTCTCGTGGCCCTATTTACCCCGACAACACTGCGTCAAGGTACAAATATGAACTACAATGACAATCAGTGCCCCCGGGGGATAGAGAAAGTGACCTAAGGCTAGGTAGAACGAATTTTTTTTTTTAGAATGTCAAGGTGTTATTTTAGTAGCGCAAAAAAATCGTTGACAAAAAGGATACACTTTAAAAGGCTCGCCTTTAAAATTTATTTTCTTTCCATAGGGCCCTTTCTGTTAGCACGATCACATTTAGAGTTTAACAAGAACTGAATTTATTCAATTTAGAACTAAGTCACAATTCTGATACATTGATCAACGAATACAAATAATCTATTGCCAATGCTTTGATACATATTGTAAGAAATGCAGGGCATTGCTAAACAAATTGGGTACAATCTATTTGGACTTTCGTGACACGGAAACTAGCCGTGAGAATAGCAAGAGGAAATTCTCAAAGAAATAGTGGTGGGTCTTATCTAACTAAGTCATTAATATGGCGGTATCTAATGCATGGCGGCTATCTGTAAATAATACCTAGAGAAAATAGCATGAGTCAATTATTGTTCCGAAGAACTATAGGTAGATTTAATTCAAAATAAGTGCCCCAAAACTACTTTGCCCATCCATCAACTTCAAAGCTTTGAAGGATTACGTCAAGACAGCAATGAGTACGTAGTATCTGAGAACAGGAGTCAAAACTAAAATACACACGTTATTATTTGTAAGCCACAATGAGAGCTGAAAAATATTTTATTTTATTCAACAGAACGAAATGTCACAAAATTAAAAAATTATAAATTTATTTACAATCCAGAGCAAGACATATTAATCAGGTAGCCTCACTACGGAGGGGAAATATTAAGGCGAAAATTTTAATTTTTTTATATGGAGTTTGACAGTTAAACTAAAAAGTTTCCCCCTTAAATTGAAGTTTAACTATTCAAACTTAAAAAAATTGAATATTTCCGCTTTAATATGTTCCCTCCGTAGTGAGGCTACCTGATTAATATTAATATCCAGAGGTTTTGAGGAATTTGTTTTACGTTATGTAGCTGTGTAGCCCCTGTCGTCTATGTGTTTAAAGCATTAGTTTTTTTTTGTTATTTTGTATTAAATTTAATAATAAAACATACATAAATTCCCAGTGGTTCCCAATGAGTCGAAATGGGTTAATTAAAAGCCAACTTACCGTTAGTTGCGTTTGATGCTGTTGCGTTTGTCCAATTATCTGCTGCTGTGGATTTCGATTTGAATCGTATTGTGCAGCAATTTGGGCTGCCTGTGATAATGCAGTCTGCATTTGTGTGTGTTTTAATTGACTTTGCAAAGGTGGCAGAGAAGTTTGTTTGGGTGGTGTATAGACAGGACTAGGGGCGGATTGTGCGGCGGCTGCCACATTTTTGCGGTATTTATTATTAAAAAAGCTGAAAGTAATTAAAATTTTAATTCAATAATATTTTAATTTTTAAATTGAAATCGCATCTTTAAATTAAGAAGGTTTTCATAGAATGAAAATGTTTATCTACGAGTATGTGTTGTAGCTTTTTGATTTAACTGTACCTTTGTTTGTCACCTGACTGAGGCTGGGGAGACTGTATAAATGGATTAAATGTTTGACTAGTGGCTTGGGGTTTTTGATAATTTTGTGGTTGTTGTGCTTGGTTAAGAGGTGGCTTTTGTAATTGATATGGATTCTGTTGTGATTGCACTCGTTTTTTGTTCTGTGCTAAATGACTGATTGGAGTCGTACCCAGACCCCAGCCGTGTAATTCATTGGCATCATTGTTAGAGTGTGGTTTAAATAAATTTGTTTTATCATCAATGTATGCAACACGACTTATATCGCTTATGAATCTGTGCAGTTTAAATAAAGAGAAATAGAGTGACATATACATATGTATGTATATATGTAGAAGAAAATAAAATTTTTTAATATAAAATAGTTATTGTAGTTTTTTGACCTTTTTTAATTCAATTCTATTTTTAATCAAGCACAAGGTCTTTTTTATATAAAAATCTTTAAACAATTTTTATTCACAATATTTCGCTACACCATTGGGTAGCATCTTCAGGAAATAAAAATAATAAAAGTTTTAAAAATTTTAAATGATTGATAAAAATTCAAATGAATGAAAAAATTTGTTGTTGTTAGAATTTTTTAAATTGATTGACAACAAATTTTTTCATTCATTTGAATTTTTATCAATCATTTAAAATTTTTAAAACTTTTATTATTTTTATTTCCTGAAGATGCTACCCAATGGTGTAGCGAAATATTGTGAATAAAAATTGTTTAAAGATTTTTATATAAAAAAGACCTTGTGCTTGATTAAAAATAGAATTTTTATTTTTTAATATACATATATTTTTTAATTTCCACTTACTCTGACCCTAAGCCGGGGCCTGAATTAGCCCAACCCGTTTCATAATTATCATAAGAAGGTGGTCCATAGGTTTCGTGTATGGGAGCTCCATGCAAATACGCTGACACATGTCCTTTGGGTGGATGGGTGTAAATAATTTCTGGTATGTGAGCGTTTTCCGCACTATGCCAGGCGGGAACTACCTGTATTGAATAAATTATAAAAGTTTAGAATTCTTTGCTGCTTAGATTTGTTAGCAAATAATTTATTTATTTACTTTTTTTTCTCTACAGTTCTGTTGTCAAAAACTAATGATTAAGAGTTGATTAAAAAATTGTGTTTTATTTAATATTTTGAGTTTTTTTTGTCTGAGCAATGCACATTTATCAGGTAGCCTCACAAAGAATGGGAAATATTAAGGCGAAAATTGTTAAATTCTTTTTATAAGGAGTTTTGTAGTTCAACTTCCATTTAAGGGTAAATATTGTAACTTTAATTGTCAAAATCCAAATAAAAAAATTAAAAATTTTCGCCTTAATATTTCCCCTTCGTAGTGAGGTGTTTTTAAATGACATATTGTTTTTTTTTTCGATTTGCAACGCCCCAAGGCACATTTATCAGGTGGCCTCACTAGGAAGGGCAAATATTATGTCGAAAATTTTCAAAATTTTTATATGGTTTTTGACAGTATAAATTACAATTTTACCCCTTAAATGGAAGTTTAGCTGTCAAATTTCATATGAAAAAGATTTAAAAATTTTTACTTTAATATTTCCCCTCCATAGTGAAGCCACCTGATAAATGTGCCTTGGGGCAGCGCCTCTGGTGTTATGTAGGCGTATAAGTTTTGAATCTAGCATATCCAATTTATAATTTAGTAGTCGACGTGCTAACCACTTGAGCTACGGCACCCTCAAAGAAGAAAATTTATGATCACTCTGTTTTGAAAGATCACCCTGATAAGATTGATGCTTGAACAATGCTAACAAATTATCCAGATTTAATTTAAAAATCAGTATAAATTCGTGAAGCTTTAAGACGGCTGTGTGGTTTTTATGATGCTCAGTTTTGGCTTAAGGGATTTGTTATTAAACAATATTTGCTCTATAGGGAATGAAACCAATCAATCTACTACATTCGCTGTAGACTTTATTGCATCGAGAAAAATGTAACGTTTGGTGCGGATAACACGCTGGTGGCAGCTGTGGACCATACTTTTTCAAAAATAATGCTGTAGTTAGTGTTACGGTCAATTGATATCGTTACCTTATTAAGATCAATGATTTAGATAACATTGATCCAGGCGAGATATAGTTTCGGCTTTATGCCCTAACCATCAACTTATTAAAATTTGGTGGTAAGCTGATTTCGAGAAATAGACCTCTTATTCACCTTCAAGATCGTGAGATTTGACATCTCTTGATTATTTTCTGTGCAGCAACGTGAAGTCACTATTTTATGCTGATAAACCAGCAACAATTGTCAACTTAAAAGTCAACACAATTCGTGCTATTCGTGACATAAGGCCAGCAATTCTCGAAAAAGTTGCCCAAACTTAGATCTTCGGAACAGCTGCGCTGGCCATATGGACAAAATCGTTTTCAAATGTTAATGACGTGTATTGATCTTTCGTATTAAAACTTTTTGGATCAACATTTTTGGATTTAATTCAGTGTTTTGTTCTTTTTGATCTGCCGGACTTAGAAACAACCCTTTATGTGCAACTGGGATCTATTATGAAAATCCAATTCGCAATAAATCGTATGCCAACCCAGGCTAATCAGTGATAATTGTGTTTCCTAAACACACACAACAATTTTCGAATTTACTTAATTGGCTGAAAAACAATATGCTGCTACGATTTTTTTTAACTTTGGGTATGTACCATGTGATGTGGCCCGACACACAATGTATGCCTCCGTTAAGAGTGCAACAGCACACCGGAATAAATCGCCCTTCCCACGATTTAGGTCCAAACCACAATTATCACGTTACTCCCCGAAGGTCCCCCACAAATAACCTGGCACGAAGATTGAGGAATCTCTCTGGTGCTACCGGTTCCCGTGGTACCAGTTGTTTTGGATACTGGTCAGACCTTGAAGGTTATTATCTCCCAGTTTCAGGCCTCGGAAGGGGGCACCAATCCCCGGGGATTTGTGCCGCCATATAACCTGGGAGTATTGGCGTCAAGATGTTAGAAGACAACAAGACAATATTATGCTCCCAGGGGAACGCCCGTACCACACGATTGTTCCGCCAGTAAAAATTGATGCTGTAGGTAAACTGATAATGCTAAATAGCCATTTTAGATATCGTGAGATATATATGTACGTTGCACAGCGTAAGTTCAATATTTCTTAAGCATTCATTTATTAACAGTGTGCGTGGAACCACTCCGATAATGATTAAAAATTGAATTAATGGGTCGCCGGCCGACCAGCCCTGAAAATGCAGAATATAATTTTTTTGCATTCCCGCATATCAAAACTAAAAAGCTTGAATAACATCTTTCGATATCTGAAGAAGCGCATAATGCCTTTAAAGTGCATTGTTGTTTCTACTCGTTTAAAAATGTAATTTTTTATTTTACCAAATTACCTTTGTTTTATATTTTCAAAATTGTAAAATTTGTAATAAATTTTTATCGTTGAATTGAAAAGAAGACGACAAATATAAGATATTTTCACATTTTATTTAAAATATTAATTAACATATTGTATCTTTTTCAAGTGAATAAGCATCATTATTAAAACTGTTCATCAAGAAATTATCTTTTCAATTTGGATTTCAACATTTTTATTCAATTTGAGGCGAGATTTTTGAATTATCCCGTAATTCTGATTTGGCAGTGACGTCTACCCTTTGTTCTGTGAGAGAATCACTTTTTGTTGAAAACTGATTGATATCCAAATACGTCGATTTAAGGAAAAGCAGTGGTTGGCTGTGTTTACCTGTTTGACGGTACGCGCTATTCATTTGGAAGTGGTAAACGATTTGACATCGGAATCATTTATAATTTGTCTTAGAAACTTTATAAATCGACGAGGTGCTCCCATTCAAATACTTAGTGACAATGGAAGGAATTTCGTTGGTTTAAGGAAAGAACTCAAGAACGAATCGAATTATTTAGATCATGATAAAATTACGCGCTCGTTAACACCCTTAGGAATAAAATGGGTTTTTAATACTCCATTTGATCCAAGTTCTGGAGGACACTTTTTGTATTAATGAAAGAGGTAGCAACGAAATTGTATACTTTTGAAAGTCTATTAATCGAGGCGGAAAGTATAATTGATTCAAGACCACTTACTCACATTCCAATAAACCCTCAAGAACCCGAGCCACTCACACCGAATCATTTTCTTTTGGGAACAACTAACTCTACCCAAACTCCAAGTGAATTTAATGGAAGAAATTTTAATATGCGAAAATAATGGCGCAACCTTCAAAACTTAAAAAATGGTTTTTAGGGGAGATGGATTAAAGAGTATTTACCGGACTTAACTCGCCGTGTAAAATGGTGTTTACCTTCAAGACCACTACAAGTTGGGGATTTTATTCCATTGTGTGATTTGGCTCTTCCAAGATCGAAATGGAGACGTGGTAGAATTATAAGAACGTATAGCGGTTCCGATGGAGTAATACGATCAGCTGATATTAAAACTTCTGCGGGAGCTTTCAAAAGACCTGCATCAAAATTAGCACTTCTTGATTTAGAAACCTAATTGTGAATTTTCTTTAGATAATTCACGGGGGAGAGAAATTGTTGTTTCTACTCGTTTAAAAATGTAATTTTTTATTTTAACAAATTACCTTTGTTTTATTTTGAAAATATAAAAATATTTTCAAAATTTTTAAATTTTTATTAAATTTTTATCGTTGAATTGAAAAGAAGACAACAAATGTAAGATATTTTCACATTTTATTTAAAATATTAATTAACATATTTAATCTTTTTCAAGTGAATAAACATCATTATTGAAACTGTTTATCAAGAAATTATCTTTTCAATTTGGATTTCAACATGCAATTGCAATTATTTTTTTCAATTGCTGTATTGCTATTAATAAGGGCATTATTGACACATAGAAATATTTAGAAATTCATTTTTAATTAAAAATTTGTTTATGGTTTTGTTTAATGCAAAATGCCCAAATTTAAACTAAACGGATTAATATCGAAAAAAAACCCTTAGCAATAGAAAAATAATGTACTGCTTCTAATAGCATGTTTTAGAATTTCCCTAACTTCTGAAAAGATGAAAAAGAAATATTATGAGATAAATCCTGAATATAAGCGTACAAAATACGTAAATAGAATTTTTAAATCAAAATTTTTTCCAAGCAAACAAAAAAAAACATACTTAAAAATTCAATTTACTGTTTTCTCTTTCATTCAGATTTAAATCAACTCACAATGAAATTTTACTTTCATTGATGTCGGTGGTCTTGTATTTATTTAATTTGCATTTCTCCGAATCTAAATCGATTAAATTTGTTTTCTTTTGCATTTGAGCTTCTTTCTTCTGTCTAAACTTCTTTTGTTCGTGCCTTGAACAATAACTTACTGTATGATGGTGATTTATATGATGATGGTGATGATGATATTTGGTCGAATGATACGTTTGTTGGTAATACGAGCACAATTTGAATAGATGCGATAGAGCAGGAAATAAAAATAATAAAAATTTCAATAACAATTTTTTGGCAGCACCGATACCAATCACCAGTGGCAGCAACCAAAAGAGTTTAATTTTGATGATTTTGATTATCAGAACCAGGGCCAAAAACGACAGCAACAATTTACTTTTTAAGAATTTTTCTAAAGATAAAAGGTATAAATAAAAGAACAGAATTAATAACAATTTTGTAATGGGCTTAAAAGACATGTTTGCTAAATCCTTTGAGTACTTACGTATTTTTTTAAACAATATTTTCCCCGCTAAACGTGCTTCGGACTCTTGTTTTGGTATCAATTCCATTTTCGCTATAACACCATTTCCCTCTATTGATTTTGGTGAAATCCGTAAAGTTGCGCCATCAAACATAATTTCAGGCAGTTTCAATTCAATATCATGCGTCATTGCAAATTTAATACTTTTACCATACAGAGCATTTGTTACTTCTTCGATAGGTGTTTCACCTAATGATGATGCGTTATCTTTATTTTTGGAGAAAATGAAACAATAAAAACAATCATATAATTTGCTTCGTAATCATTATCAATAATTAAATTTATAACATTATCAATTGAATAGAGCTATATTTTTTTTCTAAATAAAGTATTTTAAATAATACAGTTCACGGTCAACATAATCGGCCTAGTTAAGGTGTGTTTAGACTGCATGTACAAGTCATATGGAGATGAGCTTAAGATATGAGTAATTATTGTTAGTTCAAATATATTGAAGATACAATAAATAATAAATGAAAAAAAAAAAATGGAATGTCAGACTTTCCATATGTAAAATTATACACATAGTTTGAACCTTTTGAAACATAAGAATCGATTCAAGTAGAGATACTTCGTGTCATGCTTTCATGTTATTTTTGTTTAGTATTGTTTGGCATTTCATAATGGAAAGACTTACGCCTGAACAACGTTTACAAATCGGTCAACTTTATTACGTAAATTCACGTTCTGTGAGGAATCTGTTTCGTGCACTTCGTAAACTTATAGTCACAACATAATCGGCCTACTGAGCGTACCATTCATTATTCGATAATATTCGACCGAATAGACCACGTCCAGCTGTGAAGAAAATATAGCGGCCGTAGCTGAGTTCGCAGCAACTTGGACTGACGTATGGAACGATTTGGCGCATTTCACGTCGAGATCTTAAATTGAAAGCATACAAAATACAGCTTGTGTAGCAACTGAAGCCGCTCGACCTTCCCAAACGACATTGCTTCGCTTTATGAGTTCTTGAAAAGTTCCAAGAAGATCCGACGTATTCGGGGCAAATTTTGTTTAGCGATGAGGCCAACAAACAAAATTGCCGCATTTGGGACGAAGAGCAACTGGAAGAGATTCAAGAGCTGCCACTTCATCTAGAAAAAACAATGGTTTGGTGTGGTTTGTGGGCCGGTAGAATCATCGGTCAATGTTTCTTTAAGAATGATGCCGGTTCGAACGTAACCATCAATGGCGACCGTTATCATGTCATGATAACCGAATATTTGATGCCTGAAATTGAAGATCGTGATCTCGGCGATATTTGGTTTCAGCAAGATGGCGCCAATTCCCACACATCGCATCAATCAATGGGATTTATTGAAAGAATATTTCGGTGAGCACATAATTTCACGTTTTGGACTGGTCGATTGGTCACCAAGATCGTGTGATATCACACCGTTAGACTTTTTCCTGTAGGGATATGTAAAGTCTAAAGTTTATGCGGACAAACCCACTTCGATTCAGGCCTTGGAGGAAAACAACACTCGTGTTATTCACCAGTTACCAGTCAAAATTCTTGAACGAGTCATCGAAAATTGGACCCAACGGATGGACGATCTGCGACGTAGCAACATCCAATATTTGATAGACATAATATCTTCAAAAAATAAATGCCAAAGAATGTTCTTTCAAATGATAATAAAAATTGTCCATTAAATTTGAATTGTCTGTGTTTTTTTCTTTAAAAAAGTAGGGAACCTCCAAAATGATCACGCGTAGAAATGGTTTTACACGGCGCACAGTGTGGTATTGGACCCCCAAAACGGAGATCAATTAAACTACTTATCCGATTTGAAAAATTCTTTCATTATAAGAATGATACGTTATCCCTGAGTGACAAATTTTTTAGAAAAGTGGGAGGTGCCACACCCCCTTATTAAAAATCGCTCTGCAGGCCATAATATAACCTAAAAATTAGAACGGTTATATCTCATGAACTATCAGAAGTAAGAAGATGAGATTTGGTATATATGTTGACCGTACTGTATGAATTACAGTCAAGGTGGATTAGGGCGGTGCCACGCCCCCTTTGTTACAAACAAATTTACCTAATGAAAACAATAAAAAAATTTAAATAAAACTTTGAAATTTTAATTCATAAACAATTTATATTTATAAACAATTTCATCAAAAGTAAATGGTTTTATCATCTGAAAAAAATAGACATTGTTATATATATTTTTAAAACCCATATAAAATATTATGACCTGATTTTCCATTCAAGTGTTATTTAGTTTAGTCACTGTAATGGAGCTACAAGCCTCTAGTTCCTCAACATGTGCATCTCCAGTTTCATCATCACTATCATCAGATCGAACAGCACTTACTGAAATAGTTGGCGGTATAAGCAATTCTACTACTAATTTTGGTAGGGCTTAAAATTTTTTTTTGGTAACTTCATTTTGCTGCTAATGATCGGAGCTCAGTAGCAACCTGTTTAAAATGTCTTCATTTGATTTCTCACGGTTACATTTACGTGAAAAGTGCTCCCTAAAGCATTTGAAGTCCTTGTTTCTAGCTTCTTGGGCTTCCTCTGAAAGTTGTCCGATTGGAAGAAGTGCGTGCGATAAATTTCAGGGCCATGAATTAAATATTTGTGTAAAGTGGTAGGTATTTTATACCATGGATACAATTTAACAAAATGTCTGGCAGTGTTGTGACAAAAATGTTTGAATTTTTCAGAATGTATTTCATGACCCGAAGAAACAGTTATTAGTATCACGTGCATTTTCTTGATTAGTTCTAAATTGATTTTAGTAATATCTGCAGAAACTTCAGCGTTTTAAAAAAATCTTCTGGCTATATTACCATCGTTAGAATTTCTGAAGCCAGGCTTTGTTTGGTCAATAATCAATCCGGTTTTGACTCTACATTCATTTTGAATGCGTGCTTTAGTAGAATCTATAATTTTTTTATCATCAGCCGATGCAGCTTTTCACTGTTTATAGGCAATTTATAAGAGATGTGTATGATACATTCGAAAAATCTAATCCATCCATGTAATGTAGACAAAACAAATTCTAAGGTTTCTGTCTTAACAGGTTTTCCTATCATTTCGTCAATAGAGTTAAACTCTTTAGAAGTGGAATTGCAATATTTTTGGGTAGAGTGCATACTAATATTGCAATAAACAAATTTAAATAACAATAACAATATATGATGATGATGATAACGAAAGCGAAAACAAAACAGAAACTACAGCCACGGTTCTTCTCTCACTTTGGACGACATGGGTTTTTTTTACAGAATTTGTTAAAAATCGAATTGGCGCAAAAACGCGCAAAATGTTTTTGTTTATTATATTAGTACAGTTTCTAAGCTTTAAAAATATATAAATTTCAGAACACGAAGTTGACCGGTACCACTTTAAAACTCTACATACTTCTCAAGAATGGCTAAAATTTAGACCTTTTTTCCATAAATGATTAAAATTAGTTCTAACAGGAAAATGTCGACCGGCAACTGCTTTTTTGTTCGAAATTACCTGAACTTGAAGGATCCATAATAATATTAGGCTTTTTTTATGGCAAAAATAGAAAAACTGGCACTTGAGAATACAAAAAGTTCACTTTTTGTAAACACGCGAAAAAATCGAAAAAAAATTACGAACTTTGAGACAAAGCAAAAATGAATTAAGCAACATATGTTATCGATTCTTTTGCCTAGTGATGGAGAATTTTGTCTACAATAATCGGGTATAAAACATTAGTCGGATATCCCAATTTTCATTTTTCAATTAATCTCCGCTTTGATGATCAAATACCCCAATGTGCGGCGTGTGTTTGTCATATGACTTGTCAGTTTGATAACCCATATGTAACCCATATGCAACCCATATGCAATTTCAAAATAGACATTTTACATACGGTTTATAATTTTTGCTTTCAAATGTACATGTGTAATTACATCTGACATAACCTACAAAAATATATATTATTTTTACCGCCACACAGTTTTGTATTGCCAACCACAGCTGATGCAAAGATGGTACCACAAAAAACCTAAAATAGCAAAATATCAAGTTGGCATTACAGGATGTCAGATGCTTTGTCACATCAAAATAGAACACGTTCTAAATGAAAAATGTCATATGTTATGTTTCAAAAGGTTTACATGATGTGTTTAGAATTTACACATGGAAAAGTGACAAGTCATATGACAAATACACTTTAAGTTATTTTCCTATGTGCAATAACATGTTTTAGTTTTTTATTTAAAGCACACTTTATGTTATCTTTATTTATATTTTATTGTTTTTCATTTTCTTTTTTTTCTTGTTTTTATTTTAGTTTATAATTTTGTTTTTAAATTAATTTATATGTATTGTATTTTCATTATTTTAAGTTTATTTTCGTTTATTAATTTTTCTTGTAATATTGAGGTTATACACGATAACCAGATCGATTGCACGTGGCTGATTAATGCAACCACCAATTAACTGTACTACAGTGCAGCTAATCGTGGAACCCAATCACCAAGTGCGAGAGTGAGACGTAAACCACTCGAAGGCCCAGCAACAAGAACGGCCTGATTGACTTTAAACGATAACAACAATGACGCGCGCACGTGTTTCTCCACCCAGAGCTACTTGACGAATCCCGTAAAGTACACTCTATTTGATGTGCAAAACTATATGACAACAGCTGTTTTCAGTGATGTTTACTATTCTTTTCAAAAATTCCGCTTATACATTTTTATCATGAAGGTAAAGAGTTTCAAATTAACCAACTCTTAACTTTTGTTGGTAATTTAATGGTCGCAGATTTATATCGATACCTTTTAGGTGTTATTAATAATAAAGTTATGTAATCTAATATACATAATCTAATATACATACATACATACACACATACATACATACATACATACATACATACATACATACATACATACATACATGCATACATATATTATATATCTATTTGTAAGTTTGATTATTTGTACATCAATCATGAAATTTAAAACATAGAGAGAACTTTATTTTTTGTGGTAGCAACGGGATATACGTATCTGTTTTCAAAACTATGGCCAGGAGGATATAGAAGACTATTTTATACGAATGATGCGATTGTAATAGAAGTTGAGTACACAAGTACATATGTATAATGGCAAGGTGTGCTCCTCCATTTTACCGGCGCTAATAAAGTCCAAAATAAATTAAAAATTTACTTTACTTTTTTAAGGCGGTAAGCAGCGATGCCAGTTTGGTTTTAGAGTTTATTAGAATTTAGCGATGCATACTTCGCAAAACACTTCATAGTCAGAGTTGGGATATAATCTTGAGGTGCGTTTAGAAATTTTTTGCATTTTTGTGTTAACTAAACATGTTTCATAATGGCGGCTAATCATAAAAAAGTGTAAACAACCAGGTGTATTGTCCTTCAAAATTTCGTTTGTTGTTTTTGCAAGCATCTCAATTTGTTGCAAAGGACTTCAAATGTTTGACAGTTTACCCGAAAACTGTTTCTAAATAATTCTTAATTTAGTACTTGGCAATCGACTTCCAAAAATGATTTTCTTCTACGAGTACACTAATACAAAAATGTCGATCTAAATTTAAGAAGAAAATTCTTGAATTTTGGCCAGTAAGATTGATATTCTCGAATTCAAGCATAAATTTTTAAAATTAAGAACGCAATCTTGATTTTAAGATTGTATTCTTAAGAACGCATTCTTGCAATCAAGAACGTAATCTTAATATTGAGAAAGTATTCTTAAATTTATGATTGTGTTTTTAAAATTAAGATTTCATTCTGAAATTTAGCATCACTGAAAACGTGTTGTTTACAAATTGTTAAAAGCGTGTTTACATTGCGTGTACAAGTCATATGGAATGTCAGATTTTCTATATGTATGTAAAACTATACACATAGTGTAAACCTTTTGAAACATAACATATGTTATTTAGCTATGTGCAATAACATGTGTTAGTTTTTAATTTAAAGCACGCTCTATTTTATGTGTAAAACTATATGACAACAGCTGTTTTCAGTTCACTTTTGTTTTCAAAAATTCCGCTCATACATTTTTATCCTGAATTTAAGAGGTTTAAAATGTTATATTATTATAATATATTTATTCTAACTTTTGTTAGAAATTTAATGTTCGCAGATTTATATCGATACCTCATAGGTGATATTAACAATAAAGTTATGTAATCTAATATAGATACATAATTTATATATCTATTTGCAAGTTTGATTATTTATACGTCAATCACGGCTAAATCGAATTTAATGATACTTAAAACATAGACAGATCTTTATTTTTGGTTGGTCCAATGGGATGACTGTTTTCAAAACTAGAGCCAGGAGGGTATGAGGGACATTTTTATACGAATGACTCAATTTTATTAGAAGTTGAGAATACAATTACATATTATGTATAGTGATAAAAGGCAAGGTGTGCTTATCTAGTTTACCAGTACTAAGAAAGAATAAATTAAATTAAAAATATACATTACTATAGTGCATTACTTTTTAAATCTTTTTTAAGACTGTAAGCAAACTGTGTAAACTGTAATATTACCTAATTAACAACTTTAGACCGTAGGACAAAAAAATGCTATTGAGGTATTGTGGTTATCGAAACTGCTGCAAATAACTTAATTAAGTCGTTGCTTTTAAAAATGAGAGAACTCCATTTTGTGAAAAAAAAATGAATGAAACCTAAATCTTACAAATTAACATAATTTTATGTTTTTAATCCATGTTGAATAGTGCTATTTTTTATATTGCAATATATTAAGTAGAATTATCAGAATTTAGCAATCATACTGCAACTATGGTTAAAAATCTTCGCTATGTAACCTAAGAAATATAAGTATTGTAATTTCTTTCTTTTCCACTTTTTACTTCAAAATTAAATATAATTTTAGTTTTCTTCGTTTTTTGTTTTACTGTAAAAAAGAAGAATGAAATGATGTTTTGTAAGGCGTTGTCGTTTTAAGTCAGCTGGCATAGTGCGTGCCGTGGAAAAGAAACGCCTACGACATTTTTTGCAGTGATTCAAATTTAATAAAAATTATTATTATATTTAATTTTTTTTAATTGAAGTTAATTCTTCAATTTCCTCTTTTCTTAACTGATATAAAGAATTTCAACACTTATCTTTTTCTTTACGCATTTTTAACATTTTATTTTCTATTTTTGAATCTTTTTCTTATACCTTTCGACTTCTTTAAATGAGGGTTTCATCTTGCTAATAACTAATATTAGACCATTTGCTTGGAGCGAATGTCATTTATAGTGGTCAGCTTTTGTGCACTTTTTTCGGATATTTTGAAGTATGTATGTATATATGTAGATGAAATAACATTTTCGTTGCGAATTTCTAATATTGTAGAAAATGTGAATTTTATGCTTTTTTCTACCGATACACACGAATTTGTTTAGTGTTGTAATGTCATTTGCCAAGGCACCAGAAGAGATACAAAAAATTTAAGCACACCAATCTGTCAGGCATAGTTTTAAAAATTTTGGTATTGCAATTCAGCAACATCGGATCATTCCTTTGGAGTCTGCGGGCCAAAAACCACGCCCACCTATATTTTTTCACATTTTTTTTCGGCTTTAATGATTCAGAAAAATATTCGAAAAATTTTTTTTTTTTAAATTTTCGAATAAAATTTTACAAAAAATTTTTAAAAGATTATTTTTACACACAATTTTCGAAAAATTAAAACAAAAATTTCAATATTTCTCTGAAAAATCATGACTGTAACATAACATATAATTAATACTAAGAATATAAGTTATATTTGTTATTAACATTTTCCTTATTTTAATTACAATAAGACTAATCGCAGTTATAAACTCCAAATATTAATATTTTCTGTATTCTCTTATTAATCACATATTGCTTTACTACTAAATTCTATATTCTTTATTTAAGCTAATGTCCTTGATGTTCACCTTTATTTCTCCTCTAAAGTAAATATTGCAATTGCATATCATTATGTTATTCTTATATTTTGTTGTTACTTTTTGTAGTTTTAAATTAACGGTTATATTTTAAAAATACTTTGTGTCGCTTGGTTTGAGCAATTAAAGAAAGAAAAATAAAAAAAGGGAGTCTTTGAATGTTGATCAAAGCGTTAAGTCGAAACATTAAAAATAAGAGTTTTATTTTATTTAATATTTGTTCAAACATAATAATTTAACTTATACGTATGTATGTATGTGTGTATATAGAGTATCATATTTTTTTAAATGATTTTGATTTTTAAATAGATGATATCTTTGTTTTAAAACCTAGGTGCACATAGACATCATCACGATACCGACTACAAACTGTAAAAAATAAAATACACATGTTTATAGGTATACGATTATTTTGAAGCCAGCAGAGCTACATGGCTGCACGACAACCGATGTGGCTATCGTCAACTTAGGCTAATTTCTATTTTATTCAACAAAAGAAAATGTCACAAAATTGTAAATTACAAATTCATATAGAAACAAAAAGTTTTGGGGGAAATATTTATAAGTTTTTGAAAAAGTTATTTAATTTTATAAAAGCAAAATAAATATTTCTACAACAATGTCAGATGTAGCTGTCGGCTTCAATATCATTAGGTAGCTGACAACACGGCGACAATTGTAGCAAACGGAATTGGTTTTCATTTGGCTTCTATTTCTTGAACTCATGAATAATGATTTTTTCTTATACGACTTTAATTAAGTAAAGAGTCAACAATATGGATAATGCTGTACATGTCTGTAAAATAAAATCACCGTGGTGAAGGGTATAGAAGATTCTGCACGGCCGAATATAGCACTTTTACTTGCTTTCAGCTAAAATTAATAACTATTATTGCATATTAAACTTACATGCAATAGGACTACAAAAAATATAAAATAAGTCTATTAAGGCTTGTCAATTTTTTAACGCCATTCAAATGCAAATATTTCTATAAAATAAAATGGAGTTCTCTCATTTTCAAAAGCAACGGCTAAATTACTGTAAAGAAATTTAATTCTTTCTTGATAATAATTATAACTTATTGTTTTATTTATTATAATTATTTTTTGTTTTTATATAATTTCTCTCTTATAAATTGATTTTGTACTGTTGTAGAAGCTTCCAAATGATAACACAAAATGGTAGTTCTTTGCATAGTTGACATCACTAGCGGGTTTCTAATAAAATGAAATGGCGGCAAAAATATGCAAAATTGTCTAATAACTTATTACAGCAAATCTCAATGAAGCTATTATTATTAGTTTTATTGTATAGTCTAATAATTTAAAAAAAATAATCCATCTAAACCACACTTTGAAGACCAGCTGTTTTAAATATTTGAAGTTATGTGATATGTACGTAACATGTGTACGTTTGAACACAAAAATTACAAACCATATGTAAAACACTGATTTTGACAAATAAATGAAATTCCATATGGATAACTGTTTTGACAGTACATATGACTTGTACACTCAATGTAAACACACCTTAAACGCTAAAGAAAGAAGACACATTTGGTGAAAATTTATAAAAAGTATTAATTTTGATTAAATACAAGTCACAATGGAAAGCCAAAACAACGACGAAATGGTGCTTATAACCGTTCCAATGAGTGACACTGTATTACCGATGACAAGTGATGGTTATGAGCTGATCAGCATGCCAGAGGAAGTTTCGTCGGAGTTCAAAACCTTTGCAAGAGTTTCAGATGGAGTCTGTTTTCAAATATCTCAAGGGTAAGTGTTTCTAAATATTTATATGTACAAATAGAAAAGTGTTCACATTCATTATTATTATTTATTCCAGACTCAAAAGTGATATTTAAAAGTTCACGATACATGACGAAAGAAGACATAATAGAAACAATTCCTCCACTGGGACTTAGAATGGAGTTCCGTAAAAAATTGTTTGCGTGAAAAAATAAAGAAAGAAAAATAAGTGTCACCATTAATTAGTTTTCTTTTAGTTTAGAATAGACGAAGATACGCTCAATGCCATCGAAGGTAGTTGAATGGTTGAAAACCTGTACGGATACATTTTCAACACCAACTTCTTCACAGAACTCTGTATGCAGTAAGGGAATTTTTGATGAGTTAAGAATCGTAGCTTCTAATTTTACACAGATTACACACAAAGTTTTCATACAATGAAATTTATAATCAAGCTTAAGTTCGTTTTTATTCTCTCTAAGAAAGAATTAATTAAATTACAAATTAGGTGATAATATTAAAGAAAATTGGGAAAATTTAATTTTTAGACACCAGCACGAGTGGAATGCACATTTTCTAGACAGCCACGTCCGTCGTCAGCACTACTTGTATCTAATCTACTTAGGGTAGTGTTTTAGTTGTAAAGTTTTCCATGTTTTTATGTAGAGTTTGTTTTCGCTGTTAACTGAGTCAGTTAGTGGCAAGGACATCCTCGAATTTTATAAGTTGCCACAACCTTTTCACGTAGTTTAAACCGTTAGAGTTGTAGTTGCTCCATTTTCAAATTTCAAATATTTTTATATGTTTATATATGTAGCTCATCAATGTTATGTAAATACTATTATTCCGCTGTTTGTTTTTATCCATTTATTTAAAGTAAGATACTTACACAGTGCAACACGGAAAAAAATAACCATATACGGACACCACTACGTGATAAAAGACCAAAAAAAAAAAGACCCCTGTCTGCCAGTTTTGCCCAAAGTACTCCAGGTTTTTTTATGGGCCCTCAAAGATGTGGGGCCTCGATGTCATTTTTGCAAAAAATGATTCTTTACTCAAGCTCATATTTTGCAAACCGTTTGGAATTTTGATATACTCTCTGAGGCAAAGTTGTAGCTCTTGTCATAAAGAATAAAAATTGTTAACATATAAAATCAAAAAAAAAAAAAACTTCATCTTCAAGGTCAAAATCGCAAAAAACTTTAAAAAAATCAATTTTTTTTTACCTTTTTTCCCCTGTTCAGGTTTTTCACTTTTGCGGCTACATAAGCGCTACCTAAACGGTGTTAAGAATCATTCCTAGGAAGTTCATATGTTCTAGAAAGTTGTTTATTGAGATCTTAGGTTCATTTTTGTAGTTGATTGTTTCCTTGAATTTTGAACGGTTTGCTACCTATGGACCAGAATAGGGGAAAAAAGGTAAAAAAAATTGATTTTTTTAAAGTTTTTTGCGATTTTGACCTTGAAGATGAAGTTTTTGATTTTGATTTTATATGTTCACAATTTTTGTTCCTTATGACAGAGCTTTGCCTCAGAGAGTATATCAAAATTTCAAACGGTTTGCAAAATATGAGCTTGAGTAAATGATAATTTTTTTGCAAAAATGACATCAAGGCCCCACATCTTTGAGGGCCCATAAAAAAACCTGGACTACTTTGGGCAAAACTGGGAGACAGGATTCTTTTTTCTTGGTCTTTTATGACGTAGTGGTGTCCGTATATGGTTATTTTGCCATGACTTAAAAAATTACACAGTGTGTTATTTTCTGTTTATTACCGGCTTTGTGATCAACTGAATAAATGTTAAGCTAAAACACTATAATTGTAGTGTGAACACTTTTGTTTAGTTTGTTATACAACTCACTTAAACACGTTAAAATTTAATAGTGTGACCGCCATATAACATGTGCACGCGTGAACACGTAAATTATAAACCGCATGTTAAACACTGATTCTGACATACACATGAAATTCCATATGGAAAGCAATTTTGACATTCCATATGACTTGTACGCGCAGTCTAAATACACCTTTAGAAACCAAAAAGATTTTATGACCGACAAATAGGTATCTACCTATGCAAGATGAACAAAAACAGAAAAAAGGTGAAATTTGCAAAAAAAAAACGCCAAAAAATAGCACAAAAACGCGCAACGTTTTTTATACAGTCTAAAAGTAGAGATCGCAAATTTTATAGTGATATATAACATTTTAGAATCGCGATTGCCCTCACTCATAAAAACCTTTTAGTTTTTTTTTACAAAAAAAAAATATTTTTTTTTAATTTCAAAAGAATTTTTTTGTAATAGAAATTTAAAATACGCCTACGACGCGGCGGACACAGCAATTATGAAAATAATTATGTGCCTTACTTTTTTTTTAATTTTTAGAAAACGTTTTTAATTAAAAAATGTAATTGAATGTTCCAAAATGTTTATCTAAAAGCAGCAAAAATTAATTAAATGCTTTCCACATGCAATTTTTCTAATTTACTGCATTTTATATTTTTGGCAGGGCACAACTATTTAAGTAAATTGATAGGCAAGATTTTTAATTATACATAGATACCAAAGAAATGTTAATAGTTTTTAATACATGAAATTTGTTAACAAAAAACTTTTATCTCGACGTACAGCAAATAAGAAAAAAACATCAGTCAGTCAGTCAGTCAGTCAGTCAGTCATCAGTTAACTAAATGATGAAGATGATGAGCAAACACTTTGCAATAGAAACCACAGATAATCATAGCAAAATGAAGAAGATATACATACATATCTATGTATGTATGTATGTTCATATATTTTGTACAAAAAGTGAAAGTTAAATATAATGGAATTAATAAACTTATAAAAGATACAAATTTATAAAGCAAATGTTAATTTTTTAAAATGAAAATGAAAATAAAAACAATATAAATTTAATTTTTAAATGAATTAATAAAATAAAAATATTTTTATTTTATGAGTATTTTTTCGATTATTGCATAATTTTCGGTTATATTTTTTGCAGTGCTATCCCAAGTCGTAGTTTATGGTAAACTGACTAAAACTTTTTGTTGCAGTGGTAAAGTAATTTCTATGCCCATTTCGTCGCCAGGCAACAAAAATCTATACATATAATCTATACATATAATTAAATAGTAACTCATTTCCTGACTGTCTGTTTTCCTGTCTGTGTTCGCATTACTTAAAAATTACTGGATGGATTTTAACAAAATTTTGTAATAAGGTACCTTAGTATCCTGATTCCAATATATTATATTTTTTTCCGCAAAAATATCTTTTTTTTTTTTAAGACACACTACCTCTGCGAAGCTTTTGGATTGTCTGCAGAAAACACCCAGAGTCTTTGGCGGGAATCGAACCCGCAACCTCCAGACTGATAGACTAGCGCGCTACCAACCGTTCTAACGAGGCACTCATTTCTTATTTCCAAGATAAAATGGAGAAAAGGCAGTGAAAGCACGGCGATTTGTTTTACCGATTTAAAGGTACTGCATACCTCTTAAGGCATCATTTATTTTTGAAAGCGGTATATTTTAAACACAGACTGCGCTGTTTTAAATTAATCGCATAATGAATTGAAGAGTCTTAAAATTTGGTGTGGAATACTTTCAAAGCAAAATAGAATAAAAAAATTGTCAGGACGCACACAACGTGTGTGGGCACAACTAGTCTTTAATATAATAGCTAAGCCAACAATGATAGAAACATTTTAGGTGCATACAGAAAATAAGGAATCATGCCCAACGTTTTTAAAGACGGTTGAAACTGATCTGTAAGCATTAGCCTGTAATATTCTAAATGATTATGGTGACATGCGAGTGAGAGATTTTCTCTGTCTAATAGCGGAATTAGCAACAACTGTGATAACTAAATTTTTTAGTCCAGTACTAATTGAACTTTTTAAGTGTAAATACAGATTTCAGAGGTAAATACTTATTGCAAGGTTAGATATGTTTAAGAAAGCCACCTTTGTATTAAAGGTCAATGTCAAAATTGCAAAAGATTCACAGAGACAGGATTAAGTGGTTACTTCATATTTCCAGAGCAGACAGTATCTCAATCTATATCTATACATATAATAATGCGTTCACATCACGTAAAAACTACTGGATGGATTTGTGAGGTACCTACCTTAGTATCCTGATCCTAATATAGAATACTTTTTTCCCGCAGAAATATATTATTTCCAAGAGGAAAAGCAGTGAAAAACAAAATTTCCAGTTTAAAGAAAACTGAAATTTTTGGCTTAAAACTGGAATATTTGCAACACACCTTTTTATTTTTTAAAGTGAGATATTTTAAAAACTATTGCGCAACAGATGGCGCCAGTTACATAAAATTTGTATTGAATCTGTATTTTTACTTCCACAACGTATACATTGTTATTAAAGTATTTTAAACACCTCTCAGCAACCAGCGAAATACGTATAGGAACTAGCTCTTTTTCCCCAACAAATAAATTGCATTTTTATTATAAAACGTTAGGGGTAATTAGCATAATATTAAATAACCTCTTACAGAGGTTTACACTAAATTTTATAATTTTAAAATCTTTTTTATAAATTTTAGAATTTTATCCAGGGACGGGTACCTTAATATAAAGTAAATACATAAACTATAACTGAAGCACTATAAATGTAAGAGTCTTACAATTGGTGTGGAATACTTACAAAGCAAAAACGAGCAAAATATTTTCAGGACGCCAACGACACGGCGGGCACAGCTAGTGTAATATAAAAAACTATTATATAGGTTTTAAGTATATTTTTAATACATTGCGCTAGGGATAGACTAAATACTTTGGAATTACCAAATATTAAGTTTATCGAACTTGTGTTTTTTAAATTAGTTACTCTAAAGAGAAAAAATGAATTTGCCCATTAACCTATAAAAGCTGCTAGTTAGTTATTTAACCGAACCAAAACTTATTGTGAAGGAAGGAAGGAGAGTTTTTGAGCTCATCTCAGCCAATTGAAGCCGGACTTCCGCAAGGTAGCATATTGGGTACGGCGTTTGGGACAACTCAAATAATTATTACGATGCCATGGTGGGGTTTATTGACCTCAAGAGAGAGGGCTATATAGCGTCGACAAGCCATAAGTCGGAGCCAATGTAAGCAATGTGAGTGTCAAGAGGAGCTGAGTGACTTGCTTCGGGCTTCACACTCTTATTTAATAAATAATTTTTTATCTCCCAGCAAACTCACATGATTTTTGTGTATGTGTAGCTATTGCGTCAGGTTCGTTGGCAAGAACTTCACCAAGATCGCAAACTCTAGCCATCTAGATGCTTCTAGCCGGAGCATCCGCCAGCATGACAGTGCCGCCAACAATCTGGCCACATCCCCAATAGTTTTATTGCACCAAAATAGTCAGACATCTACACAATTTCTTTCTGCTCAACAATTTTAAAATTATTCAAAAATTAGAGGCGGAAAGAATTACTTTTCGCCACTACTTTTTGCTTCAGTTGGCAATAGACATCTTTCCGACCATTTGGCAATAGACGATTTAATACAGTTTTCTCGCTTTCTATTATCTGAATTTAGTTGGTTAAAAAGCTGATGTTTACAACTAAACACTACCCAAAATAGAGAAATGCGAATAATTATGAACAAGAATTTAGCGGTCCAGAAAATATATTACATTCTGTTGGTGTCTAAATTAAATTTTACCCCTTTTTCTTTCAGATTATTCATGAATATTCTTTAAATTAGATAGAATAAAACAAACTTTTGCTTAAAAAAATTCATATGTATATGTACATACATATATATGTAAAAATCAGTTTACAAAGAAAATAATTAATTAATTTTGGATACAAAACGAATTAATGCTATAAACACAACAGAGACGAACTACGAATTTTTCGTTCTGAATATTCTTCGAAAAAAATAAAACACATTTCGCAATTAATAAACAAGAGGATATTAACTCATAATTTTTAAATTTTCACTTTTTTAAAGAAATCAATCAACAACATCAATATCTATCTTCTGTAAAAATTTCAACGTATTCTGATTACTCTTTCATCTCGAAACCCACATATGAGACCATTTTCGTGATAGTGTCTTGAGTACCTTTATATCAACAAAAAGGTATTATTTTGAATTGAAAAAAATTAGAAGAAAAACCGTGTAAATATATTTTCAAATGGAATTTGCTAACTATAATATATTCGGATTTTTAAATTATCATAAAATTTATCACAAACAGTTTTTTACCTCTACTGCAAATTTGAACATTTTGAGTTAATACTTTCTTGTTGATTAAGTGCGATTTGTGTTTATGATAATTCTTGCAAAAAAAAACCGACTACAGAACAAATATATGTGTATCAATTCTAAACTAAAAATATAAAAGGAAGTAATCTGTAAAAACTAGTACCCAAATCAAATACTTTTATACTTGTTGCTCTAATAACGGACTTAGTTTTATACGTTCCGTATATTCAAATGTCTATCTATAACGGTTCAGCAGATAAAGCCATATACGACAAATTATATCAGATATGAGGACACCCTTTATTTTTTTACACTTATTATTACTGACACAATAATAAAAAGTAACGGTTCCAAAGATATGGCCATATAGGTTAAACAATATCACCTAGGGGACACCCTTTAATGTACAATTTTAAATTAAACACTTATTTCAAAGGACAGATTCTTTGTAAATTACAAATGTCTGTTTAAAACGGTTGAAAAGTTTAGCCATATGCATTAATTTGCATCAACTATTGAGACACCCTTTATAATTTTAAATATTTATAAATGTTATTATACGGGACATAGTAGTGGAGATTCTGTCTAATTTTCAAGTGTTTGTTTATAACGGTTCCAAAGATAGGGCTAGATAGGTAAAATTACATCAATTATGGGGACACCCTTTAGTTTCCAAATTTAAATTATATACTTGATGTTATAACGGACTTAGAATTACACGTTCTTTGTAAATTTCAACCGTCTCTCTGTTACGGTTCAAAAGTTTTGCAATATACATCAAATTACATCAACTATTGGGACACCCTTTAACTTCTAATTATAAATATTTAATTTCTGATTATAAATATTGGATATTCTGTCGAATTTTCAAGTGATTGTCTACAATGGTTTAAATTGTTCATATATTTAAATTGACGTCACATATGGGGACACCCTTTAATTTTTAAGTTTATTTTTTTTATTAATTTCTGTTATTGGCAGCTATAGTGATATGCAGTTTTTTTAAATTTTAAAAGGGTGCCCTTTACGGTTCATAATACACGTAAAAACACGTAAGTTGTATGGGGACACCCTTTAATTTTCAAAATTCTGCATTTCTTTTAAAACGTGACCAATCTGTAAGCATTTCCTTCCTAATGAAGAAAAAATTTTTAAAATCGGTTCAGAAATGACTGAGTTCTGCGGGCACAAACATAAAAAAAGCAACATTCAGACGAATTGGTAACCTCCTTCTTTTTTTGAAGTCGGTTAAAAATGCACACAATCAGTGCGTCGACGAAATTCGTCGTGCGTAACGAACTCTACATTAGGTTTATTTCTATTTCATATACCGATGAACGACGACAAAATTGTTTCAAAGTGCCCGTTTTTTCTTTTAAAATGTTTAAGATTTTTAGTAAACAAAGTTAATTTTTATTTAAAGAATTTATTTTCTTCTTTATTTGTAACATATAATCCAAATTTTATTTGGATAAAATTGTTTTTTGTTAATATTTCTTCTCGTTTAATTTATGTTTTTTTTTCTGTTCAAATATTGTCACACTATTGGTGTAATTTTCTCATAATTTATATATATATATATATATATATAAATTAAACAATTATTGTAATTTTTGACCTTTTTTTTAAAATGTTTTTTATAAAAATGTTTAAATTTATTTTTATTTTTGGGAAACAATTTTTTTTATTCCTGACGATGCTACCCAATGGTGCAGCAAAATATCGAATATAAAAATAAATGAAAAAAAAATAAAAAAAAAGACTTTAGGGCTTTTAAAAACATAATTATAAAAATATATATAAAATATCTATAAATAATGTTGAAGTGAACAACAATGAATTTTGATATAATCTGGTACCACGGAATATAAAAATTACTAAAGAAAACCAGAGATCTGACAAAGTTTGCACACTGCTTTAAATTTTGTTCGTTTTAATTGTCTTGTAGTCGACGAATTTACGCCAAAAATTTTTGTCGACGAATTCGTTGTACTAAGCGAAGTTCGTCGTTCGTTTCAGTTGTGTTTATATCAGAAAACTATAATGGACTCAACAATTTTTTTCTATATGATTCATACAAATTAACTTTCAAACTAACAAAATGTTTAAATTTAGGTATTTTTCTAAATTTAAAAAATTACATAAACAACTGTACGCAAAAGAAACTAATGTCACTTAAAATATGTATGTGTATGTACATTATTTCAAATCGTGTTCTAAAGCACTCTCCACTCTTTGCATACGTCAAAAATATGTACTTTTACTAATTATCAAATGTTTTCTGCTACTGAAATTAACTCACCTGTAAATGAACGACTGTCACGAGTATAAGATATTTCGTTCTGCTCCATCTCGCTCTCATCTTCTACGGACCCATTTTCCATCGAATCCACAGCCAGTGACGATTGGGTAGAGGATATGGGCATTTCCTCAGCCTCTTCAACGTCACACTGATATAAATTGGCATTTTTATAGAATTTCAATCTCTGCGTTACATTGACATCGTTCGCATCCAACACATCATTCAAATAGTAATAGACATTCTTTTGAAAACAGGAAAATGTTGGACGTCCATAGCAGTCTTGTATTATGCCAGTCCAAAGATTGTTGTCGGCCGTCAAATGTTTAGCAAAACGTAAAAATATTGAATCTGCTGCCTTGTTGTATTTAGTTTTAATTTTCTTTTGTATTCTCGGCTGAAAGCTGGAGGAGGTAGTATTGGGGCTGTTGGTGGTGGTGGTAGAATTGCTGAGCCATAAAGATTCATTGTTGGCCATAATTGGTGCAAATGTTGATGTATTAATGTCGCTATTACTGCTGTCATTGAAGTTGTCATCATAAAGATGCGGATGATGATTGTGGTAATGGTAGTGTTGTGTTGTTGGTGGTACTTTTGTGGCGGTTATGTTGAAACTGTCATTGGTTTTGTTATCATAGACATTTTCATCCGTTTCTGCTAGTGACACAGAATTTTCTACAATTGCTAATAATACAATTAAGGTTGTTAACAAATGCCAGCTTTGTTGCAGTTGTCGCAGATGCTTTTGTTGTTGTTGCTCGTGTTCTTGTTTATAATTCGTTTTAAATAAACTACAATTACTTAACCATGTCGTCGCAGTCGCAGCTAGATTCTTTGACGTCCTACTGTGCTGATTTTTTACAATGAAGTTGACTCTTTTCATCTCTTTAAATGTTTGATTTACTGCAGGTTCTGTTAAAAGCTTTTGTTGATGTTTCGTCAAACAATTTTCAAATTGTTCGTACATTTTGTTTGTATTTAATGGGCTGCTGCTTTTACTACTCATATTATTTTTGAGAGGTTTTTGTCTTTTAATTTTCACTAAATTTAAATTTCCTTTAAGTTTTTTAAACATTTTATTTTCATTTCGTTATTTATTGGTTATTTTTATTTTATGAAACTTTCTCTTAAATTTTAACACATTTTCGCAAAATGTATCTCATATTTATTGTTTCTTAAATATTCTAAAATCAGATAGGTGATCTTTACGTTAATAAATTTAAAAATTTTTTTAAAGATCGTTTACTGGCAATATTGTTTTACATTTTTTTTTTGTTTGGAATGTTTTTGTTCCTTTGGAATGTAATAAATAACAAATTACGTAATGCTTCGTTGAATCAATAAACCATGCTTCTCGTTGGTTCTACAATAAAAAAATATTTTAGATTTTTATTACATTGACTAATTCTTGATTTAACTTTAAAAACTTTAAGTTTTATATAAATTAATTAATAATAATTTCTTTATTTTTTTACAGATTTTCTATATATTTAGCAGTTATTGAAAATTATTGTATTGCTGGCTTAATGTTATTTGTTTTATTGGAGTGATGTACATAACTGTACAGTTATTAATTTTTATACTGTTTTTAGGGTTCTGTACCCAAAGGGTACAAAGACGTAACCCTATTGTTTTCGCTACAATGTCTTCCGTCTGTCCGCCCGACCTTTTATCTGTGGAACAGAAGATGTATATTGTAGTATATAATATAGCAACAAATACCAAAACCTATAGGGTATTCCGAGATATGTTATTCACGTATATGTGTTTATTTCTTGAACTGAGGAGGCATACACTTAAAATTTACAAACAGTAATTAAAATTTTGTTCGCTATATAAACCAGTATAAAAAAATAAACCTAAAATCTAAAGGGTGTTCCGATAGTGACGTGACTTGCACTACATATATGGCCCAAGTTTTGTACCGTAATAGGAAGACTCTTGAAATTTTTACAGAAGGTGTATAACTATGGCCGCTATAGCAACAAATACTAAACCTTATAGGGTGTCCCGAAAGTGAAGTGTTATTTTTTTTTTTTAAAGAGAAGTACCACTCAGGCAGTTAATGTCTATATTAACTGTGGTACTTCCTTTGGAAAGGGATAATAGTAGATAAGACAGATGGTTAGTGTGATAGTAAAGCTTCGATTCTGGCAACACTGCAATTGCACGTTATGATTATTTTTAGAAAAGTATTGCAGCGCCTCTAATGTTATTTAGGCGAATTATTTTGAAGCAAGCATAGCCAATTTATAATTATTTTACTTCGCCGGCGATTTAGTGCTATGTGGTAATACCGGCGAAGGAGGGCGCTGTGATATGCATTATTATAAAGAAAAATTAATACATATCAGAAAACTTGATGTTGCCATGGCTGAGTATTGAACTCGTGACCATTGCTTAGTAATCAAGGTGCTAACCACTTAAGCTACATCACCCTTTGTGTCTTTATTTTTTGAGCTGTAGCAGGCAACAACTTAAAATTTGCAGACAGTAATTAAAACTTTGTTCACATTATTAACAAGTATGCAAAATTGAATCAACAAATTAAAAGCTGTCCCGATAGTGACGTGATTTGCATGTATACATATGTCGTAAGTTTTGAACGATATTAGGTAGACTCTTGAATTTTTTTACAAAAGGTGTATTGCTATTACCCCAATAAAAAACAGTTAAAATGAAAGGGTTTCCGACAGTTACGTGGTTTACATGTACATACATATATTATTATTTTTTTAAACCGAAATAGGTAGACTCTTCCAATTTGTACAGAAGATGTGTTGCCGCTATGGCAATTACTAAAAATTAAAGGGTGTTGCTTCAGTGACATATTTGTCACTTATATTACCATATATTTTTAACCGCAATAGGTAGGCTTCTGGTATTTTTATAGAAAGTGTATTACCAAGGCCGCTATAACAAAAATTACTAAAATTTAAAGGATATTCCGATAGTGATGCAATTTTCGCGGATATTTTTAAACGTGAATTTAAACGGAGTGTGTAAATTTATGTCCGCTGTAACAAAAAATATAAAAAAATTTAAATTAACAGGTTTCTCGCAAGTGACAGATATTTATGTATGTATTTAGCCTAATTTTAGAACCGAAACGGGTAGAAACTTTAAATATACGCAGATTGTGTATACCAAAACAAACAACAACCAAAAATTATAGGTGTTTCGATTTTGCATGTATAACCTTATATTTAAACAGTTATATGCTGACATTTAAAATTTATACAGAATATATTTTACATATATGGTAATATAAGTGACAAATATGTAACAAATATCTACTGTAACAACAAGTAACGAAAATAAATTTAATAAATATAAAATGGTGACCCCTAAATGTCGCGAACATGTTGAGACTTGATATTTACACAGGTTAAAGCGTGCCCCATTAGACATGAAAATATTAATTACTTGAATTTTTGAAGTTATACTGAACATATTACGGATCTTTACGTGTGTGAGTCTAACTTGGACTTGACGGATTTTTATTTAATATTTTACTTTTATTCCTAAATATTCTTAAACTTTAAACGATTATATTATTGATATTTATTTAAAACATTATTTATTTCTTTCCAAATTTCTGAATTTATTACCATTATCGCATTCTGTTCAATTTTTTATGCCTATAACCTGATACTCTGTTCAGTTTTTCATGCGGAATGCTGTCAAATTATATACATAAAAAATTTCTATGAAAAAGTCATGAAAAAATGTTGCAGAAGTAGTACACTGTTTTTGTTGTGGAAAAACATTGAAATGTTTCTGGCAACATTTTATCAAAGCTGTGAAATAAAGCAAAGGCGCATTATTTCATGTGGAATTTTTCAAACAACGGCTGATCGCTTGGCTTTTGTTAACAGTTCTAAAACAATGTGGTGTACTTAAAAACAATAAAATCGTAAAATTTTTCAAATCGCGAGATAGACTCCACATTTTAAATATCAAATTTTCCTTGTGAAATAATGAATGTTGCTCAACATTTTTCACAAATTCGAACAAAGTACTAGGCTTAAGCCAGAAGATTTGATTTACTTTTGAAAAAGGTTTCTAAGAATAATAGATTTCTGGCCGATTTAAAATCACTATAATTGAGTTGTTTAATTCCCTTTTATTTCAACTATTATTTAAAATAAAAATTTAAAAGGGAGTAATCTATAAGCAATAAATTGAAATACACAAGTAGCTCAAATGCGATTACGTAAGTACCGGTTCACCCTTTAATTTTTAATAATTATTATTATAGAGCCATAGCAATACACTGTTCGTGAATATTTTAAGAGTCTACCTATAACGGTTCAAAAATAAGGCCATCAACTTCATAATCAACTCACTATCAACACTCCCTTTAATAGATTTCCCTTTTATACTTGTTAATATAGCGAACAAAGTTTTAAATTCTCTGTGTAAATTTCAAATGACTAAATATTACGATTTTAAAATAATGCATATATACTTGAAAATCACATCACACTATCGGAACACCCTTTATTTTTTTAAATATTTTTATAGCATCCGAGGCTGCCTATAGCGGTTAAAAAAATAAGGCCATCACGTCCCTATCGGAACTCCCTTTAGTTTTTAGTTTTATTTTTTGTACTTGTTAATTTAGTTTGTTTTGAATTCTCTGTGTAAATTTCAAATTACTGCATTTTACAGCTCAAAAAATAGATCTACATACTTTAAAATCATGTCGCTATCGGAACACCCATTAATTTTTAAAATTAAATAGTTACAGCGAACATAGTAATATACTTTCTGTGAAAATTTGAAGAGTCCACCTATAACGGTTAAAAAATAAGGGCATATATGTGAAAATCACTTCACTATCGGAGCACTATTTAATTTTGAGTTTTTTTTTGTGCTGTTTAGTATAACAAACATAGGTTTAAGTACTCGGTGTAAACACCCTTTTATTTTTAGTATTTGTTGTTACAGCCGCAACTTATGTGCAAATTTCATGAGTCTACCTATTCGGTTTCGGAGATAGAAGGTGTTGTCAGACAGACGGAATCCATAAAAAGATAATCAATTTGCCCCAATATCACGTAAAGTTTGGATCACCCTTTAATTTCTAATTTTAAATGTTTATACATGTTATAATAACGGACACAGCAATACATATTCTATGTTTGATGGGTGTCTCCATAGAAAACATAATTTTGAAGTATATAGCCCTTATAATTAAACAGTAACGCATTTTCTGTCTGTCTGTCTGTCTGTCTGTCTGTCTGTCTTTCTTTTTCTTTGTGTTCGCATCACGTAAATACTCCTGGATAGAATTCAACAAAATTTTGTAAGGAGGTAGCATAGGTACCTGATCCCAATATAGAAAACATTTTTTTTTCCCAAAATTATCTTATTTCCAAGAGAAAGTGGAGAAAAAGCAGTGAAAGTACGCTGTGTTTTTTAATGATTTAAAGGTACTGCATTATCTGAGGCATCTTTTATTTTTGAAACCAGTATATTTTAAGCAATGTTGCGCAACAGATGGCGCTGTTTTAACAACTTTTATGGTAAAATATAGAAATATCACTTTTGCCTTTAACCTCTTAAATGCCAATATTGGTGCTGAGGATTATAATAAACTCTTTGTAATGAATGGACATTGAATGAAATTTTAGAATTATATCCAGGGATTGTTACCTTTATATAAAGTAAATACTTAAGAGTCATAAAATTTGGTGTGGATTTTTTTTTAAGCAAAATCAAACAAAATATTGTCAGGACGCACACAACGTGTGTGGGCACAGCTAGTAATAATATAAAAGTATTCTCTGGAACCATATGTACCAGGAATCGCATAATCTTTCAGATTATGCAAAAAACTAACTGCCAAATAATAACCAATTTGGTTGAATAAATATCATATTTAAAGATGTAATTAATCAATATGGCCCATTTAATTCTCAAAACTCTGCAGTAATACGTAAGACTGCCAGTTCAACTGATCAGAACGTCTATCTTTATCTTTTAGACAAACTGCACGTTTATGTTGGTTGATTTTTAAGCTTACTTCTGTTTTATCTATGTATGTACATACAGTGGCACATAAAACTCTACATACCCCTGACTATATTTCAACTCTGGAAAGCCCGATGGACATTTATAAAAGAAGCTTATATTAAACGATAACAATATAGGAATAAATGTGCTTTTGCTTTTTTTTAACGCTTTTGATACCCCAAAAAGCCTAAAATAACAAAATATCAAGTTGACATTACAAGATGTCAGATGCTTTGTCACATCAAAATAGAACTCGTTGTAAATGCAAATGTCATAGGTATTGTACACATGGGAAATACAAATGCTATGTTTGAAAAGGTTTACACGACGTGTATAGAACTTACTCATGGAAAAGTGACAAGTCTTATCGTATGACAAATACACGTCGTGTAAAATCACTTTTAGAAATGCTAATATTATCAATCATGCAAAATAAATAGTGTTACCAACTGTTGTCTGCTCCTAAAGAAATTCAAAGTTACTATTTTAATCTTATGCTGTATTAATATTTTTTCCAAAAAAGTTAAAAAATTAATAAAATCTGTAAAAAAGGAAAAAATATGTTTGGAGTTACGGAAGCTTATTTTCTTCTGGAAAGTGGTGAGTTAGTTGTATGTTTCAAGGCAATTGTACAAACTATAATTAAAAACTGTAGAGAAATAAAATGCTTTGAAAGTAAGGCAATTAGAGGCCGTCCACCTAAAGTAACTAAAACCCCAGAATCTTGGGAAGATAGAACAACATCGAAGAAACACAGCAGTGGAAATCACAAAATACCTACAATTTAATAATATTATTTAATTCACTCAGAAACAGTATGAAGTATACTTAGAAATTAGGGATTTCATGGTAAGTATGCCCAGGAAGAAGCCATATACCAGCGATATTAATAAAACAAAACGAATAGTATTTGGAAAATCCCACGTTAATAAACAAAACCCTTTCTAGGTTAATGTTATATTTAGCGATATCAGCAAATTTGAGCTCTTCGGTTCTATTGGGAGACAGAGAGTTTGGCTTAAAAAAATTATGCCTATATAATTTACTTCCAGTTGCTATAACATCTACTTCCAACTGTTATATGAATATAGTGGCGGTAATATCATGTTATTTTAAATCTTCTTAAGGAAACTGATAAACAAATTGAGACTAAATACCGGCTGGTATTTTCAGCTAGACAGCGAACCCGTCCAAAAAAAAAAACACAATAAACACTTGGAAGAAAAGTATGACCAAATTTTAACGCTAAAACACACGCTATTCTCAAGTCAAATATGTTCCCATCCAACCTGTTTCTTGCTAGACTATACCTATTAACACGATAACAATTTTTTACTTTTAATGGGATGTGCCACTCCCAGTATTCTTATCCAATCTCTATTTTGCTAGACTATGCACATTAGTATGAGAGTTACTTGTGCAAAGTTTCAAAACTATACCTAATGTAGTTCTCTAGGTTTGCGATAATAATTTTTCACTTTGTGTAGGAGGTACCACGCCCTCCATTCAAATTCAGTCTGTGTTTCTCTACACCATGTATCTTAATATGGGGATTACTGATGCAAAATTACAAGGCGCTACCTATTGCAGTTCTCTAGATACAGGATAATAATTTGTTACTTTGTATGGGGGGTACCACGCTCACTCTCCCAATTAAGTCTATGTTTTTCTACAGTATCCGCTTGGGTATGGGGTTTACTTGTACCCACTTTGAAGCCCATAACTATTATAGTTCTCTATATACACAATATTAATATTTCACTTAGTATGGGAGGTACCACGCCTACTGTCCAAATTCATTATTTATTTTGACAGACTATGCGTCTTAGCACAAAGGCTACTCTTGAAAAGTTTCAAGGCGCGATAATAATTTTTTACTTTGTATGGGCGGTACCACGCCAACTATTCCGGCTATAACTCATGGAACAATACACATACAGAGAACGTTTGTACATAAAAATCTTGGTATTAACGTCACCTTTCATATAAACTTTGCAGAAACAAAATCGGTTCACGGATTCCAGAGAACATCAGTTTCAAACACAATGCAACTTTTATATATATATATATGTAGACTTTTCTGTGCCTTAAAAATGATTTTTAGCGGATTTTGTTAATAATAAATTGATCCTTGATTTTTTGATGATCCACTGTTATTACCTGTTCCTATTGTCAGTTTATTTGGTTAACAAGACATTTCTATATCTTGCTTACATTTCTTAGAATTGAGATAAATAGGGGGTATGTAGAGTTTTTTGTGCCACTGTACGTATTTTAAACTGAACAAGTTTTAAAATAATATTCGTTTCTTTTGCATTGCGTGCTTGCTTCCTCGTTTTACTTCTGTCAAACCAATTAGAAAGTTTTTATTTTAATTTATTTTCATTAATTAATGTAGATTATATGCAACACGAGCATTATAATAGTGTTGTCACATAAATGTTTATCTTTCTTGGTTGTTATTTAATTTTCTTCAAGGATTATATACATAATATTATTAATTTAATTTGCATTAAATATATGACAATAACTTGTAATACGAGTATATGTATATGTAATTATTTGAGCGGGAAAAAGTGTTAGAGCATTTTTTAATAAATAGGTGTTTCTACAGAGAAAATGGCGAATTATAGACAATACCAATAAACAACAAATCCCACTGCATTCGTAGAATATTAATGAATAACTACAATTAATTTTGACCAAAACTAAAACAGAATAAATACTTCTTATGGAAAAAGGTGTTAAATAGGAAATAAGTGGAAAAAAAGAATTTTCTACAAAAAGGAAAAAAAAATATTGAAGTCATCGACTTACAAATGAATTCCCTTAGTAAAGCTATAAAGCAGGGAGTTACTGCGTATAAATCGTACTGCGTAACTCGTTCGAAACGATGACAGAGTTGTAAAGGGTGTTTTTTATAGAGGTATAGAACTTTAAGTTGCAATAAAACAACGATGGATTATTCGAGTGACATGAAAGATAATCTTGTGGCATTACATTTTAAATATGATTTCTGGCATCTGGACGTCCAATTTTCGATGCCTTTTTCTAACATTTGTGGCCGTATATCGGCAATAACACGGCGAATGTAGTCTTCCCAATGGTCAAACGTGTGTGGCTTATCCGCATAGACCAATGACTTTACATAGCCCCACAGAAAGTAGTCTAGCGGTGTTAAATCACAAGATCTTGGAGGCCAATTCACAGGTCCAAAACGTGAAATTAGTCAGTCACCAAACGTGTCTTTCAATAAATCTACTATGGCACGACATGTTGCGCCATCTTGTTGAAACCACATCTCCTGGACATCATGGTTATTCAATTCAGGAATGAAAAAGTTAGTAATCATGGCTCTATTCCGATCACCATTGACTGTAACGTTCTGGCCACCATCGTTTTTGAAAAAGAACGGACCAATGATTCCACCAGCCCATAAAGCGCATCAAACAGTCAGTTTTTCTGGATGTAACGGTGTTTCGACATACACTTGAGGATTACCTTCACTCCAAATGCGGCAGTTTTGTTTGTTGACGTAGCCATTCAACCAGAAGTGCGCTTCATCGCTAAACAAAATTCGCTTTTTCGCGTTTTCCGCACAGAACCATTATTTTCGATATAAAATTACACTATTTGCAAGCGTTGTTCAGGCGTTAGTCTATTCATGATGAATTGCCAGACCAAACTGAGAATAAATCACTTGACAGCTGTTAAATCGGTCGCCATCTTGAAAAGTAATGCCAACTTAAAGTTCTATACCTCTATAAAAAAAAAACACCCAAATAGGAAAATAAGATAAAAAGTTGGTCGCACTGAAACTTAATTGTCAACAAAAAGCAGTTAAAAAGGAAAGTTTAAATAATTTATTTTTTATTGTAATAATAGATTGTGTTACACACAAATTTGTTGGAAAAACAATTGTAGCAAATCTTCATCACATGAAGATGTTAAAACACTCCATACAATAGTATAGTAAAATAAATTTTCTTCATATTTTTTTCGGGGTTTAGTTATGTTTTGGACACCTTGCAATTAAATTGAATAAGTATTATTTCCAACGCGTCGCGACGTCAATTATAGTATATGCGAGAATATTGAAGGGCATCTTACTTTAAGAGTACTTGGTTATTAAATGAAGTTGTACATGAGATCCACAAACGATACAAAGTTTGTGGAACAAGCATACTACTAGATTGGTTGTACCAAAGGTCGTATCGTCTATGGCTTTCTTTCGAGCTTGACGCTAGACAAAGTTCCGCTTAGCGCGCTGATTACATATGCTTAAGAAATATAAGATCTATCCATTAGTTAGTTAGAAAAAATCTGAATACAGTTTTTTAATTGCTCTATTACATTTAATAGTACAGTGAACTAAAAAAAACAAATTTTTGATCAAAATCAGGTTCCTATTTAAAATTAAAAAAAATGTTCCTAAACATTTTAAGTTAAACTAAATTTATAACGAAAATGTCTTATGTTGCAAAAGAAGAGTAAGAAATAAATTCTAGATAATTTATATTTATTTTATTTAAAAAGGATAAAAACAACAAAACATAATTTTTTATTCAAGTTGCTGATAAATGAGTTTGATCATTGTTTTTAAAACAATTTTCAACAGCGACGCCCAAGTTAACTTTCCATTTCACCAAAGAAAGGTAAGTAATCTAAATTGGCTACAGTTAAACATGCCCATATTTCTTTTGCAAAAAAAAAAAATCATATTTAGGTCAGCTTGCCATACAGAGAACAGATACATTGAGGAATTTCAGTTCAATAAAAAAATTGAAAGTATGTATGTATTTTGGACTCAGCTTGAAACAACTTTCATTTATTTTTACTTGTCAATAATTCGAGGTTTATATTTTTAATAAAGACACTATTTTTTCTTTTTTTAAATATTACAGACATTTGCCTTTTTTATATTTTTGTTTGTTTTTGTAAATGGTCAACAGTTGTCGACTTTTGTCATTGAACAAATTACACCAACGCACGCAACTACAAACACTTTCAGAAGTATAAATTTTGTTTGTTCAACAGTACAGTAAAACTAATATTTTTGTTTGCCTTTTTAACAATTTTTTATTTAAAATTATTATTTATTTTCACTTTTGCTATTATTTGTTAAATATCTTAAAAAAAACGTGCGATTAAATGCGTTTCTTAATAACAACTGAACACGACAAGATCGCGGGCAGTGTAGAAAACTTTTTTAAATTTTGTTAAAACAAAATAGATACCAAATACATATGTATTAAACACACACGAACGAAGAAACCGGAATAATATAATTATGAAAAAATAAAATGTATTACGTTTTTTCTTTTCTTTATACTTAAAAAAAAAATTTAATCAAAACAAAAATATCTCTAGACAAACTTTAAGTTGACTGTTTTCAAGCGTTAAAATGCTGTGCTTTCTTCATAAACTAGTGACAAACTGATGCTGTTAACACGCCGCACACTTAGTATTGATCAATGATCACATGAAATACTCAGTCAGTCACCAAACAACATTTTTGTAATACCGCACTGCACTGCACTGCACGTCTACCGGCAACATTTAAATCTCCATGTGCTTAATGAAAAGAAAGTCTATTCAATGTGAAGGTAAACTTTATAAAGAAATGCTTTCTTTCGTTAAGTTTGTTTACTTACTCAGGTAAAAACAAGAAGAAAGAGTGTTTTCAGAGAGTGAGATCGTTAAATGAGGATTATTTAACAAGTGTCTCTAAGTTTGTTTGTATCTTGACTCACTACTAAATTCAAAACAAACGTGTTTTGAACCAACTTTGTTTATGCTTCTGGCTGATAAGAAATTTAAAAACGTGACTCCCAAGGCTTTTTAACGTAAAATTATAAAATGATTAATTATAAAACAATATTCAATTGTATTATACAATATTTTGCCTAAACAGACTTTTTCAGTGATTAATGCGATTTCCTTGCGATTACGATTAAGCCATAAGCGCAGCTAGAAAATTCCGACAAACCCTTTTCACTGCAAATGCTGCACAATTCGTGCACTATGGATTATCTGTGATTTAGAAATGCAAATTTTCAATCATGCAATATTTTCATCGTGTTTTAACTTAACTACCCAGCAAAAAATTACGTTTACTGGGAAGCAGGTTTGTAAGGGAGAGAAAAATAGACTCTCCCTTCCAACCTGCTTCAGGAAGGCATTATTTTTGTTTGCGATGTCCCACTTGGTAGGTCTCTTTGCTTCTTCAAATTCTTTATAAAAACTTATTCGCTTACAAACCTGTATCCGCGTAAGCGAGAGTAGTCTCTTTGTTTCACTAAATTTTATAAAGAAAACATATTCGCTTACATACCTGCATCCTCGTAAGCGAGAGAGAATGCAGTTTGTTATTATTGCCTTACAATTAAAGCATTCTCGAATGCGCTTATGAGGAGCTCTTTTGAAAACCCAATAATTTTTTGTTGGGTAGGCCAAAACACAGTGTGAATATTACACGAATCGCCTCAACCTGTTTTTATCCTCTACATAACTATAAACAATCTACATATAAAGGCTTCCTCAGACGTGATGGTGTGAAAACATATTATTTTAATAAATGCTCACTCGCAAAATAAAACCATGACAACAACCACTTTATGTTTCCTATAATAATATATGGTGGCAATGAACATATTTTAGATATGACAAACATGTTTGGCTTGAAATTTCGTCACTAAATGATTACTACGTACAAAAAAATGTAACTTAGTTGGCTTAAACTTTATAATTTCTACTATACTTCAAACCACAACAAAAGTTTTATAAGTAGGTGTTTCAAAATAATATATTATTTTTGACCATAATATATTAATAATAAACAAAATAAGTTTATATGTGTTTAACCAAAAAATTACTTAATATTTCTGTGGCAAAAAGGAATAACTGCTTAAGTCGACTTAAGCTCTTAAGTTTTGTTATCGTGAATAACACATTTATTTGAATGTTGTATTTTTGAGAACGTAGAGCGTCATATTTCTTAACTTATAAAGTCTCGACAGAAAGAAATATTCTAAACTGTAATGGGGTTGAATTAATCAAAGCCAGCTGCAAAGTCTTAAAGTGGTATACTTCAAAAATCTATTCTAATACATATAATAAAATAGTAACTCATTTCCCCGTGTCTGTCTAATTTTCTTTTACGTTCGCATCACGTATAAACTACTGGATGAATTTTAATAAAATTTTATCAGGAGGTACCTTAATATCATGATCCCGATATAGGATACTTTTTTTTTCACTAAAATATCTTATTTCCAAGAGAAAGTAGATAAAAACCAGTGAAATACGCAATTTCCGGTTTAATACTGGGATATTTTTAACATGGTTATATTTTCAACACACCTTATTTTTGAAAGTGGGATATCATAAGAACTATTGCGCAATAGGTGGCGCCAGATGAATAACATTTGTATTTTTACTTTGTGGAATTAAATTATTATTAACATATTTTAAACACCTCTTACAGAAGTTTACTATAATTTTTACAATTTTAGAATTTTTAATAATTTTTAGAATTTTAGAATTTTTAATAAATGAAATTTATAATCAAGCTTAAGTTCGGCTTTATTCTCTCTAAGAAAGAATTAGGTGATAATATTAAAGAAAAATTGGGAAAATTTTATTTTTAGACACCAGCAGGAGCGGAATGCACATTTTCTAGACAGCCACGTCCGTGATCAGCACTCTTGTATCTAATCTACTTAGGGTAGTGTTTAGTTGTAAGCATCATCTATTTGACCAACCAAACCCAGATAAAGGAATACGAGAAAACTTGTATTCAATTATCAATCGTCACCTTAAGCTTCCCTCTTGTTGCATATTTTTACATTAATATTTACCACCTTCTAACAAACGAACAAACGAATAGAATACGGGCAGACAGACAGATAGACAGACGGATATGAGTTACTATTTAATATATGTATAGATATAGGTGAAATAATTAATAAGTAAAATAAAAAATAATAATTGTGTCTTTTATTGTCAATAAATCATATTTATTATCAATATTATCATATTATAGTCATTTAATTTAACCATATGTGACCCGGTCTATGAAAAGGTGGCTTATGTCTCAAAAACAAAATTTTCTAAAAATTAGCTGTTAAAGATAAACAATGCATTTCGTCAGTTTCTTAGTAGTTTTTCTATTGCATTATGAACAGTCATGCCCAAAAGGCAACCAAAAAATTCAATAGAGCATAAATGAGATAAGTTCGTGTGTGTATGTAAAGAGCGATGTTTTTTTCAATGCAAAGCACAAACCAGTTTCTGACCCAGCGTTGTCAGCTTTTTGGGGATTTTATCCCCTTACCATAACTTCTAAACAAGTTAGGACTTTCTAGTTTTCACCACGCGAAAGAGCGTCTCAAAAACTATCAAAACCAAAAAAAAAAAGTGGAAAAATTTTTTTTAGTCATAAGCCACCTTTTCATAGGCCGGGTCACATATAATGTTTATATGTATTCATAATATGAAACACTTTTATATTCAAACTAATTTGGTTATTTTTAAGATAGGATTGACAATAATATGGTTCTAACGGCTGAATGTAAAATGATTCTATGAAAAATAGCCCAAAAATATATAAATGAAAAGTAGCCCGCAAAATCTTCATACAAAATTGGGTAATTTTTCATATCAAAAGTAACCCAAAAATGTTGGGTGCTTTTTCGTCGCTTTTGGAGTATTTCGCAAATGTTTTCATGAAAGATTACCTCACCCACTTTTGAGCGATTTTATAGTATAAAGAAATTTTTTTTAATAAGAGTGTAAAAATAATGATTTATGTCTTAAAAGGTATATATTTTTAATTAACAAATATTAATTAATAATACTTTTATAAAAAATTATCACTAATTACAAGTAGCTATGAAGTTTACCTCAAACAGCAGAAATGTTAATATTAGGAATTTATCACAATTTAAACTGGAAGAATTAGCAAGTTAGTTTCTGCATTTGCATTTCCGACAAAATTGCTAAATTAACACCAAATATATTGATATCATATTTAAAGCTTTACCAGTGGCAGTCTTCAAAAATCCTCTGATTATTTACGTATATTATTTTGGCGAAATATTTCTAGTTATGTTGTTATAAATAGCTTACTTATATGAGTTAAAATATTTAATTATTGTTATAAATGTGTTCATTGTTAAATTTTAGATAAAAATCACTAGTACTACTTCATGGTGCAGCATTTCTCCTTCATTGTGATTTTTTTTGGTTAAAATTTATAAAATAATAATTATTTGCGATCCATGGAAAATTTCCATAATTATAACACTAGCAGAATATCCGCTGGACCGCCGAATCCTTCTTTGCATGTATTTAATTTGGTTAGTTTTAATTGTGTACATCATCTATTTAAACAACCAAACTCAGATAATAGAATACGAGAAATTTTATTTCAATCATTTATCGTCAGTCGGAGAACAAAGTCTTCTACAACCTTCAGGGTTGTCAGATTTATTTTCACCTATTTCGCCAAAATCGATGTAAAAAATCGCCAAAATAGTTTTTTGTTAAAATTTTTCTCTAATATATACAATATTTTTGAATTTTAAAAATATTTTTAACAAATCTCAATAAATAAATTTCATCGAAATATTTAAAATTCGCCAAAAAAAGAAAAAAAAGTCACCAAAATATATAAGTATTTTGTTTTTTATTTTAAATGATTAGTAAACACGAGAAAGGTAAAATTTTTACTTAAAACAATGAAAAATAGTGATTATTATAATAAATGGACCTGAACATACCCTTCCTTAAGGTATTTGTTACCGTGTTGTTTAGAATATGTTTTATAGGAATTAAATTTATTTAACATTACTAAAGATCAACAGATGTGTGCCACATGCCCTATTGCAATTCATAAAATTATATCATGTGTTCCACAGTCGAGTTTTGGTTGCATTCATTATTGAAATCGATCTTTCTATCAAGTAATTAGCAGAATATAAATTTAAAAAAATCCAATTTTTCTTTAAAACTAATCATCCAATTTGTTTAAAAATTTTCTATCAACTTAGCGAAAAAAAATGAACTTAATCCTTATTTCAAAACTTCCTTTGTATTTAAAAAATAAGTATAAAATATCATTGGAATTACCATCACATCAAATACAAAACTTATGTAGCTGTACATAATTAGATAGAAAATAATATTTTTTATAATCTTTATACAACAAAAGTTAATATTTTTTATTATGGTTGATAAGTATCCAAAAGTATGTTTGAATTAATATATTTGAATACAAGAAATTTTCTTTGTGATTAAGAATTGCATCGAAAGATGCTCGTAAACTTTAAATAAAGTTTCCAGTTTCTAGAATAAAATAATCTTTAGAAATTAAAAACATTTTTTAATATCAAATGTTCGTGAACTTTAAATAAATTTATGTTTCGAAAGTATCTGGTTTCCAGAAGTAAAATCATGTTTAAATATAAAAAACAACTTCAATTTCTTTGTTATCCATTTTGATAATCCTTAATTCAGTTTCTAATGTTGGCCAACAATATCGCCAAATATTTTAAAAATCGCCAAAAAGTCTCCATGTCGCCAAATCCAAAATTTGATTGCCAAATAAGATTGAAAATCGCCACATTTGGCAAGAAATCGCCATATCTGACAACCCTGACCACCTTCTGGAGTAAGTAAAGAGAATAAACGAACTGAAGTCTCTTTTAGCAATTCATTTGTAATGTTAATAACTAGTTCGACTAATAAATTTAAATGATAAATTTTTTAATATTATTTTTCCTCCTACAAAATGTCTTTATTACATTTAATTACATTTAATTAAAATTGAAAAGATCAAATAAAAATGATTTATAACATACAGATGGATGGAATGATTTATAACATTTGATTTAAATTAAATTAAAAATATTCCTTTTCAAGTTTTAGCAGATTAAATATGTGATCTACTTTCAAAAAAAAAAAAAAAAAAAAAAACACGAAAAATTACTTTTTCTTGTCTAAATAATTAAGTAGCACATTTTTTTATTTATTAATTTATAGTTAAAAGTTAAATAATATTTTTGCAGTGGTTTCCTTTCCTAAAGATTTTCTATCCTCGTGACACAAAAGTTTATTTTTCATTTGGTTTTTCAGTTGGACCAGTTTGTTTTAGTTGATACAAGTACTTGCGGTAAAAAGTTTATTTCAATTGTAGTAATCCTGTTTACGGTTTTGTGTCAGTGTTGTTAAACTGTTCAGAAACAAGTATTAGTCACCGCCACCTGTTGCTCTACATTGTTTCGTTATGGTCATATAGAAATTTCATGTTTAAACTGAGGAGTGATTATAAGGAGGAATAGCTGGCTGGCTCAGTCGGTTACTGGTGGCAAAACAAACAAATAAATAAACAAATAAAAAATCTAACTTTTGTTTGTGCATGTAAAAGAGTCTTGGTCAAACAATTGGCCTACATACAAAAGATACAATAATAAATAAATAAAAAAAGAATAATAAGATAAATTCACAATTTCATAGCAATTGTTAGTTGCCATGGCAAGTTTTGTGTGATTATTTTTATCTTTTTACAAGAAGTATTTGTTACACAGTTTAAGTGAAAGAGAGACGCTAAAAATATTTTGGTTTAAATAAGAAGTTTGTGTTTGTCTTGGTTTTGGCTTAAAAGCTTTGAAGCTCTTGCCTGTGGCTTAGTCTTATAAGCAAGATAACTGTCTGGTTTAAAATAGAGAAAGATGATGCTTAATATCGCTTGCAAATATAACGTGAATTAAATGAGCTGTCAGATGCATTGCTGCTACTAGGCCGTAACATTAAAACATTATTTAAAGATTAATCACAAAAATATAGAATTATTTGGTATAAAAAAATTATTTAGTGTTTCGTTTTTCAACTTAGCTAAATAAAACCACGGGTGTGGGTTTTCCTAGAAATGTTTAAAAATGTTACATTACATTTTCATAATGTTATATTTCATTTAAAAATATATTCCAAAATGTTGAATATATGTACGAGTATAAGTATGTAGCTACCAACCCAGAGGTTCCAATAACAATTACACATAATGTATAAATAAATATTTCCAATTACACATTTTAATTAATCGAAATCACTTTAAAATCAATTACAAATATATGTATGCAAATGTAATTAAGAAATCTCTATTATAACTACTTGTAACAATGGTCGTCATAAATAGTTGGCATCAAGAACTTTTTTACTGCTTGACTTTTGTGTGCTGAATCCATATCTGTTTATAGATCTATTCTATCACGTCTTATTTAAAGAAAAAAAATATTAAAATATTAGATATGTAGTTATTGTGATAACAATGGTCGGCAAAACAAAGTCGGGAGCTTTAACCTTGTTATGTGGTTTTAATGGACTTTTATAAGCTTAATCCAACTCCGTTTACAGATTGATCCTATCACGTCTAGTTTTCATATATTATTATTTAAATAAAATGCTAATATTGAAATAGTTAATAAAAATATACATGCCCCTACCTATTGCGGTTCAAAAAATAAGGTAATATACGTGAAAAACATGTCACTGATGGAACACCCTTTAGATATTAGTAATTGTTACAGCGGCCGAAGTACAACATCTACTGTAAACATTTAAAGAGTCTACCTATTACGGTTCAAAAAATAAGGCTATTTACGTACGTTATTTACTATGGCGGCCATGACAATTCTCTTTCTATGAATATATCAAGAGTCTACCTATTACTATTAAAAAAATAAGTTACTATACGTGAAAAACATGTCACTGTCAGAACACCCTTTAATTTGTAGTAATTGTCATAACGGCCATGGCAACACATCTTCTATACAAATTGGAAGAGTCTACTTATTACGGTTAAAAAAATATGTCGTTTTACATGCAAAAGACGTCACTGTCGGCAAACCCTTTAAATTTTTATTGTTTATATAGGGGTCATAGTAATACACCATTTTGCAAATTTCAAGAGTCTATCTATTATGGTTAAAAAATTAGTCAATGGTTATGGAAATCACGTCACTGTCGGCACATCCTTTAATTTTTACTATTTGTTATAATGACCATAGTAATACACCTCCTGTAAAACTTCAAGAGTCTACCTGTTATCGTTCAAAACTTTGGCCATATACATAAATGCAAATCACGTCACTATCGGAACGCCCTTTAATTTTTAGGTTTAATATTGTATACTTGCATATAGCGCGAACATAGATTAAATTACTGTTTGCAAATTTTAAGTTTTTGCGTCCTATAGCTCAAAACATAAAGACATAAAGGCAAATAACACGTCACTTTAGAAACACCCTATAAGTTTTAGTATTTGTTGCTATAGTGGCTACAGTTACACATCTTTTGTGAAAATTTCAAGAGTGTACCTATTATAGTTCAAAACTTAGGCCTTCTACATGCAAATCACACCACTATAGGAACACCCTTTAATTTTTAGGTTTATTTTTTTAGACTTGTTTATAAAGTGATCTAAGTTTTAATTACTGTTTGTAAATTTTTAGTGTATGCCTCTCTATCGGAACACCCTATAAGTTTTAATATTTGTCGCTATAGCGGCCACAGTTATACACCTTCTGTCAAAATTTCAAGAGTCTACCTATTATGCTTCAAAACTTAGGGCTTATACATGCAAATCACACCACTATCGGAAGACCCTTTAATTTTTAAGTTTATTTTTTAGACTTGTTTATATAGCGTACTAAGTTTTAATTACTGCTTGCATATTTTTAGTGTATTCTTCCTACAGTTGAAGAAAAAATCACATATTCGTAAATAACACCTATCTATCGGAAAACCCTATAAGATTAAGTAGATTTTGTGAAAATTTCAAGCAAAACAAAATTTTATACATGCAAATCACACCACTATCGGAACACCCTTTAATTTTTAGTTTTATTTTTTTATAGTTGTTTATATAGTGAACTAAGTTTTAATTACTATTTGTAAATTTCAAGTGTATCCCACCTACAGTTCACGAAATAGGCACATAGTCGTGAATAACATCTCTCTATCGGAACACAGTATAAGTTTTAGTATTTGTTGCTATAGCGGCAACAGCTATACATCATCTGTGAAAATTTCAAGAGTCTAGCTATTACGGTTCCAGAGATAAAAGGCGCTGACAGACGGACAGACATTGTAGCGAAAACAATAGGGTACGTTTTTACACTTTGTGTACGGAACCCTAAAAACAACTGATTGCAATGTTTTAGTAGTACCACTAATAGTGAGTATTAGAGCGAACTAGTGGTGAAAAAATCGAACATTGTCATTTGACCCCTATGTCGTACTACTGAACCACTGTGCAGTGTATCGAAAAATAAATTGCTTATAACTCGCTTATTTAAAAACATAATTTATAGATTAATATATCAATTTGTAGGTAATACCTAGACCTTTGACCATGTATGTATAATTTTTCAAAATCAAACAAAAATTTAACAAATGCCAAGCTCTAAAAAATTTGCAGAAGCGAGGTACCCAACTTTGAGAATTTATAGCGTCGCCCCTGACAAGTGGGTGGTGCCCACCGTCTAAACTTAAGCTCAGATACTTCTCTGCTATACTCATGTCATTTTGGATGAATCGGCCTAGTCCTTTACAAATGTCTGAATTATTTCCGAAATATTTTGATTATGCCACTGTGTGCCGCACAACCAGATGTAAATATTCATATAAATCGCATCTGTCAATTAGAAGTGGCAAAGGCGAAATAGATTCCCAAACAGATTTGCCTTGCGCCTTTTATTGAATTTTCATCTTTGCTTCTTTTGTGGCCAATGCATTAACAGGGAGCGCAAGTTTGGTGTAGATTTTGGAGTGATGGTTTATTTTTTGCGAAACTGCTGATGGAAAATCCATTTCATTTAATGGCGAGCTTGATTATGGACTTTTTATATCCGATATTAGAAGATATGATTGTTGATAATCAATGGACGATAATCAGTGGACGATATCACACAGTTCATCAAATAATTGAACCTTGGCGCTTTAAGTTCGGTAATCGTGTTATCAGCGATTAGATACTTTCAGAATTTTTCAGATCTACAAGATTCACACCCTAATAGTGACGAAGCGATATTGAATGTTTGTGGTTTAGTGTGCGATATGTATTATTGAATTTAAATAAAAACTTAAATACAGAGAAAACCATTTTATTATTTTATTTTAACGATTAAAAAGAAAATGGGCACCAATAACATTTCCAGCACCTCCTTATTTTCTCGTTTATCTTTCTTCTGCACATTGTTCTGATTTAACAATATTCTAACAGTTAGTATTTAAATTAAAGCACTGTTGAAAGACGTTAAAGGTTTTTATAAGTTTGTTTTCTCGGTTAATTTCCATTTTAACCTGATTTTATTTTAACCTGTTTTACATTTGCCGCCTGTTGCGTAAAGTTATCTAATGAGTTAATGTCATAATATTTAATTTTTTGCTTTGAATACTTGTAATTAACTTAGATTTATGTGTCAGTTCTACTATCTGTTTGTTTACATTATGTTTCTTTTAGCTTTAATGTCATTAATGTGTAATACGTGTGTAAACAATTTGTCGGGTATTGTTTATAATGTCTGCTTCATTTGTCGCTTTTGTTTCATGTGAAATTTATTCTTTTGTAATCGTTTTTAACACATGGTTTTACTTTGTCATTGCTGTATAACAGTTAGTGCCCTACTGTGAGTATTTTAAATACATTATGTCACTTGTTTTAGCACATATAATTGAATGCCATTTGTGCTAAGCTAGTCTGAATAGTATATATGAGCCCTTGATTTTGAAAGTGGTATAAGTAAAAAATTTTTAAAATCTAGTTTATCAGCTCTTATTTCATATCAAATGCTAATAAAATAATCTGAAGTAATTCGCAGTATGCCACGAAAATTAAGTTGATAAATTGAGTTTATTTTTTGGTTGGTAAACAAAATACAATAACTGTATATTTCAATAGTGGTATAAGTCAGTCTGATTTCAAAGTTTGGCAAAATAATTAGAAGTAATTTTGTCATGTCTTCAGATAAAGGTTCAGGTATGATTAGGTAATCCTATTAATGTTAAAATGCACTATTTATAGTTATTTGTACACACTATACGGCGAAGAAGTATAATAGAATTATGTAAAAATAGAAACCCATTTTTGATAGAACAAATGGCTCAGAAAGACTTCATTTCGACGAAACAGTAAGGAGAATCAACGACTTCATCAATAGAGAAGCTGTGTCTTGGCTAAACTACAATGGATCAGATTTCTAAAAATTGCTCTTTACAAAATGTTTTATAAAACTTCTTTGAATGACAATTCCGATATCAAACTATTAGACCTTTCACCTGATATAGGAAGGCCAAGAATATCCGAAAATATTGATTTGCTTTCATTATACACAACCATTAGACCAATAACAGAAGTAAAACATAAAGATATGATTGATTGACTACCCTATATCCCACCAATTTTCCACAAATTAATTCCCAACTCATTGTAATGAGTTTGAATAAAATGTTATTTTTTAATTTTCCTTGATGATTAAGGTCATTTATAAAGTCATGCAATTAATTTTGAAAAGGTATAAGTCATCTCCACCTTTTAAAACCACATTTCCTTGTAAAAATTGTTATAAATTTCACAATCATAAGAAATACTTATTTGTTGTCACTATTTAATTGTCAAAATATTTTATTCCATAATAAAAAAATGTTTTTTAATCCTTTAAAATGCATACCTCTTCAATTTGTGTTGATGTTGTAAGTTGGCCTGCTCAGTTGCCAGTCTTAAACCCATTGAGAGCTTGTGGCTAATAGTTTAATTAGCTCTGAGAGGAAAACATGCAATAAATAAAGATCACTTGTGGGCGTTTATAAAAGGAGCATGAAATATTATTCCGATTGAGACATGCCAAAAACTTTTTGACCCTATGCCAAAACGGTGCTCAGCCACTATCAAAAATAAATTATATTCCACTAAGTACTGAGTAATTTGAAAATAATTAAAGTATTTTATATAGTTTATTTGACCTTTTCTAAACAAATTATTCAGTAAAACTAAAGATAGAATCCAAAAATTAGAACTGTCAAATATAGTATATAAAATACCTTGTAATGGAAATGAAAATGAAAATTGTAATAAAGTATATGTAGGCACAACGAAAAATAAACTTAAAACTAGAATAGCAGGACATAAATCAGACCAAAAATATAGGAATATTAATTCGCAAAAAACAGCATTATCTTCTCATTGCGCTGAATTAAATCACTATCCCAATTTTGATAATGTTTCAGTACTAAATTCAGAAAACAATTATAAACGTCGTTGCATATTAGAAATGTTACAAATTATTAATACACCAAACACACAGAGAATTAATTTTAAGGCAGGCACAGATAATGTAGCTCAAATTTACAGACATTTAGTAAATAAGAAATAATTTAATTATTATTTGTACTTGTTTAAAAACTTTTTAATAAGTTTATGACAAAATTTTTTTTGAAATATGTTACTTTGAAGAAAATTTTTTCAATACTTTTTTAATTGTAATTTTTCATAACGTTAATTTGTTAATTTTTCCTGATGATGCTACACAAAGGAGTAGCGAAATATCGAAAAAATAAAAATTAAAATTATTTAAAGACCTAAAGCTTAAATAAAATAGTTAAATTAATATAATTAAAGTATATTATTTTACTCATATCTTGGAATTTTGTGTTATTTACATAATTGAAGTGGATGGCTCTATTATTTTTCATATCTTAAATCTTGAATTTCGAATGTTTTACGTATATATTTCCTTTTTAGTTTTTTTTTGATCAAAACAGATCTGTAGTATTTTAGTTGGTCAGTTGTTCGGTCACACAACAAAAAAAAACCTTAAAATTTTTTATGAAGATTTTGTATGTTTTTTTCTTTTTCGAAATATGTAGTAAATGGTGGCTCTATGTATGAATATATACGTATATATGTTGTAGTGTGTTGTTTAGTGTAGGGAACGTGTTGATCTCAGTGGCCTCAAATTTAACACTTCTAACACGAGTCCACTAATTCTACATAAATACCTAAGCTATATACATATATAATAAAACAGTAACTCATTTCCTGTCAGCCTTTCTATCTGTGTTTTCATCACGTACAAACTAGCGGATGGATTTTAACAAAATTTTGTGAAGATGTACCTTAGTATCAAGATTCCAATGTAGGTACATTTGTCTCTATTCTAAGATAAGGTGGAGATAATTCTTGCAAAAAAAAAAAACCGAATATATGTGCGAAAATTCTAAACTAAAAATTTAAAAGGAAGTAATCTGTAAGAAATGGTACTCAAATCAAATACTTTTATACTTGTTGCTCTAACTGACATAGTAATATACGTTCTGTACATTCAAATGTCTATCCATAACGGTTAAGCAGATAAAGCCATATACGACAAATTACGTCAAATATGAGGGCACCCTTTATTTTTTACACTTATTATTACTGACACAGTAATGAAAAGTAACGCTTCCAAAGATATGGCCATATAGCTTAAACAATATCACCTAGGGGACACCCTTTAATGTACAATTTTAAATTAAACACTTATTTTAGAGGACACATTCTTTGTAAATTTCAAATGTCTGTCTAAAACGGTTCAAAAGTTTGGCCATATGCATCAATATACATCAACTATTGAGACACCCTTTAAAATTTCAAATATTTACAAATGTTATTATACGGGACATAGTAGTGGAGATTCTGTCTAATATTTAAGTGTTTGTCTATAACGGTTCAAAAGATAGGGCTGCATAGGTAAAATTATATAAATTATGGGGACACCCTTTAGTTTCCAAATTTAAATTATATACTTGATGTTATAAAGGACTTAGATATACAGGTTCTTTGTAAATTTCAACCGTCTCTCTGTTACGGTTCAAAAGTTTTGCAATATACATCAAATTACATCAACTATTGGTACACCCTTTAATTTCTAATTATAAATATTTAATTTTTGATTATAAATATTGCACATTCTGTCCAATTCTTAAGTGATTGTCTACAATGGTTCAAATGGTTCATATATTTAAATTGACGTAACATATAGGGACACCCTTTTTAAGTTTATTTTTTATTAATTTCTGTTATTGGCAGCTATAGTAATAAGCAGTTTTTTTAAAATTTAGAAGGGTGCCCTTTACGGTTCATAATACACGTAAAAAACACGTATGTTGTATGGGGACACCCTTTGATATTCAAAATTCTGCACTTTTTTTAAAATGGGACCAATCGGTAAGCATTTCCTTACTAACAAAGAAAGTTTTTAAAATCGGTTCAGAAATGACTGAGTTCTGCGGGCAAACATAAAAAGAAGCAACATTCAGACGAATTGATAACTTCCTTTTTTTTTGAAGTCGGTTAAAAAACCAGTGAAAATACGTCTATTTTTTTACCAATATAGAGGTACTGCAAACTTTAAAGCATCTTTTGTTTTTGAAAGCGGGGTATTTTTAAAACGGTTGCGCAGCAGATGGCGCTGTTTTAAAATACATAATGAAAAAATATGAATTACTTACTGCCAAATAGCCAATTGAATAAAATTTGTATTTAATTCGTATTTTTACTTTGTGGAATTACATTATTATTAAAATATTTTAAACAGATTTTACAGAGCTTAGCAATAATTTTTTAATATTTTAAGTTTTAGAATTTTATATAAATGTTAGTAAAATACGCCACAATAGAGTTTTATCCAGGGATGGGTACCATTATATAAAGTAAATACGTAAGAGTCTTAAAGTTTGGTGTGGATTTCTTTCAAAGCAAAATCGAACAAAATATTGTCAGGACGCACACAACGTGTGTGGGCACAGTTAGTTACTTAATAAATCTTTTATAAAATTATTTCACGTTGAACAACCTAAAGAACTTAGTTTTCTTTTTAAAGCATTTCTCCAATATTAATTTTCCATAGAAAACTTGTTTGACTTGATTTTCTTCTTTATGGCAGTTCGAAAAGGTCAGTTTTGTTGTTGTTAACTTCTCATTTCTTTTTACATAAACGAGGAATTATATAATTATTGTTTTCTCTTCTTATGTAAATTTGTTGTTTTCGTTAAAAATTCCATTCAAAGCATAACGTCGTTATGAAACAAAGGAAATAAAAAATTAAACACATACGAACTTAAAGTTCAACAATATGTTCTGCCTGTTTTAAACTTGACATTATACGCAAAACAAAAGAAGTATTAAAGGGTTATGTGAATGCCTGACTTGCCAAATTGTTTAACTCCATATTCATATTTATTTGAATTTGGTATTGTTATTGTTTCTTTTTTTTTTGTTCTTCTCAACCTGCAAATGGAATGAAATGTAAGCTTTCCAGAAGCAATATACTAAATGTATATAATTTAGTATATCGCTTCTGAAAAGCACATAGTCATATCTCACAAAAAAAAAAAATAAAAAATATGGCAAAAAACGCAGATTCTCTGGAGGAAATTAAATCCGCAACACCCGATGGCGCTACCAATAAGTCTACGAAGCTATTAACGTTTTCAAAATGAAACTTATGTTTTTCCTACTTTACAGCAGAAGGAAAAAACTTAATAAAACTTATAGTTTTGTAGTCGCGAATTATTTTTTAACGCAATATTTTATTAAATTCTCCTAGCGTTTTAATGATGTAACAATTTTTTTTATTTATACAAATGTATTAGAAGATCATCTATCGAAATATGCAAAAAAAAACTCGATTTAAAAAAAAAACGAGTTAGGGCCTTTCTATATTAAGGTAACGATATATACATATGTATGTATTCCGAGTGGAGTTTAATTTATAATTCTGCAATATTTCCCATTCAGAATATTTTTATTTTTTAAAGTTTTGATTCGTTACATAAGTGCAACTGAAACATGCTCAGACATGTTTAAGAATTGGCCTTCACTATTTATTGGTCGCCTAAAGCGAATATATTTTTTTTAGCGGCCTAGATAAGTTGAGTGGGTACAGAAAAAACATTACTGCTGTAACTTTCCCATTTGATTTTTATCAATCTTGATTGGGATTGGTTCGCTGATTTTATTCTCGACTCTGTCAGATCGATCAGCGAATTCCTAAAATACGAGCATCAATTTTTTGTTTTTTTTTTTGATTTTTAATAGCCAACATTATTATATAACATTATATATAACATTATTATAACATACTATATAACATTATTATAACATTATATTCTTCAGATACATCCAACCGATCTGTAACTCTTATACAAGAATTAAGCGCTCCCAAGATTTATGATCTTCACCATAACAAAGAAGTGAGGTTATAATCCTTGACTTGTGATATGTAGTTGGTTTC
>OX451215.1:77180034-77212826 GCA_949628195.1 Phasia obesa
AGAAGGCCTGAAGTGAGAATTCCTCTTAAATGTTACCACTGGGATGTTTCTTGTGTTGTTGTTGAAAGAGTAATTTTAAAATTACAGTTCGTTACTTATGTACGAATTTTGTTGTTTTATCATGACATACTACACGCATAACAAAAAAATTTGCTTTCTAACACGTTTCTTAAATATGTTAGAAGACGCTATCAGAAAGCCCATTTTTACATATTTTTAATTTATTGGTTGCAAAAAATAGGAATAGACCAATTAAGCAGGTGGTAAAACATAAAAAACCCCCCTAAAAAACACCCTAAATATTTTTTAACCCCCAATTTTTTCCTCTAACAAATGTTAACCCCCTAGATTTAGGGGATTTTTTTCACCTAAATGAAAAAAATCCCCTAAACCTAAATGAAAAAAATCCCCTAAATCTACGGGAAAATCTCCTAATCCGGCAACGGTAGTAACATATACAAATTTTTCTTGTTGTTGTTTGAGTCTCTCTTGCTCTCTGTTTTCATTTGTAGCAACAAAACGTAAAAAAGTGAGCAAATCTGTGTCAAACAGCTTTTTGTAAATTTTTACGTAACTCTAAAACACATTATTAAAAGTGATTTTACACGGCGTGTATTTGTCATATGACTTGTCACTTTTCCATGTGTAAATTCTAAACACGTCGTGTGAACCCTTTCAAACATAACTTGTGTATTTTCCATGTGTACAATACATATGACATTTTTCATTTAGAACGTGTTCTATTTTGATGTGACAAAGCTTCTGACATCCTGTATTGCCAACTTGATATTTTGGTATTTTAGGTTTTTCGTGGTACCAAAAGCACTAAAAGCGTGGCAAAAGCACTATATTTGCATCTTTGCATCAGCTGTGGTTGGAAATACAAAACTGTGTGGCCGGAAAATTATATATTATAGGTTATGTCGGATGTAATTACACATGTACGTTTGAAGGCAAAAATTATAAACCGTATGTAAAATGCCTTTTTTGACAAACACATGAAATTACATATGGGTTATCAAACTGACAAGTCATATGACAAACACACGTCGTGTAAAACTAACTTAAGTACACAACCGGGACGAACAATTATAAATTCACTGTCTAAATTCGTGCTATAAAGCACTTATTGTGCGACGAAAAAAAAAAAATAACAGCTGTTATCTAAAGTATAATAAAATAGTAACTCATTTCCATCGCTATACTCTGTCCAGTTCTGGGTGTTTTTCAAACCATGATATTTCTTTTCTGCCTCTATCACGTCTGGATGGATTTTAATAAAATTTTGTGAGGAAGTACCTTAGTATCCTGATTCCAACATAGGATACTTTTCTCCGCAAACATATCTTTTTTCCAAGAAAAAGTGGAGAAAAAGCATTGAAAGTATGTCGATTTTTTACCGATTTAAAGTTACTGCATACCTTTAGGCATCTTTTATTTTTGAAAGCAGTATATTTTAAGCAATGTTGAGCAACAGATGACGCTGTTTTAAAATAATGAGTAATTCATTTCCTGTCAGTCCTTTCCAGAGCTTTACAATAATTTTTAGAATTTTATATCAATTTTAGAACTTTATCCAGGGATGGGTATCTTTATATAAAGTAAATATATAGAAGTCTTAAAATTTGATGTGGATTACTTTCAAAGCTAAATCGAACAAAATATTCGTCGTTCGTACTAGTTGTTTTCCCTGCATTAAAAAATAAAGAAAAAGGCGAGCGAAGAGTGTCAAACAACAGTTTTAATGTGTAACGTTCAGTTAAAGTACATTTTAACTAATTCTACCTTAAATGTATCGAGCTACGGTTTTTTTGTGTTTTTGTTTTTTTTTCATTGTCCACCCACGAATGCATTCGTTTAATTGTTATATATCTCTTCGCCATTTTATTATGACTTTATAATTAGTATTTAATATATAAATGGAAAATAAAAATTTAAAACAAAAAAACAATAGACATATTCTACTGTTCTATTTATATAATCCAGATTGTTTGCATTTATTGCATTATAAGGAAGAACTACAATCTGAAATAATTAGATGAAGGAATCTGCTAAAAAACCACAAAAAAAATAAAATCCATGGTGTACTGCATGTTATTGAAGTATATACCAAGTGAATTTAATTAAAACAAAGAATAACTATACACAAAGTTCAAAAGTCAAACAACAACAATAACAAAAAAATTTTACTTAATAACGGAAGAATTTATATTTCACAAAGGAAAAATTCAGCACTTGGATCAAAAAACCAGATGAAAGCAAACAAAAATTACACAAACTACAAAAGAAATTACAACACATTTGGATGAAAGAAACCAACTACATATCACAAGTCAAGGATTATAACCTCACTTCTTTGTTATGGTAAAGATCATAAATCTTGGGAGCGCTTAATTTTTGTATAAGAGTTACAGATCGGTTGGATGTATCTGAAGAATATAATAGTTGGCCATTAAAAATCAAAAAAAAAAAAAACAAAAAATTGATGCTCGTATGTTAGGAATTCGCTGATCGATCTGCCAGAGTCGAGAATAAAATCAGCGAACCAATCTCAATCAAGATTGATAAAAATCAACTGGGAAAGTTACAGCAGTAATATTTTTTTCTGTACCCACTCAGTTTATCTAGGCCGCTAAAAAAAATATATTCGCTTTAGGCGACCAATAAATAGTGAAAGTGGGCCAATTCTTAAACATGTCTGAGGATGTTTCAGTTGCACTTATGTAACGAATCAAAACTTTAAAAAATAAAAAAATTCTGAATGGGAAATATTGCAGAATTATAAATTAAACTCCACTCGGAATACATATGTATATATCGTTACCTTAATATAGAAAGGCCCTAACTCGTTTTTTTTTGCATATTTCGATAGATGATCTTCTAATACATTTGTATAAATAAAAAAAATTGTTACATCATTAAAATGCTAGGAGAATTTAATAAAAAATTGCGTTAAAAAATAATTCGCGACTACAAAACTATAAGTTTTATTAAGTTTTTTCCTTCTGCTGTAAAGTAGGAAAAACATTAGTTTCATTTTGAAAACGTTAATAGCTTCGTAGAATTATTGGTAGCGCCATCGGGTGTTGCGGATTTAATTTCCGCCAAAGAATCTGCGTTTTTTGCCAATTTTTTTTTTTTTGTGAGATATGACTATGTGCCCTCCAGAAGCGATATGCTGAATTATATACATTTAGTATATTGCTTCTGGAAAGCTTACTAATATATATATTAGTTTGTAAAGAGAATAATCACTTGTTTCTTTCTTTTTCTTAGGTACGTTTTTGTCGAATTTTAACTAGAGTACCAGATGCTCACTCACTGCTCAATAATATGTACATATAGTTTTTTTCTGCTTTTATGCATACATGTGAGAGTCTACAAAATATTTTTTCCTTTCAATTCAAAAGTGAATAAATGCAAAAATATTTTGCTCTTCACTTTTTAAGCTCGCCACAGCTCATTGACGCCGGAGTTCCCCAAGGTAGTATTTTGGGACCAATTTTATATTTACTGTACACATCAGATATGGCAATTAGCACCCTAGTCCACACATCAACCTTTGCAGATGACACAGCTTTTTTAAGTATTCATGAAAGTGCCCAAGAAGCATCACAACTTTTGCAAGACCACATACTCGATTTGGAAAAATGGCTAGAAAAATGAAGAATAAAAGTGAATGAACAAAAATGTACTCACATAACTTTCGCATAAATAACCAATTGATACCACAGCTTTAAGACGTTAAATACCTGGGTATACATCTTGACCGTCGCCTTACTTGCAAAAGCCACATAGATTTTAAGTTAACACAAGTGAAACCAAAAGCAGTACAACTAAATTAGCTTATCGGCAGAAACTCCACCCTGAGCTTAGATTGTAAACTTCTACTGTACAAGTCGATCCTCAAACCAATTTGGTGTTATGGGATTCAATTATGGGGCACTGCCTCAGCTAGCAATGTAGAAAAAATTCAAAGGTGCCAAAATAAGATTCTACGTATTATTACATATAAAAAAATCGAATATCCACAAAGACCTAAACATGCCATCAGTTAAAGCAGAAATAGCGAAACATGCAGTCACATATGTAAAAAGGCTTGAATCTCATCCAAACCCTTTGGCGCGTAACATGCTGAATGAACCTGGTTACATTCGACTAAAAAGAAGAGATACTGCTTTTCTGGGCCGTACATTAGAGGAATGACCCCCAAATGATTGCAAAATCCGTGAAACAAACATTATTTTTGTCTAGCACTGGCTGGACTTAAAAATATATTTTATTTTAGACTTAAGATACGATTAATTATTGTTAGTTCAAAAATATTGAAGATACAATAAATAAATTATGAAAAAAAACGCTAACATATGCTTATATGTATATGAAAATTTACAATTTTGTAAATTTTCGCATAAATGTTGGCATGTATGTACATATATCCATATCTTTTGTAATGCGCAACTGTCGGCGAACGCAGTAACAAAGTGTTTTAGAAATCTAATTTATGAGAAATTTCAGAAATGAACACTCATACGTGAAAACATTCAGAGATTAATAAAAGTTTACAAAAATTTATGTAAAAAAGCATTAATAAGAATGAGCTAATTCATTATTTATCACATATGACTTATACAGATATTTTTCATTTTTCACCGTTCATGTATGAATGCTAAAAAAAAAACAGTTACAGTTACACTCATTTATATGTGATCGTTGGCAGAACATTTTTTGCTGTTCATTTATGACCGTGAAAAAAAAATAAAATTTTTTAAATCTCATTTATGAGAAATACAAATGCGCTCATAAATGAAAAAATCTTTACCGTGTTTTGAACATTATGCAATAAACGCATTTTGTATTTACGACAAACAGATCAGCTGATTCGTAACGGCATGGTAAGTGAAGACTAATTCCACCTTTATGCCGCATGATTCATTCTTGTTGTAATAAAATAATATTTAATACGTTTCTTTGCGGTTCAAAATTAGTTCATTATGACTGCTTTTATACAAACTTTTTATTTGTTTATTTGTAATTGATATTTCTTTTGTTTTATTTTGGTTTTATTTTGATTTTTTCATTCAATAAAAATTTTCACTTTTTATTAATCTTCATTAATACAGCATAAGATAATGTGTTTTTCTACTCTTTAATGGCATAATGCTTAAGATTTAATTACTTTCGTTTATTCTGTTTAAAAGTAAAAGAAAAATTAGTCATAATAAGAAAACTCCTATGAGATAAAAGTTTTAAACACGCAGTTTTGGTCAGTGCTTTGCAATTTATTTATTGAATTAATTTAAAGATTATTGTGGTCGTTAAACTATAGAAATTATAAAATATCAAATCACGAATTGCTTTAAGGTCCACTAATTACACAGTGCTTTTCAAAAATATTCAACGGAATGAGATGACGGCTTACTTGAGTGTGAAGTCTTGACCATAATGTTACCGAATGTTATATCTTTTTGGCTGAATATTTTGAATTATACGAATATATAAAATTGATCTAAAGCAAATGTATTATATCCCGATTTTAAGAATATTTTTAAAAATGTTAATATCATAAATTTCGTAACGTACATACTTATAAAGCAAGAAAATGAGAAAATTTTTTCATTGAATCTATGGCGGTGTATAGACAGGTTATCTACCTGTATACAGCATAAGCAATTGTCGAACAATTATGGATTAAATAATTAACTTCTTAAACACTGCAGAAATTTATTTAGAGTTAGTATTAGCAGTAGAAGACTATTATAGCTTTTTTCATTTTAACTAAAAATGTGGAGTTTAAAGTGAGATGTGAGAGTGAGGCGCAACAAATAATTCTGTCATTTTAAAGATCTCGTAAACTTTTTTGTCTACGTCGTCTCCTTTAAAAGAACCGTCGTCGTCGATACGACGAAGAATGACCTTTACGCAACAAAAATAAGTATGACCTTCCAGGGTTAAAAAAATATTCTCTGGTTGGGTGCCTTTGCCGATATGTTTTAATTATATTTACAATAGTACTTATAACAGCGCCCTCTTTCGACGGTATTATCGTGTAGATCTAAATAGCCGGTGAGAAATTTCAACAACACCTTATTAAACAAGTTTCAAGCATGTCGGTGGCAACGTCATAGGGTAATGTTGTTTTAGATGGTGGCATGTTGGTCCATTGCAAAAAATTGATGGCATCATAAGAAAGGAAGACTATTTAAACATGTTGCCTATACATCTTTCCGATTTTTTATAGTTATATGAGCGCATATTCTAAGGTAGATCTTGTGTTGCAACAGGTTGGAGACGCGACACACACCTGAAAAATCATTGAGGAATGTCTTAAAAAATTTTCAATATACGAGTATGCTGTGGCGCCCGCAAAGTGCCGACCTCAATCCAGTTGAGAATTTGTGGTCAATTGTAAAGATGATCGGGAAAATATCGAAGAGATTCACTTAAATTAATCAAGTTGTTTCAGATGAAGTTATACAAAAATTAGTTAAAAGTATGCTCAAATGTATTAATAATGCATTACAAAATAAATGGCTATGGATCAAGTACTAAAAATTCAAAATATTTTAAATGTTACCAGAAAGTGCAACATTGAGTACATAAGAGTTATTTTTATTTGATTTTTCTTTGAAAATGTAGTTTTTTGATTTGTTTTAAAAACATTATTGTTAACAATTGTATAAGAAATAATAAAGGGTGTTTTTTATAAAGGTATAGAACTTTAAGTTGCAATAAAATAACGATGGATTATTCGATTGACATGAATTTTATTTATCCGAAAGATAATCTTGTGGCATTACATTTTAAATATGATTTCTGGCATATGACCGCCACGGCTGGCGCGGATGTAGTCCAATCTGGACGTCCAATTTTCGATAACTTTTTCCAACATTTATGGCCGTATATCGGCAATAACACGGCGAATGTTGTCTTCCAAATGGTCAAGCGTTTGTGGCTTATACGCATAGACTAATGACTTTACATAGCCCCACAGAAAGTAGTCCAGCGGTGTTAAATCACAAGATCTTGGAGGCCAATTCACAGGTCCAAAACGCGGTCACTAAACGCGCCTTTCAATAAATCTATTGTGGCACGAGCTGTGTAACATGTTGCGCCGTCTTGTTGAAACTACATCTCCTGGACATCATGGTTATTCAATTCAGGAATGAAAAAGTTAGTAATCATGGCTCTATACCGATCACCATTGACTGTAACGTTCTGGCCACCATCGTTTTTGAAAAAGTACGGACCAATGATTCCACCAGCCCATAAAGCGCACCAAACATTCAGTTTTTCTGGATGTAACGGTGTTTCGACAAACACTTGAGGATTACCTTCACTCCAAATGCGGCAGTTTTGTTTGTTGACGTAGCCATTTAACCAGAAGTGCGCTTCATCGCTAAACAAAATTCGCTTATGAAAATCGGGAACAACGGTAATCTCGTTTTGGGTCCAAAATTGCACTATTTGCAAGCGTTGTTCAGGCGTGAGTCTATTCATGATGAATTGCCAAACCAAACTGAGAATAAATCACTTGACAGCCGTTAAATCGGTCGTCATCTTAAAAAGTAATGCCAACTTAAAGTTCTATACCTCTATAAAAAACATCCTTTATAAAAAAATTAAAGATTAAATCGCTTCATTTTTACTGTTTGTATGCTCCCTGCTTTATATTGCAGTGTTATAAGACCAGTTGATCATTCTTAGTTTCAAACTCATTTTACCAGAGTCGTTGGCCTTATTCACAGTGTACGAGTTAATATAGATAGGATTTCATCAAACGCGGTCAAGCTTAATTCAGGGGTGCCTGCTACCTATTTCTTATTTTTCTAAATAACCTTCTTTGTAAAACTTTTCCACCCTATCTACCGTTTTGCAGGTGACAGCAACATTTGCCATTCATATTTATTAAGTAATAGTCCTCACAACAAGAATGATACGCTCAATTACGATCTGACAACAATCTCAGAATGGCGTAAATAGGGTCGACATATAATTTAGAGCGATGTTCGTTGACGAAACATATTTTTAAAGTCTCTAAAGAAGCTTTTAAGATACTTCACTCCATCATATATTCTTATCATTTATATCATCTATATCCGGGTAAAAATGGAATACAACCCTGATGTATAGGCCGGCGCCGAAAAATCTATTTTGGAGTTACTCGGTCGTTTACAGCAGAACGCGACAGAAAGGTATCCAGCTCTATTGATTCACTGGAGCATCAACGCAATGTGCATTGTATACCAGTCTTTTATCATTATTACAATAGTATGTGTTCTTATGAAATTAAGGAACTTGTTCCTTATACTTGCACGTTTTAATACGATTTTCCCGTAACCTAATTTCCTTGTTCTGGCACAATGCATTGCATGAAGAAGTTTGTTCAATCATGTAACTTTAATCTCATTTTTGCTGACTTTTAAGGGATTTTCTCTAATTGCGCTTCTGAAAAAAAAAATCCTGTTGCCAGATTTGCTGATTTCTCTGCATTTTGCTGATCGTAAAATTGGCGAATTTTCTTCCTCAAATTGCAGATTTCATGAAATAACTGTGTGTAGTTTACAATATTTTTTATTGATCTTTGTTAACTTCATTTCGTTGAATAAAAATTCTTTACACGTTAAAACTTTAGCTTAGAAAATTTAATGAAATTAAAAGATTATTAGAAACAAAACATCTGAACATCTGATCTGAATTGTATCCCTGCCAATATCTTTAGCTTTGAATCGAAAGCGTTGTAAACTGTTTAGTATATCTATGCGAATCATCGAAGATTTATTTTACATTAGCAGAAAACGTAGAAGATACCGCTAAAATAATGTTATAGAATTTAAACTAAGATATCAACCAATTGATTACGAATTTGGAGAGCTTAAATCACACGATTTTAAAAAGCTTTATATTTTTTTCTGCAACATTCGTCGTCTAATGTGGAACAAGTGTTTAGCCAAGTAAGTCTTAAAAATGAACAACTCTACCAGTCTGAGGGTTGCAGGTTCGATGCCCGCCAAAGACTGGGTGTTTTCTGCAGACAATCAAGAAGACGCAGGTAGTGTTGTAAAAGTATATTACGGCCGTTCAATTTTTAATTTTTTTGTAAAGTGGTTTCAAATAATGTATTTATGTAAAGATTAAACATGCTTAGATTTATCTGTTGGTTAGGTTAGTTTAAGCAGGCAGCTCCAATACAGCTCACTTGGGTCCAAGAATTGGTCCCTTTGTGTTACCTGTTGTCATACTGACAACATCTGCAGAAATCGTTGTAATGGAGACCCATTCTTCTTGCATGAGTTCCAAATAGGCAATGTCAAGTAATCGTCGTCAAGCAAAGCCGTTTTCTTCTTATCCAGTAGAGGCCAGATCGTCCTCGCCGTTTGACAAGTCGACTCATTGGACCATCTTACCTGGGCTAGATCATATAAGGCTCGATTTATTCGATGCCCGCAAGCAGAGAGGGGAATGCCACAATAGACGTCAATGGCGATATCGTTGAGCAGAGTTCCCTTCTTTGCCAGTTCATCAGCAATACAGTTGCCTACAATAGTCCCATGTCCCTGCACCCGTTTAAGGGTGACTGTTGAATTTTCCGCCATCACATTTAATTAGGGATGTCCGGCATTCCAAGACTAAGTTTGATGTGGTAAACACACCTGCTAAGGATAGAATTGCAGCTTTACTGTCGGTACAAAACCAGATATCCCTGTTGAATATTCTGTGGTACCTTAACCAGTTTGCCGCTTTTTTGATAGCAGATATTTCTGCTTGTAAGACGTTACAGTCATTTGGAAGTCTGAAACACATTTTGATTCCAAACTCTTCCATATAAACTCCACCCCCAACCTTAACACCCCTTTTAGAGGCATCCGTGTACACACAGACTGCTCCAGTTGGAGGTGCAGGACCATCCGTCAAGTCAAAGACAAAGCTTCTTGTGAAGAAGTTTATTGGGGTACAGTAGTCAATAAGACCGGGAATGACGTTCGTGATCCACAGGATACTGGCATGACTCATGGCCTATGGTTCCTTGCATTTGTGACATTCAGTCTAATAGCTGTTTTCAAAGTAAGCCCCCTGACCAGTTGGTCTACTGGTAACCAATTTAGTATGAAAGAAAGTGTCTTTGTCGATGTTGACCTAATGGCTCCTGTTATGAGAATAGCCATATTTCGTAACACACCTTCTATGATAGATATGTTAGTTCTAATGTCTAGTGCTTAGCACCAGACAATAACTTCGTAGAGTAATATCGGTTTGATTACCGCTTCAAGTAGCCTGCCAATGGCTTTTTACATACGTATATTGCCGTAATGGCCTTAGAGGCCCTAGCCTGGATATTCATTTTCCAGAATAATTTACTATCTAAGATTAAGCCTAAAAATGTTGGATATTGATAAGTGATTCTGAATAATTACTCTTTTACTTTATTTTACATGAATTTGTAATTATTATCTATAAAAAAAAATCATAAAAACCTCATATTTATATATGTATATATGTTTTGCTATTTTAACAGATTTTTTTTGGTGATTTAAAAAAATTTTATCCGGATTTTGCAGATTTTTTAGACAAATTTTGAAGATTTTATAGGTACATTTTCTGGCAACACTGGCATCGACTGACATATCATCAGCACAAATACAAAAACTTTTTCTTAAATTGATAAGTAAGCAGTAATGCACCAGTAATTTAAATTGTTAAATACTGGAATGCTCATGATTAATTACAATGGTCGGCAAAAAGAAAAAAAGTCGACAGCTTTAACCTTTTTATTAGATTTTAATGTGCTGATTCAAATCTGTTTTTTTTTTTCTATCACGTCTAGTTTTCGAGATATTCCTATTCAAATAAAGTAACAATATTAAAATATTAGATATGTAGTTATTGTGATAGCAATGGTCGGCAAAAATAGTCGGGAGCTTGTCATGAGGTTTTAATAGACTTTTATGTTCTGAATATAAACTTGTTTACAGATTGATTCAATCAGGTTTAGTTTTAGAGATATTCTAATTAAATTAAATTACTGATATTGAAACATTTAATAATCTTAATGGTACATAATGTCTGTCAAAGTAGGTACGTGCACTTAATTGTGAATAAAATCAACATTTGTGCATCGATTTTCATCATTTATGGCTTATTTTATTCCTAGTATACCTAGCTTTCCAAATAAGGACAAAAATGATACGCGAAAACTGAAAGCTGATTTGATTTTAACGAGTTGAGCTCACTATATTCCACATATTTATGTTCAGGGAGCAATTTTTTTGCAGACCAGTGCTATTTATATAATTTTTTATTTTAATTACAAAAGCAAAAAGTCATTAATAGTTTTTTTACTTTTGCTAAAAAATTTGCAGACATTTTAAACTATAATTATTACACGCAAACTTGTTGTACAAATTTCACTATTCTCATCTACATAAATGTGTGATAAAATTCATTATAAAATAAAAATTAAATTAAATTAATAAAAAAAAAATATATAAATTATATTGTAATACAAGTGGTATGTAAAGATTTATGAAATGGAAAAATAATGGACGTAATAATTGTTATGCAAACACGCATGCCATTTTTTTAATTGGTTTTTTGTTGAGATTTTTTATTATTAAAATAAATATTTCACATTATTGTTTTTAAACTACTTTGTATCTGCTGTTTTTATTTTTTATGATGGCATTTTAAACTTTGATCTGAAGAACATGACTTAGGGCAAGTTTGTAAAAATGTTTGTCTTTATGTTTTATTACTATTTGCGGTTTGATGTTTTAATTTTATATTTTATCATTCAAATGCTTTATATCTGTGGCATTAAGGAATAAGTGCTTAAGTCGACTTAAGCAAAATTTAAGTTAGTGGCACCTTTGGAATCTCCGTACTCCAAAGTACCCATGTGCAAAGTTTCAATTATTTTGTACCATTTTTGAGGAAGTTATAGCGAAATTTAATTCAGCTTATCTTTTTTCAATGTCTAAACGCATTGGGAAAAAAGCTTAAGAAACTACAAGCTATTTTTCCAAATCAAAAAATCTTTTTTTCACAACTTATTAATTGCAACGCCTGCGTACTTTTCGTAGATCTAAAATAATTTCCAAAACATACGTCTTACTCCCATGTGTGAAATTTAAAGATCAGCTATTTTTTAAAAAAATTAATTTTTAAATTTAAAATTGCTTTCCTACAAAACTTAAAAATCAGACTTAAGCACTTTTTCCTTTTTGCCACAGATATAACCCTTCAGGTTTAATGAAAGTTTTTAATTTAAATACCATTTAATATTGTTTGTGATATATGTAATTTTATTTCAAGTGAAATGTTATGACATTTATTGCGCATATGAATTACGTCAGTAAGTAGAAGCTCTTATATATAAAGAACTGTTCGTCTAAAATCCGGACTTCTTGTTAATAAGAAGAAATACCTATGTTTTCTAAAGGGTGATTAAAGTTTAGTTTTCACACGCCTGTTGCATATATTTTCATACATTAATGCATAATAGATAATAGATGAAAAAAATTAAAAATAAATTTAGATTACGCTTGAAGCAATAAACAACGGAAAAATTTATTATCTAAGTGTATTAAGAATAAATCAGTCAAGTGCGAGTTAGTCTCATACATGTAGGGTTCCGTACTATGTTCAGTAGGCCTTTATAAATCAAAGTTGTTAATTTTTTCATGTCTTTTAGGGCACTCTTTATTTTTAAAATCAAAGTCATATTCGAAAAAATTGCATCGCTATTGGAACACCCTTTAAATTTTAGGAATTGTTGTTATAACGGCCAAGGTAATACACTTTCTATAAAAATATCAGGCCTATTGCGGTTCAAAAAATAACGTAATATACGTGAAAAACATGTCACTGATGGATCACCCTTTAGTAATTAGCAATTGTTACAGCGGCCGAAGAACAACATCTACTGTAAATAATTCAAGAGTCTACCTAATACGGTTCAAAAAATAAGGTTATTTAAGTAAAAATCATGTCTATGTCGGAACACCCTTTAATTTTGTTATTTGTGATAACGGCCATGGAAATTCTTTTTCTATGAATATATCAAGAGTTTACCTATTACGATTAAAAAAAATAAGTCACTATACGCGAAAAACATGTCATTGTCGGCACACCCTTTAATTTTTAGTAATTGTCATATCGGCCGTGGCAACATATCTACTGTACAAAATTTTAAGAATCTACCTATTACGGTTCAAGAAATAAGGCGTTATACATGAGAATCACGTAATTGTCGAAACTCCCTTTAATTTTTATGATTTGTTATAGTTTCCATAGTAATAAACCTCCTGTAAAAACTTCACTAGTCTACTTATTATCGTTCAAAACTTAGGCCATATACACGCAAAGCACGTCACTCTCGGAACACCCTTTAATTTTAAGGTTCAATTTTATATACTTGTTTAGTAAGCGAACATAGTGTTAATTACTGTCTGCAAATTTTACGTGGTTGCCTCCTATAGCTCAAGAAATAAAGACATATAGGCAAATAACACCTCACTTTCGGAACACCCTATAAGTTTTAGTATTTATTGCTATAGTGATCACAGTTATACACCTTATATGAAAATTTCAAGAGTCTACTTATTATGGTTCAAAACTTATGCCTTATACATGAAAATTACACCACTATCGGAACACCTTTTAATTTTTAGGTTAATTTTTTATACTTGTTTATATAGCGAACTAAGTTTCAATTACTGTTTTTAAATCTTGAGTCTATGCCTCCTACAGTTCAAGAAATAAACACATATTCGTGAATAACACCTCTCTATCGGAACTCCCTATAAATTTCAGTATTTGTTGCCATAGCGGCAACATCTATACATCATCTGTGAAAATTTCAAGAGTCTACCTATCACGGTTCCAGAGATAAAAGGCGCTGACAGACGGACAGACATTGTAGCGAAAACAAGAGGGTTTCGTTTTTACCCTTTGGGTACGGAACCCTAAAAATGAAGCTCCAGAAAAATGTACATTTATCTATACATAACTATAATAAAATACTCATTTCCGTCTGTCTGCTTTTCTTTTTTGCTCGCATCACGCAAAAACTACTAGATGGATTTTAACAAAATTTTGTAAGGAGGTACCTTAGTATCCTGATTCCAATATATGAAAAAATAACTTTCATAACTGAAGCACTAACCACTAACAGGTGGCGCTGTTTTATAAAGTAAAAACATAACCATAACTGAAGCATAGTTTAAGGTGGCACTAAAAAAGTAAGGGTTTTTGTGTGTATTGCTTTCAAACCAAAATCGAGCGTACAATTTCAAATTCGGTCTAGAACTTCGAACAAACTGAGTCTGACTAAAACATTAAAACACCTCTGTATAGTGGGTCTGTACGTATGAACGGGAATTTCAACAGAGTTCGTAAAAGTGTGACCGTCAGAACAGGCAAACTGATTATGAGGCAGACTTTAAAAACAAAGAAAAACGCTGCATTGAAAAATACCCAAATATGTAGTTTATCAATTTTTAAAAGTAGTGCTTCCAGATTACTTCATTTAAATTTTTAGTTCTGAGTAGCAGTATGGCAAACACTGCTAGTCAAAAGTAGTCGTCAGCTTCCTTATAATACTTTGTTCAATTTGTTTGAAATTTCTTTTTTACTTTATATGAGGTACCTATCCCTGGGTAATTAATCATAAAAACATAACGGTGCTGCCAAATTTTCAGTATCGCTAAATCGGACCAAATTATTTTTACGGGAAAAAATTATATTTGAATCAAGTTACTAAGGTATCTGCTCAACAAAGTTTTATTAAAATGCATCCAGTAGTTTTACGTGCTACAAACTAAAGCACTGCATCAGCACAAAAAACGAAGCTCATGAGACTCACACAGTTCGAGTGATTCGAGTGTACAAACAAAAAAACACAGAGATTTTTAACAAAACCAATATCTTAAAAAACTAAAAACCACTAGTACAAACAAAACGCATTGAGCAAGTGTTTGTTTGTGTTCGAGTATGACCAATTGCTCATGAGCACACCCATTAGATGAACCTGCTCATGAAGCTGTTTAATACAATCACAGACAGAAAGATAAAAATTCTTATCGATTACTATCTGCACCAGCAACAAAGTTTTCATTAAACATTTCATGTAGAGATTCGGCCCTGTTACATTGTGGAACAAGATTAACGTGAGTACCTGCCTACTCGGCCTAACCTCACGGTGGTCTTACCACCGAGTGAAACTTAGGCGTAGACTAGCGCCCCCATTGTGTAGTATAACAACACTTTACGATTGCCACCAATCGCTTTTTGTGTGTGATACAGTCACAATGAGTAGCAATTTATATAATATGGCAAGCCTTTCCAAGGCAAGCCTAAATCCACATTATAACCTCTTGCTTAGGGGTTTGGAGACTATCCAAACTCCGTCTGTTGAGAGTGCAACAGCACACTTGATCGACCGTACACCATACCTACATAAATCGATCTTAAACCACAACCACCACGTGTACCTCCGAAGGGGACCTCACCAATAACCGGTCACAGAGAGGATAGGCTCTCTGTGAGGCCACCGATTCCCGTGGTACCAGTCCTTTGGGCACTGGTCGGGCCTCGAAGAAGAGCAGTGTTAAACAACAGACCTTTTCTTCCAGATTTAGGCTCTAGGAACCCTAGCGTCTGGTGCCCCTATTTTCCCCGAGTGAACCGCGTCACAGCATTTGCCATTACTGCAGTGACAATTGGAACCCCCGGGGGTATTCGGCCCTGTTACAATTTTATTATTTTTTTAATAATTGAATAGGAGCCGCTTTTAATACCGCCGAAACCAAATTCGTGTCGAAAATTTATTTGTTTTTGCATGTAAGTCGAGTACAGAAAGAAATTTCAAAGTCTATCAGTGAACCATTTTAAACCATTAACCATTTTTTTCATCAGTGTTAAACTTAGTGATAAATCGAATGGAAATGCTCCCAGAGCCCCGGAAGTGTTCCTGAGGTCAAAAAATTAGTTTTTCAGTGTGTAATTTAAATACCGGAAAAAATCAATAATCTGTCATAATCGGTAATTTCGAAGTCATAACATGAATGTTAACAGCATTTACAGTTGTAAAAAAACGTTAAAAAAAGTTTTAACTTTTAAAGGCATTCCTCTAAAATTTTCTTTTTTACCCTTAGGTCCCTTTCTATTGCGAAGTCACATAAATATACTTATAAAGATAGATTTGATGGCCGTCTGTCTGTCTGTTTTGAAGTCGGGTTTTCTGCAAGTATTATTATTTCGTTTTATATCTACTTTTTGTTAAAATTAAAAGTTTTAACTAAAATTAAACATTAATAGTTAATTTTGAGTTTTCCCTAAATTTTAAGTTTTTGAAATAAAAATGTAAAACGGAAGTGTGAGGAAAGTAAGACCCTCCGCGTTTATAACTCTCCTTTTTTTCAATGAATTTTATTTCAGATCGTTGTACTTAACATTATCACAAGTTACCTAGAGTCCTGGAAATCTAGTTGACTCTCAACACAGACAAACACATGGATATCGTTAGATCAGCTCTCCTACTTATAATGATCCAGAATATATGTGACCGCCCAGAGTGAACGGGACCTAATGGTAGCTTGACCGTCGCATCCTCACGGCACCTCACATGAACTCATGTTAACATTTTCAGTCATAATCGGATCTCCTGTAAAATTTACTTTTCACCCCTAGAAACCTTTCTATTTGCGCGGCCAGATATATTTAATGGGGCGCAAATCAATATTGTAGAAATCACCAACGTTATAATCATGCACGTTACCTACTGAAGAGCATAAAATATTTGCTGCTGTCGATTATAATATATTTTTGTTTTAATTTGTTTCATGTAATTGAGAAGTTAATGAGTTACAGTCCAATTTCTTTTGGCCTTTAATGTATAGCAACGTGTAATAAAGTCATTAAATTTTATGTTTTTATTATCACAATTATTGTGAACACACTTCAACAAATGAATAAACAATTATATTAACGCATAAATAAATATAAACGAACTTAACAACTTTCTTTCATTAACTTTCCTTTATTAAGCCTAATATAAACCTCTTGTCTGTCTGCTCATAATAAATTATATAACAGGTAATCATGTATTACTACATATTATATTTAATGAGTGATAAACCTTTTGTATATTTTTATTCTTGTTATCATTTTCTTTTTCTGTTATAAAAATATATGTAACTATTTAGTATGTTTTATTGATTTTTGATTAATGTAGTTTTGATTCTGAAATATATTTTGTTTCAATAAACACATACATACATACATATTTTATAATAATAATTAAAAAAAAACATAAATTTTATTTTTAAAAGAAATAAAACTTAATTAGAAATTAAAGTTATATTTCATGGAAAAGGTTATTTAAGAATCTTAAACTGATAACTTTAAGTTAAACGAATAATGATGAGCATATCGTCATAGAAAATGCAAAACGCTCTATCTAACATTACTCACTTGTGTAGCTAAGGCGTTTTGCATTTTCTATGACGATTTGTTATAGTGAATTACAGTTTTTATTGTGTGTGTGTGGCTCTTCAACTGTGGCTCGCAAACTATATTATGATTTTTTCCTTAATATTGGCTTTCAATTCTTGTAAGATTTATGATTTTTTTGCTGTAAACGCAATATGTCGAGAAGTGCCTTGGAAAGATTTAGTTGGCAATTTCGAATCGTCAAGTGCCGAAAATTTCAAAAGGTCTTTTGTTGCTAGTGTAGCGTTACCGGCGTTCTAAAGCTGTAGGACAAATCATGGGTCACTACAAATGTCAAATAAAGCAGTCGCTCTGAGGTTATAGTTGCCCGTACATTTCGTGCCCCAGAAATTAAAACTTTATTTATTCACGCAATTACTTAAATAAAATTGAGTTTCGTCATTTATTAAAATTATAACAGAAAATCAAAGTAAATTAACATCGCTGGACCGTCAACGGGTAGCAACTGGTGTACGGTTTTTTATTTTTTAACTAAACATCTGCCATTCTGCCATCCAATGCACATAAAGTCACATAACCTTTAAACAAAATGAGACATAGAAAGCAATAGAACTTGACACTTTTTAGTGGTTCTCGAGTTATGTCAAAAAAAAAGATTACCAAAGGTGACAATTTCCCCTATATGACAGAGCTGTAAATGAATCATTCTTTTTTGATTTTAATTCTTTACGAATTAGCAAATTTTAAATTAATTCGTTTCACACAAAAAAATAAATTGAATGAAATTTGAATCAATTCAAATGAATTAGGCAGAAATGAATTGCAATTCGTTTCCAATTTAAATGAATTTGTAAAACGAGTTGCAATTCATTTTTCAATTCAAATGAATCTGAAAAATGAATTGCAATTAACTTCCAATTCAAATGAATTTGCTAAATGAATTGCAATTCCTTTTACAATTCTTTTGAATTGATTTTGAATTCATTCAAATGAATTAGAACAATGATTGCAATTCAATGAATAAAATCCAAAATGAGTTGCATTCAAAAAAATTCAAGAGCAGATCTAGGGGGAATGAAAAATGCTACCAAAATGAAAAATTCAGTAAAAACATTAAAAGAACCTTGTCCTGGATCTGCGCCTGATCAAAGAAAACATGGTGTTTGGAGTTTATATCTTCATGAAGAACTGATTTTTATTTTAAAATACGCTAAACTACAAGACACGTTTAATATTCGAGCAACAATTAATAATTTTTAAATTTTGTGACCCACCACCCAACGACAATTATTACAACTCATTTTTGATTTTATTCATTGAATTGCAATTCATTCTAATTCATTTGAATGAATTCAAAATCAATTCAATTCAAACGAATTGTAAAAGGAATTGCAATTCATTTTACAAATTCATTTGAATAGGAAACGAATTGCAATTCATTTCTGCCTAATTCATTTGAATTGATTCAAATTTCATTCAATTCATTTTTTTATATGAAAAGAATTAATTCAAAATTTGGTAATTCAATGCATGAATGATTCGCGAATTAATTTAAAAATGAATGATTCATTTACAGCTCTGCTATCGATTTGAAGTTAGTAACTTCAAATCGATATATTTCGATTCCTAAAGGTAACCCAGCGAAACGCCAGGACACGTATAACTTCTTTTTTACCGATATAACTTTCCTGTTGGTTTCATCCCATCCCGATTTTGACTGTCGCATAGTGTTATTTTTCCCCATCCTGTATATATTAGCAATTCTTAACAAAAGAACTAATTACAAATTAATTCATTTTACTAAAAATAACCAAGTAATAAAAAAAATTTTATTCCTACGAGAAAGAAAATTGAGTGGTTCACAAAATTTTTAACTAAAAAACACTTTGAATACCTAATATATACTTTAAAATGTACGAATATATACATGACAGAGTGTCTCCATAGGTGATGTTTATGCCCTCATCATTGAAACTGTTGGAGGGAGACAGGCACTTCGACCATACGTATTACTATGTTCCAAAAAACATAAAAGAAAATGAGTTAAAGGTGCTTAATTTGACATATACGAATCTATATTTTTAACCGTGTAATTCGCCCTGTATCTTTTAAAATTAAAGGGTGCCGCCTTTTAAATTTGATACATCTTTGAGTCGTAATAGGCAGACGCTTGAAATGACCACAAGGTTTTTACTTCTAATCCCGCTACAATAAAAAGATTTAATAACATAATATTTACAATTAAATTGTGACCCATACAAGAGGCAATATTTACTTACATACGAGTATATTGGTCTATCTTTTGCCCCGTGACTGTCTGACACTTGAAATTAGCAAAGAGTGTGTATGAATTCGGCTGCTAGAGCGAAAAGTATTTTTATAAATTTTATTACTCATTTTCGCCGATTTATTACATACATATCTATAGGACATTTCATTTGAATTATTCATATTTCATTTGTTTCATAGTTTATATTTTTACTTTTTATTTTTCTTAAAATCAAACAAAAATTGAATAAATACTAAGCCCTAAAATAATTTGCAAGTGCAAAGTACCCAACTTTGAGACGACATAGCGCCACCCTGACAAGTATGTAGATGATGCACAGCGTCAAAATTTAAGCTTAGATACTCCTCATGTCAAATTTTGGATCAATCGACCCAACCTTTAACAAATGGCCTAGTTATTTCCAAAATATTTTGATTCTGCCCCACTATGCAATGGTATGTTTAGATCTTTTTGTATGTTTAAGTTTTACATAAACGAAGAAACTGCTGTAATTATTCGTAAAATGTTATTTTAGCCCCTTTATTTTTTTCTATGTTTATAGCAGGAAAGTACCATTACACCCTATGGGTGTTCCGCACCCAAAGGGTAAAAAGGTAACCCAATAGTTTTCGTTACAATATATTTCTGTCTGTTCACGTCCGTAATTAGATAGATATTTAATAGCAATAGTATGGCCAGTATAATGGCATATACAAAAAATTAAAGGGTGTTCAGATAGTTCACAGCGGGTCAGAATTTTACAATATTTTTCCTTATTTTTTTAAAAGTTGAAAATTTAAAACTGCTACAAGTATGATTAAACCAAAGATTTGTTATACATTGATGTTAACAATTTCGTTATCAAAATTAGTTTATAGAATTATGATTTTATCAGTGTAAACAAACCCCAATAAAAAAAAATAATGATTTGCAAAATTGTAAGTAATAAGGAAGTTGCAACGCACGAAGAATTAAAAGTTTTGTATTTTGTTATTCTCTTAAAATAAATTATATTTTTTTATTTCAAAGAAAATGTGAGAAGTTAAGAATGTATGAAAATTTAATTAGAAAAAATTTTGTTCTAAATTAATAAGATATTTTGTTTCTGTTTTCCTGCATTTACTTTCTTATAAACGAATACATATTTACTCAAATTAATATACATACATATGTTTGTTTGTTTATTTATTAATTTTTCTGATACTATATCAGCCTCACCAGTAGGCAGACCTTCAGGAAATATGTGGCTAAAACGGAAAACCGTATATTTGAATTAAAACACTAACATTTTGTAGCGGTTTTTATTAATTTATTCCCATTGTAGTTAATAATATTTCTTTCTGTTAGGTCTTCTTAAATTAATATATACATACACATATATATATATATATATATATATATATATATATATATTATTCACGATAACAAAACTAAAGATCTAAAGTCGACTTACAGCCAAACCTAAACGAGCCCATACGAAATGTGAAAAATTTTCATCTACATACAAAATGTATGAAGCAAACCTCATAGCGTGGCGTCAACGCTTAGTAAAGGGCAGTTTAGACAGTAAGACTTTACGTACGTAAAATCGAAGAGAATATAAAATGAAAATCAATCCGTATGAAAAAATAGGTATTAAAAATCGTATGGTTTTTTCTTACGTTTACACTATTAGTGTTTAATAAAATGAAGTTAAATTGAAACATCTGTTGTTAAAGCAATAAAAAAAGTGAAAACAAGTAAATAGTGCGCGTTCTTGTGAAAAATATGCCAAATTTAAAAAAAAGTAACAAGGAAAAGGTTCTTGGTGTTGTACTAGCCATTGCCATAATAAAAAAAAAACTGGAAACCAACAACTAAAACAAAATTTAAAAAAATGTTACGCTATTTTTCAAGTTTTTTATTGTTTACAAACTTATTTGTGATGCCAACTGGATCTATTTTGCACTATATTCAGGGGTTTTCTACTATTTTGACGATTTTCGCCTTTGAAAATTTAGCATTAATAAGAAAAACGCAACCCTGATCTAAACAAGTAGAATAGTTTTTGGAAAATTTCAAAACATAAAGAGAGCCGTAAGACTGTCAAAATTCCATCCGTATTTTCTCTCAATGTCGGACAGTTTCATTACATATTATGTTTAGACGATACTACTTCTACTCTTCTACACAAAAATTTGTCATGTCGTATTACTTGTAGTATGTAATGTAAACCGCCCTTAATTGGAAAATCCAATTTTGACAGAGCTTTTGATAGTGAAGTTGGATGCAAACAAACTGTTTTGCGTTTAAATTTATTACATTGTATTAACAAATTAAAATTAACATTACTGTATATTACCACCGGTCTACTTAGAGCAAGCTTACACCATGACATTTTTCATGAAACTGGTTGCATGCAAGAGGTGTAGAGAAGAAAGCGGGGTAAACAAAATGGCATGGCTTGAATTTTGTGGGGATTTTTTTACACTTGCTTTGTGCAATTTTCGTTCGTTCAGAGTTGATTTCAAAAAATGAAATTGTTTGGTTTAATTTTGTATACATTTCGGAGTGATTTTAATAATTTATTGTAAAATTTCGTTATTTGCTTGTTTCATTTTTATTTATTTTGTATTTCAGTACGAGTGCATATATTTTTTTCAAATAACGCATGAACAATAAAAATTACGAATATGAAATCAAAAGAAAATGTCAAAAACAAATTCAAGCCGATTGCATGAAAAAATTCATCGTAAAAATGTGCCATGAAATTCGCTGCAACTTTAAAAGAGACATTGAAAAAATGGCATCGTATAAATTCGGTCTTAGACGTAAAATGATAAACATTAAAACATTTGTTATAAAAACTATTTTATGACGTAGTTGTTGTATTTTAGTTTGACAGTATTATTTGCAAAAACAGCGCCAACCGTACTACTTCTATCTGCTGTGCAATAAGCATTCAAACAACATGATTGGAAAACAGAAAATTATGTTCAAACAGAAAATGACATAAACACGTATTCCCCACCTAGTGAAAACGGCCTCGTACAGAGCTTTGCGCTCTTATTTATGTTTTTACACAGCTAGGCGCTTAGCAGCGTTACGCCTTGCGCGCCGCTTATTTAGGTTAGTCAGTTAAGCAGTTATTACTTTTGCCACGGAAATTTTTAAATATTTTTTACTAGCAGTGCCCGCGACTTCGTCAGCGTCCTAAAAATGTTTGGTTTAAATTTATCTTTTTGTTTTAAAAGTATTCCACACCCACCTAATTTTAAGACTTTTACTTTTGTAGTGGTTTATATATTTACTTCGAATAAAAGTATCCGTCTTTGAGTAAATATTCAGCATGTCTCAACATAAGTTTCAAATCTAAGTCTAGTATTGTAGAGTTCTGCAAGTAGTGTTTCGTTTACAAAAGTGTTTCCCATTTACAAACATAAATAGTGCTGCCAAGTGTTTAGTACCATTACATCGTCAAAAATTTGCGTACTTTTAGTATTTTATTGCTATTTTCTCTTCAAATTGTATAGCAGTAATTTTTATATTAATTTCGGCTCTAAAAAAATTGGTTGGTTTACTAGCAGTGCGAGAAGAAACCATAAATGGCCGGCATTGATATAACTGCCATGCACCTCCAGAAAAAAGTATTTTTCAACCTTTGTACAGTTGAGAACTATATATAATAGAGACATTCATTAAGTAATTTTCAAATTTCTAATAACCAATTATTGAGTAAGGAAATAAAATAATTTACCTAATTTTTTATTTCAATGTATAAAAAGGGGGTTAGCGAAGCACACCGGGTCCCAGCTGTTTATTTTTATTCTTAAATAACCATCCCGGTTCGTCTTACATTAATTAACTACGCCACTTAAATACGCTTTGATGTGCGCATAGAAGGGTGATTTTTTTAGAATTCATGTATGACGTGCGCTCTTCGTTGTTGTCGTTGTTGAATTATTAGAGCGGATTAAAATCATAATTACAAGTTTTCTTCCAATAAAATTTGTTTTATTTTTTTATATCAAAAAATATGTATTTATAAAAAACTGTCAAGTAGCTGAAGAGGGAAAACTTAATTATGTAAGATAACTTGTTATGGGTGGAGATTGGAAAGGCAAAACATGTATTTAAATTAACTGGAAATATTTAATGTCCTTTTAAAGTTTAGATTTCATTTAAAATAAAGCACTGAATGACTATGATATCAGATTTTAAGGAATCGAAAAATTTGGTTAGAAAAATATCATTATCAAAGATTTTTTTATTCATTTTGTTGGACTACATTTTTGGTTACTAGGAAATAGTTTGCAATAAGTTTTAAAGAGTATAAAATTAATTTCAAATTCTAAAGTAGTGGTTAAAATTCAGTTCTGTAAATATTTAGTTTTTTTTTTCTACAAAGCTAGGTTTCTATATCACAATACGAAAATAAACAAAACGGAACGTTTGATAGCGTTTTGTATTGTTCTTGCAGTGAGTAAAGCAAAAGCACAACAGAAACAATGAGAATTGATTCATTTAGTTTTTTATTGTTCAAACACAACTGTACATTCATTTAAAAATAAAAAGAAAACAATGAGAACAAAAACGGTTTTAGGAAAACCTTTCGCAAAAGTTTGCTAAACGATTTGGTCATTATGATATACATTGGCAGAAACTCAACCTTAAGTTTAGATTGCAAACTTTTAGTTTATATTTCAATCCTTAAACCAATATAGTGCAAAGGGTTTTTGCCTCAGCTTCAAATTTAAAAAAAAAATCAAAAAAATCAAATCAAATTACAGTCGCACCCTGGTACATTACAAACTCAAACAAAGATCTAAACGTGCCACTAGTTGAAGCAGATATAGCAAAACATGCTGCAAAATATTTAAATAAGCTTGAAACGCTTCCAAATCTTCTGGCCCGTTACATCCTACATGATCGTGGTTACATTCATTTAAGGAGGGACATTGCTTCTCTCGTCCGAACGCCTAAATGATGACATCAACCGTGCGCTGTTTTTTGTCTAGCATTGGCTGGACTTAATAAAGTATATTTTATTTTTTTAAGTCGTTCAACACAGGTGGAAAGGGTATAACGTGATATAACGTGGATTATACAGGAGAGGGAAGAAGGTTAATAAAAAAAGTTTCTTCAAAACTGGGATAAAATAACAGACTCATCTACATTTTGAAAAAATATTAAGTTTGTAGGAACGTGCATATTCACATGGTACACAATATTCAATCAAAAAACCTATTTGGAATTTTTGTTACTTACATGATTTTACGTTTCATATGACGACATATAAGTTTGTCATTCCGTGTGTAATTTTTACAATATTCATTTCCGACCCCATAAGGTGTATAGATATACTGATTCCTTATACATGGAAAAATTGATTAAGCTGTGTCTGTCTGTCCTTGTTGAGGATAAATTGTCTCTTTCCAAGGCGCCAGACGAGATACGGAAGATTTAAGCCCACCAATCTGCCAGGCATAGTTTCGAAAATTATAGGATTGCAATTTTGGAACATTAGACGATTCTATTCGAGGCTGCGGGCATAAAACCACGCCCACCTATATTTTTTTACATTGTTTTATTTTTTTTCAGTTGTAATGATTCTCTTGCTTTTTTTTTTGTTAAATAATTATTGAACCACTACAAGTAGATCGCAAGGAATGCATACGTCGGGGTATGAATAACCCCCTGTGAGGGGCGATTTATATTTGTTTTAAAGCTGGTAAGGCTTTTCTGCTTTGATTTGTATTAAAGACCTTTATAGAGGTAACAAATATACTCACAGGGTGTCCATTGGTAACCAGGGACAATCAAAAGGCACAATTTTTGGTTTAGTCTGACCATTCTAACGCAATACACATAGATTGCAGGAAGGTCTTTATTAAAAAAAAAAACTTTCAATAAAATTTTTACAAAAAATTTTAACAAAATTTCGATAAAATTTTTACAAACAATTTCGATAAAATTTTTAAAATAAATTTAAGAAAAATAAAAAAAATTTTCAAATTTTACAAAAAAATTTCAAAATATTTTTTTCGATAAAATTTTTACAAAAAATTTCGAAATGATACTTTAACAAACAATGTTGGAAAAATGTTTACAAATATTTTCATAAAAATGTTTCAAATATTTTCAATAAAGTATTTACAAAAACTTTTCTATTAAATTTTAACAAAAAATTTTCGATAAAATTTTTACAAAAGATTACTACAAAAATTGTTCGTTAAAATTATTACAAAAGTTTATCGATAAAACTTTAGAAAATCTTTCGATAAAATTTTTACAAAAAAATTTCGATAAAATTTTTACAAAAACTTTTCATAAAACTTTTAAAAATAACTTTTCGTTAAAATTTTAAGAAAAAATTTTTAATATAATTTTTTTTTAAAAATTGAACAAAAAATTTTTGATAGAATTTTTACAAAAAAAATTCGATAAAATTTAAAAAAACAATCTTTTTCTATATTTTCTATACCTTTAATATTTGTAATATTGAAAATCATAAAAGTAAAACCCGCATGTTGATTATTGTGAAATTGGGAAACATAACAGAGTAACTTAATATTTAACATTACTATAGTGAAGGGTATATAGGATTCGGCATGGCAGAATATAGCAACCCTTAATTGTTTTTCTCTCATTTTAATTTTTATTTTAGATTTAAGATATGAGTATTTATTGTTAGTCATACACATTAAAGATACCATAAATAATATAAAAAAAATGATATAGTATGTATTAAAGCGGTATACACCTTTTATTTTTGGAAGATACTGAAAGACAGTTTTTAAGTTTTTCTTATTATTGCTTATTTAGAGTAAAAAATATAAGAAGAAAAACAAAATAATAAGCAATTCAAGAAAACAAATTATGAACAAAATCAGCGACCTAAATCAGTACCTCAAAAAAGCACGTTTCTTACGAACAAAACAAAAGCGTTTTGTTCATAATTGTATGGTTGTAATGTAGTACATCAAGTCCAACACATGATTGAAAGCCAATTGTTTTGTTTGCGCTGTTTATCATTGAAAAATAAGTGTTTTGGTTTTGCTCATATACAAAACGAACTATTAAACGTTTGCAAAACGTTTTGCTTGTTTTCATACACTGTTCCTTGCAGTATACTTGTTAGTCCACCTCTGTATCTTTTGAATGTACGCTTGAGTTCATCTAAATTAAGATGTAAGACAAATGTCTACAAATTAAAATTAAAATTTTAGTTTTGTGATTCTTGATTTAAAATCAAAATAATGAAAACTACACACTCACTCAGTTCTTAAAAGTATGCTTGTACAACATATTATCACGTTTATTTTATGTACATACATACATATAAGTATGCACGAGTAAAAGTAGTAAATAAATATGTAAAATATATTTTTTTATTTCAAAAATAAAATTTCACTTTTTTCCTCATAGGAATTTAAATATAAATGCAAAGTGCACTTTTTCCAATTAACACATTCGCAAATAGAACAAATACTTGAGCAAAGTTAAGTTTTTATTTGCTTAAAACAAATGCAAAGCAATTGTTCAACAAATAAATACTCTCTCTTTCAAAGCAAACAATTTTCTTTCATTTTACTTTTGCCGCACAAAAATTACATTTGAAAAAATTTAAAAAAAAAAGTTAGTTTTAATACTTAAAAAATTTAATCATAACCTTAAGTGTGACTCATAAATTAGTGTTTTATGATGTGCACTTCATTAGTAAAAAAAATCATTAAATAACAAGTTCATTCTCTTAATAAAAAAACAAATGCTTTCAATAAATATTTTTAAGCTCGTCCAAGCAAATACCGGTGCCCTCGTGCTGGTGAAGTGTTGAGAAATAGTCAACACTTGAAAATTAAACTCAATTAGTGGTTTCGGCATGAATGACCAAGAAAAATTAAACCAATTTTTTCTAAGCAGCCAAGAAGTGAAAATTTTGCAATTTGCGTGTATTGTTTAGTGAATGTTTGCAATTTCTTTTTAGCAAATAATATTTTTTCAACCTTTATTTTCAAATGTAGAGTGAGAGATACAATAAGCTTTAAAACTAAAGCGGTTTAGAATAATAGTTTCAACATTTAATTTTAATTGACTGACTAATTTTAATTAATTAAAAACTGAAACATTTTCGGAAAAATATTTTTTAAATACAAATTCTCAATCACATTTGAGCCCTTGATTATATAAGTGGTATAAGTCATATATTTAATGTTTCGAGATATTAAGATATTTTAAAGGATTAAAAATTTTTTTTTCAATTATGGAATAAAGTATTTTACAATTAAATAGTGCACAAATAACTTATTATAATAGTATAATTTATAACCATGTTTACAAGGAAATGTGGTTTTGAAATGTTGAAAGAAATAACTTAAAACATTTTTAAAATTAACTGCATGAATTTATAGATGACTTAAACCATCAAGGAACAATTTTTATTAGAAATCAACATTTTATTCAAACTCATTACATTGTAACTAAATAATTTATTTTTTAGTATTTGTGGAAAATTTGTGGGATATAGGATAGTAAATCCATCATATCTTTACGTTTTTTATCTGTTATTGGTCTAACGGTTGTGTATAATGGAAGCAAATCTATATATTCGTATATTCTTGGCCTTCCTCTTTTAGGTGAAAGGACTAACACTTTAAATACGGAATTGTCATCCGAAGAGTTTTATAAAACATCTTATTTGGAGCATTTTTTAGAAATCTGATCCATTGTTTTTCTTTTAGCCAAGGCACAGCTTCTCCATTGGCGTTTCTCTTTCTATTATTAGACGTTGATTCTCCCAGAAATGAAATCTTTCTGAACCATTTGTTCTGTCATAAATAGGTTTCTCTTTTTAACCGACTTCAAAAAAGAAGGAGGTTATCAATTCGTCTGAATGTTGCTTTTTTTATGTATGTAACCGTAGAACTCAGCCATTTCTGAACCGATTTTAAAATTTTTTTCTTTATTTGAAAGGTTATGCTTTCAAGTTGGTCCCATTTTAAAAACAGTTCATTATATTAAAAATTAAAGGGTGTCCCCATACAACATACATGTTTTTTACGTGTATTAAGAACCGTAAAGGGCACCAAATTAAAATTTTAAAAAATTGCGTGTCGATATAGCTCCCAACGCCAGAAATTAATAAAAAAAATAAATTTAAAATTTAAAGGGTGTCCCCAAAGGTGCCGTAATTTGACCTATATATACCTATCTTTTGAACCGTTATAGATAAAACCTTGAAAATTTTACAGAATGTCGATTACTATGACCGTTATAATAAAATATATATAAATTCAAAATTTTAAATTAAAGGGTGCTCCAATAGTTCATTTAATTTGATGTATATGGCCACACTTTTGAACAGTTGTACACAGACCGCTGAAATTTACAAAGAGCCTGTATTGCTAAGTCAGCTATAACAAAAAGTATAAAATATGAATTTGGAAATAAAAGGGTGTCGTAATAGTTAATGTTATTCTATGTATGTGGCTAAACTTTTTAACTGTTATAGACAGACAGCTGAAATTTTCAAGGAACCTGTATTCCAAAGTCCACTATAGCAAATATACAATTTGAATTCAGAAATTAAAGGGTGTCCCCATAAATTATGTAATTTGATCTATATGGCCCTATCTCTTGAACCGTAAAACACAAACACTTGAAAATTAGGCAGAATGTCCACTACTTGCTCTGGTATAATAACAAGTATAAATATTTGGAATTATAATGTAAAGGGTGTCCCAATAGTTTATGTAATTTGATATATATGGCCAAACTTTTGAACCGTAATAGACAGACAGTTGAAATTTACAAAGAATCTTTGTGACCACGTCCCTTATAACAACATGTCTTTAATTTAAAATTGTAAATTAAAGGGTGTCCCAATATGAGATGTTATTTGATCTATATGACCCTATCTTTGAAACCGTTATACACAGAGGCTTGAATGGTGTCCCCATTAAGGACGTATGCTGGTGAAAATAGCTTAACTTTTGAACAGTAATAGGGAGAGGCTTGACATTCACATAGTCTTTACTTCTTTTCCCTCTAATTTTGGCGCATATTTTTTTTTAAATCTAAATCTTACAGATTACTTCTTACATTTTTAGTTTAGAATTTGTGCCCTTATATCTGTTTTGAAGTCGGTTTTTTTTGCAAGAATTATTACATAATGCTGTTATATTTTTTTGGCGTATAATCTCTACAATTAACTATAAATCGTGAATTTTTAGGGTTCCGTACAAACGTTCGCTACAATGTCTGTCCGTCTGTCAGCGCCTTTTATCTCTGGAACCGTGTGTAACTGCAGCCACTATAGCAACAAATACTAAAACTTATAGGGTGTTCCTAAAGTGACGTGTTATTTGCCTTTATGTCTTTATTTTTTGACCTATACGAGGCAACCACTTAAAATTTGCAGACAGTAATTTAAACTATGTTTGCGTTATAAGCAAGTATACAATATTAAACCTAAAAATTAAAGGGTGTTCCGATAGTGGCGTGATTTGCATGTATGTATATGGCCTAAGTTTTGAACGATAATAGATAGACTCTTGAAATTTTCACAAATGGTGTGTTACTATAACCCCTATAAAACAATAAAAATTTAAAGGTTTTTCCGACAGTGACGTCTTTTGCATGTATAACGACATATTTTTTGAACCGTAATAAGTAGACTCTTCCAATTTGTATAGAAGATATGTTGCCATGGCCGTTATGACAATTACTAAAAATTAAAGGGTGTTCTGAGAGTCACATGTTGTTATTCACGTAATAGGTAGACTCTTGATATATTCATAGAAAGAGAATTGCCATGGCCGCCATAGCAAATAAGAAAATTAAAGGTGTTCCGACAGAGACATGATTTGTTCGTAAATAGCCTTATTTTTTGAACCGTAATAGGTAGACTCTTTAAATATTTGCTCTTTATGTTTAGATGTTGTACTTCGGCCGCTGTAACAATTACTAATAACTAAAGGGTGACATGTTTTTCACGTATATTACCTTATTTTTTGAACCGCAATAGGTAGGCGGATGTATATTTTTATAGATAGTGTATTACCATGGCTGCTATGACACAACTTGCTAAAATTTAAAGGGTGTTCCAACAGTGATGTAATTACGACTTTAATTTTATAATTAAAGGATGACTCATAAGACATGAAAAAATTAACAACTTGAATTTTTAAAGTTGTACTAAACATATTACGGTACCCTACGTGTGTGAGTCTAACTCGCACTTGACTAATTTATTATATTAATAGGATTACCAGATCATACCTGAACCGCTATCTGAAGACATGACAAAATGACTTCTAATTATTTTGCCAAACTTTGAAAACCGGATGACTTATACCACTATTAAAATATACAGTAACTGTATTTTGTTTACCAACCAAAAAATAAACTCAGTTTAACAACTTAATTTTCATGAGATACTGCGAACTACTTCAGATTATGTTATTTGAGAAGGATTTGATATGAAATAGCTGATAACCTAGATTTTTGAAAATTTTGACTTATACCACTCAATTTTCACCAAAAAAGTTTTATAGAATATATTTTTTTGTTCCAATTTTTGGGTGAAATTTGGATTTTCGGTTAAATTTCGAATATTTAGTGAAATATCAACTATATTTGGAATTCATATTTGTTTGCTAAGCTTCCAATTTTTGTTGAAATATTGAGTTTTTAGTAAAATTTAATTTATTCGTTGAAATATTAATCAATTTGTGAAATATCGATTTTCGGTGATATATGCTTTTTATGAATTATCGACTTTTTGATGGAATTATTTTTAAGATTAAGTTTCTTTCCTGGTTTAATTTTTATTTTTCAGTTAAATTTCAAACTTTGATTAAAATATTTTGATTTAATTATCATTTTGAAAAATTTGATCATTTTGCGAAATATCGATTTTTCGGTGATAAACACACAGATTTTTATGATGAAATTTTTTTTGCTGAAATTTATCTAGATTTTTTTTCTGAAAATTTTATATTTTGGTTAAATTTCGACCTTAAAGTGAATTATTTTTATTTTTTGATGATTTTTTTATTTTTTCTCGACTTCTAGTTTTGTGATAAAATTTATTTTTTTGTTGAAACTTTCAGTGCTTTTTAAAATATTCGAACTTTAAGTGAAATATTTTAATTCTTTGGTAAATTATTTTTTATTTTTAATTTTATTTTTAATGAAATATATTGATAATGTAGAAAAATTTAATCATTTAGTAAAATATAGGTTTTTCTGTAAAGGTGATGTATTCTAATATTTTTTTTTATCATTTTGAAAAATTTGATCATTAATGAAATATCGATTTTTCCGTGATATATATATTTTTACGAATTCTCGACTTTTTGGTGCAATTTTTAATTATAATTTCATTCTGAAATTTTGATTTTTCAGTTAAATTTCGAACTTTTAGTGAAATATTTTGATTTTTTGGTAAATTATTTATTTTATTTTTAATGAAATATTGATCAATCAAGAATTTTCGGTGATATATACATTTATATGAATTCCAGACTTTTTGATGAAATTAAGTTTTATGATAAAATTTTAAATTTAATTTTTTTAATGAAAATTTAATGAAATTTTAACATTTCGTGAAATATCGATTTAAAGGCAATATATAGATTTTTTTATGAATTTTTGACTTTTTGTGCAAATTTCGATTATTTCGGTTTAATTTCGAACTTTAAATGAAATATATTGATTTTTTTTGGTTAAATTTAAATTGTTTACTGAAATATTGATAAATTATTGAAATATCGATTTTCCGTGTATATGTTTTTTATAAATTCTCGATTTTTTTTTTGCGAAATTCAGGTTTTTGTGGAAATATTATTTTTTGTGAATTTTTGGATTTTTGATGAAGTATCTATAATTAAATTTTTTTGTTTTTGTAGGGCAGACCACTAACTTTGTGGGTCCGTTTTGATACCTTTCGTTCCTCAATGATTTCTGGTACCCAATTTCTATTTTACCACTACCTTACTTTCATTGCTTATTGTGCTGTGGTGATTTTAGAGTGGCGACAAACATCTGTCGACCTTCTTCCTCATCACACAGAGTCACTCGAAATTTTTTT
>OX451215.1:77213026-77325258 GCA_949628195.1 Phasia obesa
TGATTTTGATCCATTATTTACCGGTACTCAAATTACACACTGAAAACAAATTATACGATACGAATTCCGCTTCGGCGGGGTCCTATACTATACACTATACATTTCATCCCAATAAAAAAAAAACGTTCAACCTACCCTTAGGTCTTGTTCTCCGTGCGTGGTAAAATATTAGACCAATATTCAGCTTTATAATTTAAACTTTATTTTTTCTACACTGAAAAGTTTTTGGATTGTAACATTTTTTCTTAATGACTGATATGAGTACAAAGAAGAAAGTACTAATTGGGAAAAGGTAGTTTGGATTTAGAAAGATAATTAATTGCGTACTAAAAAAGTACAATTATGGTAAAGACCGAGCACCTGGTTAGCCTTCTTTTAAGTGGGTAATTTTACTTTCAGTTATCGATAGTTTGAAAACAAATTTCACTGCAATGGTTTTTTTTAAATTAAAAATGTTTTAGTTATTTAAAATCAAATCTTTCTTTTGGATTTACTGAACTTTAAACGTGTTTAAAATAAATAACTACTTAGTGTAGTTGTAACGCTTCTGCTAATTCATCACAAAAATTCAACGCACAGACAAGTTTCAACTGCAACTATTTTTAGTTTAAACAATTTTGTTTTCTTTTATTTTTTTGTTATTTATTTATTTTTGTATTTGTTTACACTGTTGTGCGGTATTCTATTTTACATTTATTTATCTATGGTATCTTATAGTTAGAAATATATTTTGGTTTTGAAACGCATTCATTAACTTGTTTGCGTGGTTTAGGTTTCTCACTTTTCTTTTAACTTATTTTGCGTATTTTTATTTTTTTTTTTATTTTCATTCTAGTGGTAAAAATAAAGTTTCTGGTAATTAATCTTTTTTTAATTAACTTGTTTTTTTATGGATGGGTTTAGAAGAATTTACCAAGAGTTTTTGTGCTGTGTTTTTGTTTGAGGACTGCTTTCTTTCAACTGAAAGTTTATATTTACTTTCAGGTTGTTTATATAAACTTGAGTTAAATCGAAAAATTTTTTCAACAACATAAACATAAAAACAAGAATTATTTTCAAATTAAGAGCAAATGCATTTATTCATACCTGTTGCTCGTTTTCTAAGCGAAGTGGTTCTGCAGTGCAGTTTAAGATAAATTTGTTCAATTTATTTTGAGAGAATTCATAAATTTGTTTTTGAAAATGAATGTACCAGCATATGGACAAGAGCAAAGTGTAGTGCAAATAGCCGGAATTAAATTGTTGTAAAAGCATCGTTTAGGTATTTTGTTATATTCTGTTGTTGACCAAAACTTCAACGTACTTTTGGGAACAATAAATAAATCAGTCAAGTGCGAATCAGACTCATACACGTTGGGTTTTAAGAGGCTACGTATTATGGTTCACAAATTAAAACTTGTGTGGAAACTTGAAGAGTCTACCTTGTACAATCACGCAAACAAAAACCATGGTTATGGTATGGTCAGACAAACCATGTTATGTTCTCTGTAACAATATATGGTTGCGATGACTAAATTTTAGTTGTTTGTAATTTGGTCCCAAAAAAAAAGTTTTGGTTAAAATTGTATCATTAAATGGTTACTACGTACAAAACATTCAACATGTTTGTTTTTAACTATTTAATTTTTGCTCCACAACCAAAGTTTGTTCGTACGTAACCAAATCATGGTTAAAACCAAATAGTATTTGTTTGTTTATGTCATCACAGTTTATTGGTTTGTACTTAAAAAAATAATAAAAAAATTATAAACAATTGTTACGGTAATTCATATACATACATGTTTAATAATTTTTTTTTTCGCTATTGTATTGAGCACATGGCAAACATCTTCTCTGGATTCCCGCAATTTGTGTCCTCTCGGTGTGAGACTGAAATTTATTTTTAAATTTTTATACCACAAAAAGTAATATCGATGTCATGAAAATCAACAAGGATATCATTACTGGTGATGAAATGTTCGTAGATTGTTTAAAAACGAAATTGGTCGATGATGTTATTTACGAGGTGACATTAAAATTTAAGAATTCATTACCTCATCAGCTGACGAGCGTACAGACTCAATCGTTAAGACCGGCGTTGATGTTGTTCTCAATCACCGTTTACAAGAATACTTTGCTTTCGTAGACAACAAAGGCTTCACTTTGTACTTGAACGACTACATGAAAAAGGATTTGGCTGAATTCGAAAAAAGATCCCCCGATAAAATTGATGTCTTCAAGAGCACCCTGAACAAAATAATTAAAGAAATCTTGAGCCGTTTGAAGGATTTGCTATTCTTTACTGGTAAATCCATGAACTGCAACGGTATGGACCATGTGCGAATGCCGTCAAATCGATGACCAATTTTTTTCCGCCCTTACATATATTCTTCAAACACGGCTTGGAAGAAGAGAAATGCTAATTCAACGTTATCACTAACTAATAATTGTTTGCTAATTTATATGTATATGTACATATGTATGTTTGTATGTATTAATAAAATCATCTGTATTTGATATAAAATCATTAATAAAAAAATAATAAATAATTGTGTATTTTGAAATGTAAAAAACTGGGATTTCCATTATCGTCGCGTTTCTTTTTAAACCACGTAAGCGTCATTTTTTCGAAATTGACTTTTTTGGTTTTTATGGTAGAAAAGAACATTTGCCACCAGACTACATTCTCATCTTAACAAGTTTGTATGAAAAATAAAAAAACTTCGTAAGCGCCGTACAAATGACATTTGCATGCAAAATATAATGGTTTTTATATTCCAAGTTGGAAATGTTAAAGACTCAACCACTAAGTTTTTTGTATTTAAGAATAAAAAAATCAGGAAAGTTTCAGGCCAATTGGAGCATTTTTGGTAAAGTTAAAAGTTTTTTTTTTTGATAAATACAAAAATAAATCTCAATTTACACACAGAAATTTACAATTTGCTGGTTGCGCCAAAACTACGTAAGCGACAGTTTTGGCTACAATTAATTGTAAGTAACAAATTTAGAAAAAAAAGTTTCTATACTCTTCAGAAAGTCGCACAGCCATGTTTTGCAAAAAAAAATAGTTTTCAAACCCATATTAAAGAAGTTATTAAGTTTTTTTCGTTTTCTGAAAAACGACTTTTTGGCGCTTACGTGGTTTAAGAATAAACGCGACGATATGACATTTCATAGTTTGTAACCATATTGTAATCATTTAATTTAACCATAAAATGTTTATCTTAATAATGATATGTTTTAGCTATAACCATATAATTTAACCATAATATGTTGCTCTTAGATTATGGTTATCTCAACCATGTTGTTTTTAGCGTGATTTCTGAGATAGAAAGCGCTCACAGGCGACCAGACATTGTTGCGATAATAATAGGGTTACGTTTTTAGCCTAAAAAGACATCAGTCGTTTTTTATTACTGAAAATACATAATTTACATACTATTAGGAAATTGCAGGTTTGGGGAAAGGCAATTACATTTTATAATTATGTAATTAAATTAAATTTTCCAAAAATAGTTGCATTTAATTGAGTTTAGTTCTTGTGTTCAAAAACACTTATTTCTTATTGTAGTAACGGTTCGAAGGACCATGAACACCACACGTAACTAACAAATTTACTTTTTTACAAAATTCTATTCTTAATTTTTACAAAAGCAGTTTAAACAAATTAATGAGTACATGGATGATTTTGATTTGCATCACAATCAATAAATAAATTAATTTTAAAATTTCTGTCAGTTATAAGGTTTTGCATTTGCTCAGAAACTATTCTATTGGCTATTGGAAAGTTATTTAGCTGATTATAGGTGCACTCGGAAATAAGAAGATTTCTCAACCTTATCTCTGCCAATTTTAGCTGGAGTTCTTTAAGGTAATATATTGAAAACTATTTTATAATTGTTATATACTTCGGATAGATATGCTAACTAGCAACTGAGTGAACATATCGAAATTTGGCGACTACACAGCATTTCTAAGCATTCATGAAAGTCCCAAGTAGCATTAAGATATTTACAAGATCAAATATCTAATTTAGAAAAATTGTTGAAGAAATAGGGTATAAAAAAAAAACTAACAAAAATGTACTGACATAAAGTTAACAATGCGTAGTCGCATGCTCTCTTTTTCGCATAGAAGATACCTTTAAAATCGGATATCAAACAATCTCAGTATAAAATACTTATAATTAGAAAAAATTCAAAGGCGCCAAAAGAATATTATCAAAAGGTATATTAAAAACTCGAACATAACATTCCCAAAGATCTAAACGTGCCATTAGTTAAAGTAGAAATAGCAAAGCATGCAATAACAGACCTAAAGAAGTTTGTAAAGCACCCAAATCATTTGGGCGATACTAAATTATCGTGATTATATTCGACTAAGAAGAAGGCATATATTGCCACTATTGGCTGAAAAACTGAATCCAAAATGATAACATCAACCAAAAATTTATTTTTTGGACTTAATTGCAGTTGTTGTTAGTTAAATTATAACACCCTTTAACTTCTAATTATAAATATTTATTTCTGATTATAAATATTGGACATTCTGTCCAATTTTCAAGTGATTGTCTACAATGGTTCAAATGGTTCATATATTTAAATTGACGTCACATATGGGGACACCCTTTAATTTTTAAGTTTATTTTTTTATTAATTTCTATTATTGGCAGCTATAGTAATAAGCAGTTTTTTTAAATTTTAAAAGGGTGCCCTTTACGGTTCATAATACACGTAAAAAACACGTATGTTGTATGGGGACACCCTTTAATTTTAAAAATTCTGAACTTCTTTTAAAATGGGACCAATCTGTAAGCATTTCCATTCTAATAAAGAAAAAATTTTTAAAATCGGTTCAGAAATGACTAAGTTATGAGGGCACAAACCTAAAAAAAAGCAACATTCAGACGAATTGATAACCTCCTTCTTTTTTTGAAGTCGGTTAAAAACATCACATTTAAAATTGATGAAGGCAATATTTTATATTTTGTTGCAAACAAATTTAGCAACAATGAAGACATAAATTTGTATCTAAAACCTAGTACTCTGTTCGAATTTGCGAAAAATGTTGAGCAACATTTATTATTTCACAAGGAAAATTTGACATTTAAAATATGTTGTCTATCTAGCAATTTGGAAGAATTTTACGATTTTACTGATTTTAAATAAACCACATTGTTTTAAAAAACTTTCCACAAAAAATTTTACAAAAAAATTCCACATGAAATAATGCTTTATTTCACAGTTTCGATAAAATGTTGCCAGAAACTTTTCAATGTTTTTCCACAGTAAAAACAAGGGTACAACTTCTGCAACATTTTTTCATGACTTTTTTATACAAATTGTTATGAATGTAGTTTGACAGCGTTCCGCATGAAAAACTAAACAGAGTACCAGGGTTTACTCAGTGTAGCCAGAAGTATTTCTTTAAAAATAAGCCGATAGCATTAGTTGCTAGTGCTAATTTTCTTTTAGCAATTTTAATTATCACTAAAAATAAATAAAACAAAATAAAATAAATTAATTAAAATTAAGAAAAAAGCAATATTAAATATCAAATGGAACTTATAGACTTAATGGATGTAAGCTCCTTGCATTCGTAGCTGGCAAACACTTAGTTGAAAAAAGAATCTGTGATGATCTAACTAAATAATAATGTAATTAATTCATAAATAATGTAATTAATTCATAAATAAAAAAGAATTAATTTTGATTTAGAAAGAAGTACTTGAATCAATGTAGAATTTTTTTTCGGATAATAGCTGGGAAAGATCTAGGTTATCAAATAATCACCCCTGTTGTAAATTAGAGCTGCAAAACAATCGATAGTATCGGTAGTTTTCTTTCAGCTGACTATCGATTGATAGTCTTTCAATATCGATACTATCGTCAAATTTTAAATTGAAATACAAAGTTGATTAAGTGTAGTCAACGTTAGATTTGTATTAATGTCAGATTGTAATGCACAAATACAAATAAAGTAAATCATACTTTAAATCATTTCAAATAGAGAGTGCCACATTATTTGACTGATATACTTTGGTAATAATTATTAGTAAAATTTAGCTACCTTGTGACTAACAGTCTTCGTTCTCTTTACAAACTACAGGTGAAGCTACAATTTAATGCAAGTAAATAGCTAAATATAGATATTAATTTTTTTTTAACAATAGCCCAATTCACAATCTTGTGTATTTGATATTGCAAATTTATGCAATTGTTAAAATATTCAACGAATTGTGAACGGATTTTATTTCAGTTTGAAATACTTGTTGCAAAACATAAAACTTCATATTGAAGTTTTGGCTTTAACAAGTGGATTTTTTAATCGACAAGACTGTTGTTTTGAAGTTATTTTCAACAAGGGCATGAAATATTCATTCATCTACGAGGGCAAGCGTATTCGACAGTAAAAGATAATTGGAAGAGTGTTACATTGAAAGTTGTATGTCAAACACAAAAAGTTACGGAATTATGAAATCTTCCCTTCCTCGCAATAGACGCAGCTTAGCCTAAATGCTACTGTAGTCTCGTAATAGGCGCAGCTTGCGCAGAACTCAGCAGTATTTGCTAATTATCAAACTGCCCTCGTAATGGATGCAGATGCGCTTTTGATAACGTCAAAATTCGACAGCCAGGTCAGTAATAGATAACAGATAACATTTTATTATGTCCATATGGGTCCATTTTTTACGTTTTTGATTATTCGATTTTCCTACATACTCACATAGCACTTGAAAAATTTCAATAGTATAATAGTATCAATAGTTTTGAAGCAAACTATCGAAACTATCAGATGGGCCGACTATCGACAGTTTTGCAGCTCTATCGTGAATAAGAAGTGAAATTTTTGTTTCCATGAAAAGTTGATTCCTATCGAAGTGAAAATTGTAATCGTAAAGTTCACGTGAAATTTTTGATCCCTTCATTGAACAGCTGTTCAAAATAAAGTAAGCTATCCATGCACATTGAGTGTCAACAAGAAGAATAAAGCATTAAACACATAGACTACAGCGGCTACACCGCTACACGACTACAAATGCCGTTGGCTGCAATCGCCGTCAGCTAGTGAATTATGTTGAAGACGACAGCTACATACTTCAAAAATATGAAAATATCGTTTAAATACATATTTAACTTATAAAAAAATTACTTTTTCAAAATATACTTAATAATCATATAAAAACTAATAAATAAATATATTTGCTCAAAACCTTTTGATTGTAAATGAATTTGTTGTTTTAATTTTGTGACATTTTCATCTGTTGAATAAAATAAAATTGTCGCAAACAAAAATAGAAATTAGCCTAAAATAGCTACAGCTACAACGGTGGTTGTGTAGCAATGTAGCTATGATGTCGTCAAAATAATCGTCTTCATATAAACTTGTGTATTTTAATTTTGACAGGTTTTAGTCGGTATCCTGCTGTCGTATATGTGTTTAATGCTTAAGCTGATGAAAATATTACTAAACTAAAATGCAATAATAAAATATTTAGAATTGGAGCAATCATTTTGCTAGAGGAAGAAGAAACAAGAAACATAGAATTTTTCGCCGACGTTTGCGGGACGGATTTAATCCATTGGAGTTAACCGATAGATTGTAAGTCAGAAAGCTATACATATAATAACTCATATTCTGTCTGTGTTCGAATCACGTAAAAACTACTGGTATGCTGACTCCAATACAGGATATTGGATTAAAACATATTTTATTTCCAAGAGAACATGGAGAAAAAGCAGTGAAAGTACGCCGATTTTTTTTACCGATTTAAAGATACTACATACTTTAAGACAGTTTTTTTTTTGGAAAGCAGAATATTTTAAACACGGTTGCACACCACATGGCGCTGTTTTCAAATAGTGACAAAATATTAATAACTTACTGCCAAATAGCCAATTGAACAAAATTTGTATTTGATTTGTATTTTTTACTTTGTGGAATTACATTGTTATTGGAATATTTTAAAGGAAATATTTTAAGGTTGGCTGAAACAACAACAAATATAAGGTGGTAAATAGTAACGTAAAATTATTAAATAAGAGGGAAGCTTTAGGTAGTGGTAGAATTCGTTCTCACCAACTGACGATTGATGATGCTTACAACTAAACACTCCCTTAAGTAGATAGATACGAAGAGTGCTGATGACGGACGTAGCTGTCTAGAAAATGTGCATTCCGCTCTGCTGGTGTCTAAAAAATAAATTTTACCAATTTTTCTTTAATATTATCACCTAATTTGTAATTTAATTTATTCTTTCTTAGAGAGAATAAAAACGAATGTTTTTGGACTTAAAATTTCATCTGAATTTTAAACACAGCTTCGTATAGATACATACATACATATATTCTGCTTGGGCTCACTGGTTTCCTGCCGTCTACAAAAACATCAATAATCCAACTTGTTTTAAAAACTTTAACATTCTAATTAGAAATACTTACATACATATTTATGTATGTTATTACAGTCTCTCAGTTTCTGATGTAAACAAAACAAAGGGAGAAGTAAGAAATTTACCAGAAGAAATTTTTCACAAGAAGAGGAATTTTTGCTTGATAGAAACAAAAATATTCACGATTGGAACAACAGTGAAAAGGTAAATATTTCGAGGGAAACTTATTTAAGATAATGGTGAATTTCAATTTATATGTCCGCGATTGGCCATGGGAGTGTCTGTTTTGGGAAATCTCTAGAACAGTTTTTGTTTACAAAATGTTTTAGGATATGTTCGTTTAAATGAAAAGTGGAACGACAAGATTTTAAATCTCTTGTGGCTCCATCTAGTAATGGCTAGATTACACTTGGTATTATCAAGTTAAGTTGCACATGCTCTGTTAAAATAATTTTAATATTTTCCACCAGGTATGCAACAGTTTTTATATTTGTAATCTCTTGTCCAAAAACAAACGAAAAATTTATTGTTAGTGTAGTTGCTGTACAACATTATAAATTGTAGTATACAGCCTTTTTACACTGATTAACATTTTAGTTAAATGTGTGGCAGATGTTGAAAAATTAAAACATTGGTTTACATTTGCAACATCTAACATTAACTTAACTAACAAAATAGTTAAAAGTCGCATAATTATGCCAATAAAAAAATAAAAGTATGGGTTCACAGCAAATATTAATGACTGGAGTTATTGTTGCTTTGTTAGAACAAACTCGAGTGTTAATCTAGAGTAAGTTATAGGAAGATGTAAAAGAATTTTTATTGGACCTACAATGCCGCTCATTGTTAAACAAATATTTCTTTATAGTTTTGAATCATAAATGTCATTTTATTAGTGATTATTAATTATATATAACAGGGTTGCCAGATATTTTTTTCTCTCTCCTCTAAAAGCAAATAAAAAACCCCTAAAATCAAGCTCTTTAAAAAAAAATCCCCTAAAATAAATTTTCTTGATTACCTAAATGAATTTTTTCTGTAATTTTCAAAAAATAAAATCCATATTTATTAAATAAAAAATCCCCTAAATTAATCCCAATTTTAACAAAAATCCTCCAAAACAAAAATTTAAGGTGTTTAAGATTTCATTATATTAAACTACATGTGTATTATAAATATACATATGTATGTGTATACAAATATACCCAGTGGTAGAAAGGAGTATGAAGGCCTTCAAGAAGGTCTCTTTACTCCTTCTTTTGGAGGTACAAGGCTTTCTATTTGCATTCCGTTTGCATTTTTACACAGGTTGTCATTGCGGAGCAGGCCTTCCACTGTCCCTTCTGCCGGCAAGCGTTCCAGAAGTTCTTCCGAAAATTTTTCTTTTAGAAGGCCTTTAATTTAATGTCTCTTAGAAGGGTTTTTGGAGCAAAAACTAGAAAAAAATTTGATCTAATTTTAAGTACTTTTAATTTATTTTTATTTTTAATTGAAATATTAAAATTTTTTGGGATCCAAACTATCAACCTCTAGGCTGATAGACCTTAGCACTGCTAATCAGACTATCGAAGCATCTCAATTTCAAGCAGCAATGAAGTAGATAAAGACAATTCAATTAACTTTGAAAATTATGTAGGTATTTGTCATAAAAAATGAGTACACATTCCTACTTCCCTACTAAAAGTGGTTTTACACAACGTGTGTTTGTCATATGAACCACGTGTGTTTGTCATATGCCACGCTTTTAGTACTTTTAGTACCACAAGAAACATAAAATAGCAAAATATCAAAATATCAAGTTGGCATTACAGGATGTTAGATGCTTTGTCACATCAAAATAGAACACGTGCTAAATGAAAAATGTCATATGTATTGTACACATGGAAAATACACATGATATGTTTGAAAGGGTTCACACGACGTGTTTAAAATTTACACATGGAAAAGTGACAAGTCATATGACAAATACACGTCGTGTAAAACCACTTTAAGAGAAGCGAAGTAGGAGAAGTGTAGAAGAAAGAGCCAAGGCTTTTTAATTTTACCACTGGGTCATTACTTATATACGAATTTTGTTGTTTTTTATGACATATTACACGCAGAACCCAACAATCATCTTTCTAATACGTTGTTTAAATAGTTTAGAAGAACCTATAAGAAAGTTGATTGTTACATATTTTTAATTTGCAAAAAAAATATGAGGAGACCAATTAAGCATTTTGTAAGACATAAAAAACTTCCCAAAAAACACCCTAAATATTTTTTAACCCCCAGGGAAAATCCCCTAACCTGGCAACCGTGCACTATAATAATCGAAAGATGTAAAATGGAATAAACTGCGGTTGGAAAATCTTTTGAAGATCTACGCAAATTAATGGTAGATGTTGATGTAAATGTTGCACTATATATTTATATTTTCCTTTACCTCCATTTGGAGTATATAACCTTCACATCTGCATGGAGGAATTGCTGTGGCAAACCCTAAAGGAAGGTGTTGAACTGTCGGTGAACCCTGAATGGCTTTAAAGCTTCGCAAGGAAATAGGAGGAACGCAAACCTATGTATGTTTCTCTCTAACTTTGGTTCTAAACACTACAGCATTAAAAAAAACATACGTTACTTGAAATAAAATTGTTAAAATGTTACAGGAAAATTTAAAAATATATAGCAACTTAATCTACCGACAAGCGCATACCATTTAGACTGCCGAGCACTTTGTTTAACCCTTTTTTGTTATTAAAAACTGCTTACTGTGCCGACGGCTACACATTGTATGAGAGTTAAGTGGTACACTTGTTGATGTGGAAGTAAGGCTTTTTGAAAAGAAAAGAAAATAAGATATTTTTGCGAAAAAAGGAGTATCCTATATTGGAATCAGGATACTAAGGTACCTCCTCACAAAATTTTGTTAAAATTCATCAAGTAGTTTTTACGTGATGCGTACACACACAGAAAGACAGACAGACAGGAAATGAGCTACTGTTTTATTATATGTATAGATATAGATAAAGTTACAGAGCTGTGGGATATTTATATTTTGAGAAAATGATTTCATCTCCAGCTTCAACTGCTCTTTTTGTGTTTAAAAGTAAGTTTCTCTAACATGCAGACGAAATTTTGAAGTCAGGCTTAAGTTCGTCTTAGGCCCATTATTATAACTTGCCTTTAGCTAAAGATATGATTTTGTTAGAGCGATAAGTATAATAATGAGGATAATAATGAGGATAATGCTCATTGCTATAACTTGTCCTTATAGTACGTGATAGTTAAAAGTGGTTTTTAGCTTACTTTTAATAACGAAAATTATTTATCGCTCCAACAAAATCCTAACTTTAGCTAAAGACAAGTTATAATAATTTAATAATTCTTTATAAGTTGAAAAAATATCTTTTAAAGAAAAAATGGGAATATTTTATTTTAGACGCTAGCAGAATGCAATGCATTTTCTGGATCGCTTCATCCGTATTCAGCATTCTTCGCATATATATTTAAAATTTCATCTGCATATTATAATAATTAGTTCGAAGATTAAAATTTAATGAATTAATTTTTTATATTTTGGGTATTAAAATTTCTATAATTTAAATTTTCATTGATAGCATGCTTTTAACGAAACTTTTAAATTCATTTCAATTGATTACTACGGGGTACGTTAGTATCGGTCGCTATTTCGCTAAGTGCTCGATTTAGCTCATGAGCTCTTATTTAGTCAAATAAATATCTCATATTAAGAGTACCTTTACTTCATCCAAAAATTTGGGTTAAGGTTTCCTGATGAGCTAAAATGAGCACTTAAATGGCCCTCGATACTAACTTACCCCGTTGTAATCAATTGAAGTGAATTTATAACTTCAGTGTGTTTTTTACGATTTGTTAGAATAAAGCTATAAAATCCAGTTATGCGGCAGAGTTAGGGGGTTAATATGTTTTACAAAAATATTTGCCATAACATTTTCTACAAAGTTCCTGAACATACCCCACACCTCAGATGTAAAGAAAACATAATTTTATATACCGATATGCTGCAAGAACAGGCCAGAGCTGAGAAACTTTAATAAAATTCTGATGTGATATTTCAAAGTACCGACACACGTATATGTTTTTGGTCGCATCTACCAGAAGCAAACAGCGTAACCCCGTAGTTTTGGAAAAAGTTTGATATTGTTGTACTCAATTAATTGGTTATTGTTTTCTTTATTAAAATTAATGACAATAAATAAATAAATTAAAACTTAACTTAGTAACTTAAAAATACTTAAAACTAGGTGCTATACAAAGACTTAATTTCCAAAATCAATTCACTTTATTACTTCCTCTTAGACTGTTGGGTAGATTTAAATTCATAGTTCTTGCATAACCACCATAACCACTGCTACTGTGTCCACCATGACCTGTCGCCCCAGCACTCACGGAATGCGAATGACTAGTAGTATAAATCGGTTTTGCAAGAACTTCATAAGTGTGTGATTTGCCTTCACCACCAACCATAGTCTTAAGACCTACTACCGCTGTCATTGTTAAAGCCATTAGAGCTGTTATTAAAGCTTTACCAGCAATTAAAACAATACCACTTATACCTATAGCCATTAGGACACCTATTAGAGATAAACACAAGATTTTTAATTTTTCAAGCGATAATAAAGAATTTGCTCTTACCCTTCATCATAAGGCCAGCTGCTATTAGGCCTTCCATTCCACCTTTCTTGCCAAACTTATCTTTACGCCCTGTTTCGGATAGTGAACGAGCTTCTTCTATGGTTTGGTCATCGATTAGCTTAAGCCGTAGGTAATGTGTTTGCAAGAGATTATGAACCGTCTTGATAATGTAACCATTTAAGCGGGCATCTGGATCATTGGGATAACTGCGGGCAACCTCTAAAATAATAAATTAACATTGTAGACTGATAGAAAAACCTTCATAACGTTGCTGTAATTTTGCATCAATACAAGGACAAGTGTGTTTGGTTTTGAGCCCCTGACACTTGGCATCCTTGTGCTGTTAACCTTTACAGGTTATTCATTTTTTCTTCAGTGGCAACGATCTTAATATGTCATCAATGCAATGAAATACAGACATCAAATAAACGACAAATAGAGATCAATTTAGTGACAAGTTGTCATCACTATAAAAAAAAAACACGGCAAATGGATTCGAGTAAAATACATACTGTGTGCGTAGGATGGAACTTGACACGGCGTAGAATCGCAGAAAATTACTGTTTAATGTTTGCTGGAAGAAGATTGATACTTGCTAAGAAGAGGCTAAAACGATAGCGTCCATTGTGTCGGCAGAAACTTGTTAAATGTGGATGCTATGGGGAAATTAAACCTTGGACAAATGCTAAAACTCCGTGATAAAAAAAGACGGCCAAGAGTTACCAGTCGACGCTCTGAAATAACTAAAGTCAAGAGTAAAGGCTGGTGGTTGCCTATAATCATTGAGGACGGAATAGGGTCGAAAAGGGACCCATTAAAAAGTGGTCTTCTTCAATATTCGAATAATAATAAAAATGTTGGCTGGTATCATCATCGAAACCGATGATATTATCGTCATAAAGATTGATACCGGTATATTAAATTTTTGAATGTCATTTAATTTAAACAGAATACACAAGCGATTTGAAGGCATGATAAGCAGGCGCAAAGAAGACGTTTAATGGCTAATGATAGATATTTAGGCTATCATGTGTGCCGTTTCTTTAAGTCTAAGGTTTAAGCTAATAATTACCTCAGTGCCTGGCGTGTTGCCTTAGCTTGACAGTGGTATTACCACTGGGTGAAAACAATGCTTCTACCAACGCCCTTGTTGCGCATAGACCACAACAAGCAGCAATTTCAGAACATGCTGCCAGGACCATCCTCATGCCCCTTGTTTAGGAATTGGAAACTGTCCTGACAAGCTATGATGATTCTGTTGAAAGTGCAACAGCACAGCGGGCTCAATACCCTTCCTGCGATATAGGTTCAAATCACAGCCACCACGTTACTCCCAGCAGGGCCTCACCAATAACCGGTCACAGAGATGGGCGGATCTCTGTGGGGCTATTTTTTGCCGAGGTACAAGTCTATTGGACACTGGTCGGCCCTCGAAAGATCTTTGGACCCTTTCTTTCAGATTTAGGCCCCAGTAAGCCCGGGGGTCTGGTACCCCCATATACTCCAGAAGTACTGCGTCATTGCGTGTAAAAAGGAAATATGATAATTTTTCCCCTGGGAGGGCATGTCAGTGTGCTCAAAGTCAACTTGACTCGAAACATCACTGAAATTGTGCCTTATCTAGATAAGCATCAGATAATTTGACTTTCCAAATGCCCGCAGCTGAGATTCTTGGAATATACTTTTCTTTCTACAAAATCATCAGTAGGCCTTATAAAAATTCATCACTTTCAACTTATCCTTGGTCGATTTTATCACCTATTTATCCCTTTAAGTTTTTTTCACATAGACTTACCTGCCATTATCTCAGAGGTTCTAATTTCTCTTGCTTTAGGATCTTTAACCACACTAATGCCATCCAACAAACGTAATTCTTCGCGTTCCATTAAATATTCCAAAAACTTTACAAATTCCAGTTTCACACAGATCCAATTAAAAGAATCATTACATCCTTCCAAAGTGCGTTTAAGCTTACTGGCTCTTTCACTGCTTCTGCTGCTACTTCTTGTATTCTTCAAATTTCTCTCAGTAGTGGTTAACGTATTTGCTATAGATGTCGAAGTTGATTTCATTAAATCTATTGAGGCTGGCTCCGATAATTTCAAAATTAATAGAAATATGGCTAGACAAAGTAAATAATCAACACAACTCGATATTTGCATTATGAAGATGATGTCGATGTTGACTATTAATGTTTAAGTTCCCAATTAAACTAACGTTCCTTATTTAATGTCATTTGCTTTTTATACCACTAACACCCTGTCGAAACATGAAAATTGTCAAAACTTAAGAAGAAAAAAGCAAAGAAAAATATCTTAATTATAAGGCCAGCAGCATAATGAGTTGATTATATTTGTGGTCAAAATTCTTTATTTACTTTTCTTCATTAAAATTTTCCCAAATGACAAAATGCTCTCGCTTTCTTTTTTTTTTTGTGAACCTTCGTTTTCACAAAATTTCCATTTAAATCCACTCAAGTGTGAAGATATTTGAATTATAAAAACAAAAATAATTTGTGGCTACAATGTCTTGGTATTTCTGTGTATTTTATTTGTAAAATTCATAAAAAGTGACGATCGTAATTCAAAACATAATTTTACTTCTACATACAATGTTTTTGTTCATAACGGAAATTTGGGTGTCCATTGTCAATTTTTCAGAAAAGAAGCACTGAACATACGTACCGTGCACCTCTGTTTTGTTGCAAATATATTTAATTTTCCTCTACGCTTTACTCTTAGTAAAGTATGTATGTATTTTGAAATATAAAAGCAAAAGTCAGCCGAACGTTACGTTAGCGGCACGTAACATTTAAATTGTTATAGTTAGAGGCTCTCTTGCTTAATTGCAGTAGTGCTAACTTTTATTTTCTAATTACCGTAAGGCCCTCTACAGATTAATGTTTGTGGGTAAAGATATTGTACAAGATATATCGCTTTATATGCTTGGCCTCTCTGAAATATCGTTAAGATATCTTCAGCGTTTCATGAGATACCGAATTATGTGCAAAATAAATCGTCTTCAAACCAATGTGCGCTCTGTCAAAATTGGATTTTTCAATTGCAAAGCGTTACCCTATTCAGGTTTGCTCCATAATTTTGTACGTAGATGAGAATTTTTGACAGTTAGTTAGTTTAGTTTAAATGCAAAAAATGAAAAATCATTTTTACATTCTCTTAAATCTATCTACATACATACATATAATAAAACAGTAACACATTTCCTGTCTGTTTGTCTTTTTCTTTGTGTTCGCATCAAGTAAAAACTACTGGATGGATTTTAACAAATTTTTGTGAGGAGGTACCTAAGTATCCTGATTCCAATATAAGATACTTTTCTCCCCAAAAATATCCTATTTCCAAGAGAATGTGGGGAAAAAAGGCAGTGATTTTATTTGTGAAAGTAGTATATTTTTAGCAATGTTGCGGAACAGATGGAGCTGTTTTACTCATTTCCTATGCTTTTACAGAGCTTTACAATAATTTTTAGAATTTTTTCCAGGGTCTTAAAATTTGGTGCGGATTACTTTCAAAGCAAAATCGAACATAATATTTTCAGGACGCACACAACGTGTGTGGATACAGCTAGTAAAATATAAAATAAATAAATTTATTGTTTTTTTAGAAACTAAAATATAATTTTAATACTAATTTTACAAAATAAAAAGTTAAAAGAACTGATGATGGATGTATACTCAATAAAAGCTCACATGGTACATACAGACATAAATATGTATTTATGTACACCTAATTCTGTTTTTACACGGTAGATAGGTTCCAGAAAAATCCGTGTAAAAAAAACCATGTAATAAAAGACATTGATGATATACAAAAATAGGTGATTGGTTCCTTATCTCTAAAATCTATTAAAATTAGTGAAAAACGAGATTTTTTTAAGAACAAGAAATCATGTTTATTTTTACACATACATATATGCATGTAAATATAATGTGTATTTGGACCGATTATTTGCATCTTTAGTGTATGATGAAAACTTAACAGATAGTTACGTTTCAGAAATCAACGATTGCCCGATTGAATTTTAATTTGTTTATAGTTCTTACTGTGACTTTGTTTAAACCGAAAATTTTGCTAAGAAATGTTGAACCTTCTCCATTCCGAAGGCGATCTAAAATTTCAATTTTGTGTTTTAAAGTAAAGGCTTTACGTTGTAGTTTTTTATTTTTAACTTTCGACGTCTTCTTCGTCTTCAGCCACTACCCGTGCTTGACAGAGTATCAGTAACTATGCCAAAGATATTCTTTCGAGCACGTGCAGTTAAAAAGGTCTTAGCAGATCTTAATATCAACAAGTCTTCTGGGCCGGATGGCATTCCAGCACTGGTCTTGAAACAGTGCTCTTCGACGCTAGCACGTCCATTGGCGACTCTTTTCAGCACCTTGTATCATACTGGTGAGTTTCCAATGTGCTGGAAGTTAGCTAATGTAACGCCAATCCCCAAAAAAGGAGAGGCTAACAACCCTGAAAATTACCGCCCAATTGCAGTCTGTTCTACTCTTTCTAAGGTAATGGAAAGTATGCTAAATTTTCATCTTGTCAAGTATCTGGAGTCCAACAGCTTACTAAGCGATCGCCAGTATGGTTTTCGTAGGGGGCGCTCTACGGGGGACTTGCTGGCCTTCCTTTCGGAAAAATGGTGTCAATCCATTCACCATTTCGGCGAAAGTAAGGTGGTGGCTCTAGATATCTCCAAGGCCTTTGATAGAGTGTGGCATGGTGCACTCCTGTCAAAACTTATTGCTTTTGGTGTCGGTGATATCTTTTCTCGATTTATATCGAGCTTTCTCAGGGATCGCACTATACGAGTTGTTATAGATGGGATTTCATCAAACGAGTTCAAGATTAATTCAGGGGTACCGCAAGGCTCTGTTCTTTCTCCTACCCTGTTTCTTATTTTTCTAAATGACCTTCTCTGTCAAACTTCCAACCCTATCTACTCTTTTGCAGATGATAGCAGCATTTGCCATTCGTATTCATTCTGCAGACGGCCGAGCCTTTTAGAGATTGGGGCCAAGTGGCGAAACATGAATGATACGCTCAATCACGATCTCGTAACAATATCTAATTGGGGCCGGGCAAATAGAGTCGACTTTAACGCTCGTAAGACTCAATGTTGTATGCTAACGTACCGGCGTTCGGCCGATAATGGTGCTACATCTGTAATTATGGGTGGTATAAGTATTAAGGAATCAGAAGCTCTTGATGTTCTTGGCATGAAAATCCAGTGTGACGTTCGATGGACTAAGCACATTTTTCAAGTCTCAAAAGAAGCTTTCAAGTGTCTCGGTTTTCTCAAACGGTGTAAAACATATTTCACCTCATCCGATCTCCTTACTATTTATACCACTTACATCCGGCCAAAAATGGAATACAACTCTCATGTATGGGCCGGTGCTCCAAAGTCTATTTTGGAACTACTTGACCGCGTGCAGGAGAGGGCGAAGAAGCTCATAGGTGACAGTAGGGTATCCAACTCTATTGACTCTCTTGAACATCGACGCAATGTGGGTTGTGTTTCGCTGTTTTATCGCTACTACAATGGAATGTGCTCTGATGAGATTAGGGAACTAGTTTCCGATATCCGCACGTTTTCACTCACAACACGCTTTTCATTAAGAGCTCATCCATTTGTGGTCGATTGGCCAGTGAATCGCACAATGCATTACAGAGAAAATTCATTTTTTAGCCGTACAGTTCGCTTGTGGAATCATCTTCCTACAGAGGTCTTTCCTGTCAACTACAATGTTGGAAAATTCAAATCGAATGTCCACAAACATTACTCCTTCTATCCTCCTTCCCATAACCTAATTTCCTAGTTCTGGCACAATGCTTTGCATGAGTAGGGGTCATCCCCTGAGTGCTGGTCCGAAATAAAAAAAAAAAAAAAAAAAAATGCATTGATAGTTCACAAAATATTAACACATTTCAATTGCTCTAACAAGTAAAAATGCCTGTATGCACAAAAAGGGAATTCCTCTAAATTTTTTATATGAACATATTTCGCAAAACTTAAATTTTAAAAATAAAATCTAAACTATAAAGATTTTGAATCGTGCTAAATGGAATAAAATCGTGTAAAAAATAATTTTTTATTTTCAAACCGTGTTAAATCAAAACCGTGTAAAAAAGGCCGTGTAAAAACAGAATTGGGTGTATATGAATTCTATAAAAATTTATACCGATTCAATATTTTAATTATGTAATAAAAATCAAAATCAAAAATATTTTCATTGCGAAATAAAAATCAACAAGTTTTAATGCGTTTTTAATGAATGTTTATTTTATTCAATTTGCTTTGTAATTCTTTATAGCTTTTTTGCAATTATTTCTTTGTTTTTTTATCTTCTATATTAATACTTAAGCTCTAATGAAAATAAATTATATGCATTTTGTTTTTGTTTCCACTTAACTTTTCAAAACGGAAAAGTTTGCAGAAAACATTATGAAATTTTCTTTTTAAATATGAAAAACAACCTGAGTTCTCTATGTACAAAACAATTATCAAATATTTAAATACATAAATTATAAAAGACTTTGAATTTCATTAAATAAAATTGTTAGAAAATTTTATATTTTCTACATGAAAGTTAGTTTTTCAATTGGGAAGCAGTAATGATGTTTATAGATGAATGATGAAAATTATGAAAATAAATTATTTTTTTTTTGCTAGATTTTTCTTTTTTTTTTTTTTGCATTATGCAAAGTAGCCATTGGTCGTTTGTGTAGTGTAGTGCGGTGGAGAAAGGGGTTTTTAAAGATAGAATTTTTGGTTTAAAGCAGTTAATTAAATAAATAATTAAACTAATTAAAATAGTTGTTTGCTAAACTCTAAAACTAATTAAAATTTAGTCACAGTTTGGTAAAAGAGAATGCAAAGAAAAGACTTAGAAATAAGGGATGAAAAGAGGGTAAGGGAGGGATAAAGTGGGAAAGAAATATAATGAAGGATATAATAGTTGAAAGAAGAAATTAAACAGATAATGAAAATAGTTTAGAAAAAAAGAGAGTGAGAGGGAGATAGAATTTAGAAAGGTTGAGCCAAACCGTAGTGATTGTAGGCCAAATCAGAGGCAGCTGCTTGACCATTGCGATTCCAGTCAGAATGAACAATTTCAGCATTCAAAGGGCTGCCGGTAATGTAAGCAGTAGTGATGTGTTCCTTTTTCTTGCCCAACAAATCCTTGAAGAATGTGGCACCTAAAAGTAATAAAGAAAATATAGTATTTGTTTTTATTTAAATTTAAATTGTAGAGTTCTCCTGACTGGTTAAAAACACTTACCAGCGAAGAAAAGAGCCAAGATGGAGATGGCCAAACTCTTGAGGGAGATGAACTTGATGATCATAAAGAGGACTTTAACGATAACAGCCTTCTTCAATTTCAAAGCCAACAGCAAAGGCACTAGCATTTTCTTCATTTTCTTGCTGCGGGATTCTAGAAAGATAAACAGGGATGGAAAATGAGTTTTTTTTTTATATAAAAAATATTTTTAAATAGTACTTTTTTGATTCCCAAAGAACATACATATAACTTAGCTTAGACCACAATAAAATATATTCATGTAGATGAACAACTACAGGTACATGTTATATGTGAGTTTATCAAATAAGCCATAATATTTCCATTTTTATTTAATCATTATTATTAAATACATTTAAAAAACTTAATATCTAATAATTATTTTCATGACATTTGCATGATTATTTATTTCAGTACTTCAATTAATTTTAAAAAGTATCGTTTTTATTAAAATAAAAAAAAGAAAATTCAAATACCATCAGTTAATTGTAAATAACACCAAACCTTGTGCATGGAATTTAATGAAATATGTTTTCTTAGATTATTTATGACGTTTTGAAACACAAAAATTGTTAAATTAAAAAAAAAAAAATTGTTTTTGCAACGACTTCCTAAATGTCTCCAAAATTATTATTAGTTGATTCCAATAAGCTGTAATATAGAAAAAATGTCAGCGCTATGTAATTTATGAGAAAATAAGCAAATTACACAAGTTTTCTAATTTGTTTTTCATTTTGCAAAAAAAAAAAACACTTTTATTTTGACGACATGGCTACACGACCACCCTTGTGGCTGTACTCAACTTACAGCCAAACCTAAACCAGCGCGTTGAGCGAAAACTAACTGTAAATAATTCTCATGCACACACAAAGCCAGCTTGAATAGCACGGCGTCAACGCTTAGTAATTGAAAAATAAAATTTCGACAGATAGTTAAGTTGTGAAGTGAAGTTGGATGCAAACAAACTGCCATTTTTTTTTTTGTGTAAGAGTGATGCCGTTTTAGCTACTTTCTGTTTTATCTAGCCATTTTATATCTATTTGGCGTTTTTAGATTTATTATATTTTATTAATACATATAGGTTTGTTCAATGCTAGGCGCAAGAATGCGTCCAATGGCGGCGATTGTATCCTACGTCGTTTGTAGCCATATAGCTGTGTGCTTCTGTCGTCTATGTTTTTAAAACATTAATTTTTAAATTTAGTTTTTTTTTTGTTTTATGATCTTATCGTAATAAAGATAGATGCAAGCAAGAAAAATTTAAATATTTAAATTAGGACATTAAATTTCGCATTACAACATATGGTCTACTCTTAGTATGATATCTGGAACATATTGCTCGACAAACCTCAATTTCAGTCCCAGAGATAATTTTGTTAAATGTAGATCCTAAATTTATGTCATTGTGATACTGCAATGGCATGAAATTTATGACAAGAGCATTATCAAGAGAGATCTCATCAAAACAATGACATAAAATTAGCTTTCAAATAAACACAAACAAAATAAAAATAACCTACACTGTTGAAATAAATTTAATTATCTTAGAGAAAATACAATCAACCAAGATTATCAACCAATTTTATGTTTACTGCACAACTGCCATCAAGTTATAAAATTTCATGAGAAGTTTTCCCCTAGCTTGATATTGATAGTAATTTCAGTCATAATTGGGCATACTGCAGTATATTTTTAATGCATTATGTATAGCAGTAACCAGTAAAAGCTTACTGGTTACTGAAAAAATTGCATTAATCAGTAAAATTTTACTGGTTACTGTATTTTTTTTTCAGTAAACAGTAAAAGTTTACTGGTTACTGAAAAAATGTTCAGTAACCAGTAAAATTTTACTTGTAAATGAAAATGTTATTTGATTGCTGATACATGAAACTTGTAACATCACTAATCAGTATTCAGCGAATTGTAATGAAACAAAATATATAAAAATTAATTTTTTATCAATGGAATGAGGCCTACAACGGTATTTTTAAAATATCAATTCGTAGCATACTTGGGGATAGTGCTGTATATTTTTAATGCATTAAGTATAGCAGTAACCAGTTACTGTAATTTTTTCAAGTAAACAGTAAAATCCAAAATTTTACTGCATTATTTAAATAATGCACTATGCCCATGTATGGTTTCAGTAAATCAATGCCATTATTCTGCCAGTTTCCTCTCATATATTATGTCAAAGTTAGTTATAGTTTTCGTCACTGTGCAAAAAAAAAAAAAATTGAGAACATATCGCACACTAAATCAGAAACAGTAACAACTCAAAATTCACAAAGTTTGAGGCGAGCCAAAAAAATTGTTTTTAAAAACATAAAGTAATAATATAGTAATAAATAAGTAACAATAAAAAGACATAACGGTATGTTCTCAATAAAATATAGCAGAAGGAAATTTTCGATTTTTATATATACTATTAAGATTTAGTGTGCGATATGTTGACTTTTTTATATACAGCAATGATTTACGTTCATGGTATCAAATTAGTGTCACAAAAGGCACTTTATTTTTGACCATTAAAGTTGTATGTATGAAGTTTTGAAATCACATCAACTTTTCCATCCCTGACAGAGAAATTAAATTATAATATGATTTAATGAAAGCCCTAAAGTATGCTATAAAGTTTAAAGTAATTATTAAGTATGGGTATTTGCCTTGTTCGTTAAAGCTTTTATGTTTATGCAACATTTTAATAATCATTGCCTTATGTAATTTAGTTGTATAATTAATGTGTTTTTTTTATTGTTAAGGTTTTTTATAGTATAATTTTTAAATAAATTAAAAATATTTTTTAATGTTAAATTTTTATTTTAAAGTGATGTTTATTAGGTAAGATGATTAAAATTAAATTAATTTTACTTCTTTATTATTAAAAAGAAAATATTACATACATACATGCGAGTATGTATGAGTACTACTAGAATTCCTATTAATGCTGCATTTTCAAACTAAAAATTCTATAATTTTGTCAAGAAAAGATAAGTTTTTTTTTATTTTTTAGTTTTAGTTTCTAAACTTTTAAATTAATCTGTTTCAAAAAAATGTCTCAATTGTTTATCTGTAATACAAATTGTAGAATTACGTGCCAATTTTTTTAAAATTATTTTAACTTTTTTTGTCCATAGAGAAAGTCTTTAAATAAAAATCGCAGAAGTTAGAGAGAGAGGAAGAGAGCGACGCATTATTTATTTACAACATGTATCGATGAGGCGATTGCGTTTGTAAGGCAGACTGACAAAAATAGTGAAGCTTTTTTCACTACATAAAAATAAAACAAAAAAAAAAAAAAATGTTTCCTAAAATTACGTGATCGGAATACAAAAATTATTTGAAAATTAAATATCGTCTTAATAATGTTCACTTTCATTAAGAAGTCAGAAAAAAAGGAAAGAGTTTAATGATTGGAAATGAATTGTTACAAAAGTCATAAATAAAAAAAAGTTAAAAATTTCCATTTAGGATGACCATTTCTTTCGTTTCAAAATTAAAAATTAATTAGAGTATTTAAGAAAACAATTTGGTTATCACAAGTATGCCAAACTTTCATCAAAGCCCTATAAGAATTTGATTTAAATCGTAAAGAAAGAAAAAAAAATATTTAATTATTCAATTCTATGGTATATTTATGTTTACACTAGGTTGCAATAACTAAACTTTTAATTAAGATATTTGTAATTATGATTAACTTTGCATTGATTTTTATTTATTCTAAGAGCTTTATGGACTTAATCTAATAGTTATATTACCGGAGACGCTTAAACGTAGAAGGAACCAGTGATCAAATTCGTACGGCTCTAAGTCGTCTCAGAGCCGCCGCCATCTTCGTTTTTGATTTGCAAATACATTTTTATTATTTGTACTTTTTTTATACTTCGTGATATAAAAAATGATATAAAATGGGCTTTAACTCATCAAGTGACTTTTAGGAATGAATGTTGGAACATTTTAAAGATTTATACATGCACTAGCTGTCCCCACACACGTTGTGTGCGTTCTGACAATATTTTGTTCGATTGTGCTTTGAAAGTAGTCCACACCAAATTTTAAGCCTCTTACGTATTTACTTAATATAAAGGTACCCATCCCTGGATAAACCTCTTAAATTTATATAAAATTCTAAAAAATATTCTAAAGCTTTATGCAAGTTAGACAGGGAATGATTTATTTATTATTTTGAAACAGCGCCAGCTGTTGCGGTACATTGCTTAAAATATACTACTTTCAAAAATAAAAGATGCCTTAAAGTATGCAGTACTTTTAAATCAGTAAAAAAAATCTCCTCTTTCTCTTGGCAATAACATATTTTTGGAGAAAAAATATGTAAAATATATTGAATCCAGGATACTAAGCCACATCCTAACAGAATTTTGTTAAAATCAATCCAGTAGCTTTTGCTTGATGCGAACACAAAAAAGACAGACATACAGGAAATGAGTTACTATTTTATTATATGTATAGACAGATAAATGTTAGAAAAGTTAAGGGAAAGTATAAGACGCCTACCTTAATTAGAACGTTGAGTTTAGCGTTGGCTGGCGCTTCGCCTTAACTCTCAAGTGATATACTTAAATTTTTGCTTATTATCTTTGACAAAGCTTTGGCGCTTTTATTTGGGTATGTCATTTCAGAGTTAACACGAATCGCTCCAGCCAACGCTAATCTCAACGCCCTAATTTAGGTAGGTCGGTTAGTGTTGTAAATATAATACTTAAATCCTAAGTAATTTTGAGTGTTTGTGTTGTTATCCTAAGCAGGTTTATTATGAATTTTTGAATAAAGACAAAACTCTAAGATATTTTGCAATGTGTACACAATATATCATCTTTGGCAAAAAGATATAACTACTTAAAATCTTAGGTGTTTATTGTGAATAACTTATTAATTTGAATGTTTATTTATTTTTTACAATAAAAAAAGAATGTAGAGAGACATATTTCTTAATTTATGAGGTCTCCACAAAGAGAAATATCCTGCAGAGAAATAACTGCAATGGGAAAAAATTAATAAGAACCAGCTGCAAAGCCTTAAAGTGGCCTACTTCAAAAATACATACAACATAAGCAGTTTTTCCATTTAGCCACTGATATATAAACAACTTTTTTTACTGTCCCGGTTTATACACATCAACTTCGTCTTAATTCTATTTAAAAGTTACCTTAACACTCACACAGGGAAATCTGTTTTATCCAGTTATGGTGGACACAAGATTATGTCATCTGGTTGATTTCATGTCAAATGACGTAGTTCGTCCATTTTGTGACGAAATTCGTCCATAATCTTGTTTCTATCATTGTTGATTTCTACTATTTTCGTGTTCTTTCGCTACCAATGTTAAATATTTACTTGCTGCCAACTTTGTGCAGATGATTACGAATGGCAAAATAAGACGCATTTACGAGTACAATCAAACCCTACCCGTTAACACTCTGCTTTTTTCATTCTCAATGATGTGTGTAAGATAAAAATAATAAATTTGTGCTCTTGCTAACTTTAAGCCGCAACCGATATTTTTTTTCATTGCGAAATCGATATATGGAAGGTACCTTTTTAACTCCGTACAACGCATAGAATCTCCCTAAATCTATTTTTAAAGTTTTATCTGCACGACCAAATCAAACTGACTTAACATGGCACTCCAGAAATCAAATTTTCCAAAAGCGAACTAAAAGCAAATGCTTGTGGTCAATAATAAACCATAGACCGGTACAGTTGTTTGAGACATACTATAAAAAAAGGAGTCTATACTTATTAAAAGGCTATATACCTTTTACACCAGACTGTAGTGATTTCAGACTGGCGACTGATACATGTCGATATTCTTCCACATTCGACATTCTATGGTTATTGCTACCATTTGGCTAAGGCTCCACAGCATCTAAATTTAATGTGCCTGCCCGTGGTCCAAAGCCTTTATGTTATTCTGCTGGACATTCACACACAATGTGCTCTACCGTCTTAGCCTTTTTATACCACAATCTGCAAGTATCGTCTTACCTTAGAGTAAGAGAAAAATTCCTGATATAAAAAATAAGAAGAGACCTGGTGCCATATTCTGTAATTCTCGTAGCTAAATCTATCGCTAAAATTTTAAAAATGCACTAACAAATTACGAGTATTCTTACATCAACACTCATAATTTGTTTGTGCATTTTTACAATTTTAGCGATAGATTTAGCTACGAGAATTACAGAATATGGCAGCTGATTGTCCTTCAGAGACAGTCAGCTGAGAATGACGAAATTCATATAAGAAAGTTATATGAATTTCGACATTAAATCTACTAGAAAACATTTTATAAAAAAAAATTATTATTTTGACTTTAAAGACAATAAAGCTTCTCAGTTCGGTTTGTTAAAGAAACGTTTTTTAAGCTTCTGAAAGCTTAAGAAAATAATAGTAAAGCTTTTTACATTAACTTTTTTAGGAGAAACGTTTTAAGCTACCGAAAGCTTAAATAAAATAATGGTAAGGCTTTTAATTTTTAATTTAATGAGAATAAAGTGTCTCAGTTTTATTTTTTTTTAGGAAATTTAAACAACTTCCAATTAATAAATGTCTCTTTTAAAGTTCTTATGTTTAGAACTAAAATTAAACTTTTTGTTGATTGTGCAGAGAAAGTACCTTTTTAAAAAGCTGTCCAAAAAATATTTATAGAATTGATATATAAATTTCTTTCATTGTTTTACGCAATAAAAATCGCGATCTTACGCAGTAAAAATCGAAAGTAATTTAAAGTTTTAGGAAAAGCTCGCAGTGAAAGTTTTTCTTAGCTTTAAGAGGTTTTTAATAAAAGTTTTCCAAAATCAAATTTTAACAGAGCTAGTTTTAAAGCTTTTGCAATATTTTAATACGTTTTTTGTTTAATTATTATTATATAATAAAAAAAATTATATCATATAACGAAAAAGTAAAGAGTGCGAGCAACTGATGGCTTCTACTATAATATAATATTAAATTTCAAACAGCTACTTTGATCGAATAATATCATTTTTGTGAAAAAGATGATTATTGCAACATGAAATTCTTACTTTTATGACTTTTTTGAAAATCTGATTTAAACATAAAAGCTATTTTAAAAGCTTTAAAGAATAATAAAGAAAGCTGTTTATTAGAACTTTCAGATTTATGATTTTCATAATTTTATCACTTCTTATCTTAACTTTTTTTTATATGTTTTATAAATTTTTTTTTCTTTTGCTTTTTTTTTTTTTGTTTCCCATAAAACTCACCTTCCATAGCACGACCATTGAACTCATCTTCTTCCTCTTCATCGCTATCGGGGAAGGAGAAGTTCAATTGATGAGATTGTAAATAACGTTCAGCACGTTCTTCAAACGTTTCAACAGCTTTGTTAGACACGCCGAAAGCACGACCGTTCTCAACTCGTTCAATGCGAAGGCCACCAAACACTGGCAGTGATGGTTCGTTATCAATTTTATTGATCATATTCACTAAATCCTTTTCGTTGGTATCCTGTTTCGGCAAGGCAACAGTACTGCACACAAAGGTGGCAACAAAAATAACACAAACGATTTTCGAATACATTTTTTTTGGAAATTTTATTTTCTTTTTTTTTATTTAATTATTTTAATTTTAGATTTTATGGATTTTTCGTTCGTTTAGTATTATTATCCTTGATTGATTTGTTTAATTTTTTCAAGTTTTTTAATAAACTTTTATTAGCACTACACACCACACAACAGTTGGCTTCGAATGATGGTATTGTTTTGTGATTGATGAATTGTCCACGATTGGTATTTATAATGCGTTGACACTTTCGAGCGTTTTTAAATCCAAAATAACTGAATTATTATAGTTGTAAGCTTATACGCAAAACTTTTTCCAGTTGCCCAAATGTGTCGGTCTGTCCGTCCGTGTTTATTTCTTTCTTTCTTTAGTTTTCGGTATGAAATTTTGCTAAACACTTGCCATACAGACAGTAGCGCTGTAGAAGTGTGTGTTTGCCTCTATTTGTTAAGGTATGCGTGCAATACCTTTAAGAATGTACAGCAGGTTTACATTTTCTCGATTTTTTTGCTTTTAGTTTTTTAAACAAATTTATTCAAAACCTAAAAATATTTAACCAATTAACAACAATAACAAATTCAATTATAAAATATTTTTCACTATTTTATTTAAAATTTATTCAAATATTATAATGACATTAGCTTAAGTATAAATATCAACAAATACTTAGGCATGCATTTCATGACAACTTCTTTAAGCCATTTCATACTTACATCCATACATATTTGAAATAACGGCCAATACACACACACATCAACACGCATGCCATACTACTACTACTACTTACAGTTGACAAGTATCTTACTGCACAAACGGTTTATTGTCCATAATAATCTTAATCAAAACCATGGCCAAATATTTAACTTGAAAGAAGACAGTTAGGACGGACGAACCCATGGCACTTGTCGTTACCAAATATAGTCAAACACGTTCCACAATTCAAACGAAAGGGAAGTTTCTTTCTTTTATCGTTACTGTTGTTCAATTTTATTTAATTTCAAAAAATTTTATTATTTTTCAAACTTGTAAAAGTCAAAAACAAAAACAAAAACCATTTTCAAATTCACAGTTTTGTATGTCCCATATTTTGTTTACAACAAATAACAAATTTTTTTTGCCTCTGACCGACCGACCATTCATACCGTCCCATTCCATCCCTTTTCAAAGCCACTGTCTATTGTTAACAAACTCATCAATATTCTAGTCATATTTTTTTAATCCATTTCGAATTTCATTTAATTTTCGTTTTTAGTTAAATGTGTCATTGCGTTCTTCCTCAAGTTTTTGAAACTCTTTCGCTCGTGACTGTTCCAAATATTTTTGGTATTGAAGTACGCAAAAGTATTTTTCATATATTTTTTCAGTGCTCTTTTGGGTTTTCATAAACGGTATTTTGTCTTGGTTAATATTCCTAATTCACTAATAAGCACTTATAAATATGTATGAGTATGTGTATATAAGTAAATACATATGTATGCAGGCATGCATTTGCTCGTCTTATGTTTAACAATTGCATTTACTTTCGATCTCAATTGAATTGGATTTTACGAGGTAAAAGATTTACTTTAAAAAGTGTTACCAGAAATCTATGCCGAGTGAGGATAGTTAACGGTTAACATAGTTAACATAGGGGTATTTTGCGAATCTGGCCGGACATCACTTTTTTTGTTTATATTGGCTCTAAAAATATACTGAGTACCCCTGGATTAATGAAAAAAATCTCTTATGGTCACAGGCTGTTAAAGCTATAAAATAAGTAAAATCGCACTAGGGAGAAAAACAGTTGCCCTTAGAAGAACTAATCCTACCTCTGAAAAATTAAATTTTTTTAAGTTTTCCCATACTTTTGTTTAGCAAATGCAACTTTTATAGTCGGTGAATATTCAAACACCTAAACTTGGACCCTGAAGATTCTAAAATGCCTTTTTTCGACCCGCCCTCAGATCATTACATTAAAAATTAAAGGGTGTCCCCATACAACATACATGTTTTTTTACATGTATTAAGAACCGTAAAGGGCACCAAATTAAAACAAAAAAAAAAAAAAAAAAAATGCGTGTCGCTATAGCTATAGAAATTAATAAAAAATAAATTTAAAATTTAAACGGTGTCCCCAAAAGTGAAGTAATTTGACTTATATGGGCCTATCTTTTGAACCGTTGTGGACAAAACCTTGAAAATTTAACACAAGATCGATTACTAAAACCGTTGTAATAAAATATATAAATATGCAAAATTTTAAATTAAAGGGTACTCCAATAGTTCATTTAATTTGATGTATACTTTTGAACAGTTGTACACAGACTGCTGAAATTTACAAAGAACCTGTATTGCAAAGTCCACTATAGCAAGTATATAATTTGAATTTAGAAATTAAAGGATGTCCCCTTAAAGTATTTAATTTGATCTATATGGCCCTATCTTTTGAACCGTTAAACACAAGCACTTGAAAATTAGGCAGAACCTCCACTACTTTCTCTGGTATAATAACAAGTATAAATATTTAGAATTATAATGTAAAGCGTGTACCAATATTTCATGTAATTTGCTTTATATGGCCAAACTTTTGAACCATTATAGACAGACAGTTGAAATTTACAAAGAATCCCTATATTTGAAACTGTTATAGACAGATGCTTGAATGGTGTCCCCATAAATAATTTTGGCGCATCTTTTATTTGGTTTAAATCTAATTCTTAGATTACTTCTTACATTTATAGTTTAGAATTGGTGCCCTTCTATCTGTTTTGAAGTCGGTTTTTACCATAAAGGCATAAAACAAATTTTTTCTAAAAATTTATATAAATATCTGTTAATATAGTCTTTCACGGACAAAAAAAAAGCAATACAAAATCTTTATTCGTTTAGCCACAAAAAAAAAAAAAAATATTGCAAACCTATCAAAACCGTATAAAGTCAATAAAAACATATGGTATTTACTCAACTTTCTCGATTTTAACAGTGTCCCAATAACACAAATCTCAAGAAAAAGGCTTGAATATTCACCATACGATGCAGAATTTTATTGTTTGATGAGCTGCGTACTTAATTTTTTATTTTTCTCTAAATTAATTTTTGATCTGGCTAGCTTGACAAAATACCCCAAAGGTTAAATTTTCGAAGACTTTTAGTACAATTTTAAAATTCCATTTACCATCCCCGCTTCGCATTGCATGTAGCTGTACTAAGTTTGCCATTCTATTTTTTCACTTGGTTATATTTGTCCCAAACTGGGATCAAATCTCTAACAATCATGAAAATTTCTTTTGCATCAATGTCTTCTTTAACTGGAACAATACCGTTACTGTGGAACTCAATTTGATTTTAAGCAGATTCTAGAGAGTTTTAGGCAGGTCCACACCACGCAATCCTTCTTATGCTTTAAGCGATATCACATCCCACGGTAGATTCGGTTTGGAAGGAGTAGGAATTTTTATGAAAGTTGGTTTTAAGGTACGATCACATGCAGTTTTCTAGATACACGATACTTTGCTTACGAGGAGGTGCCACGCCTACGGTTTACATCTTACTATTTTTGGTTTTTTTAAATGAATCTAAAGGTATTTTACTGATTTTAAAATGCCTAAAGCGTTGGACCAACCACTTTTTACATTCTACTTCTTTATTTATTTAATTATTTATCTTCTTATGATGTATACATATATGTACGTGCATATGTATGAAGTATTGTATTTTAAATAAAAAACGCCATAAAATATAAAAATGTTTGATTACGTTTCAAACACTATGTTGCAACATCCCACAAAAGAATCATATTTAAGCCAAAACCCACCATATGTTTTGCTTCATAAGGAAAAGTTCATAATTGTAATTATACGCATAATAATTTAATAATTGGGATTTCACTTTTACAATTCTAATAAATTACTGTCAAATTGACACATCTAAGCCGTATTATATAAAGACCTGTCACATCACATATAACTGCTATAACTGCTCAAATTGAAGAATATTAAAGAGTTTTGTAATGAAATGATATAAAGTCACATTAATATGGAGCAATATGTAATCATTTCGTAATGGAACACTAAGATTTTATGTGTTTTAATTTGTTATATTTAGAAAAAATCTAGGTTTGTATGTAAAAATTAACTGTAATTTTCCTTTGTATGATGATTGATTGCATATCCAACAATTTATGAAGGCTAAATACGGCTGAAACGAACAAAGGGAAAGAAGTCTATTAAAATGTTTTTCTTTTTAATTTTATATACTTGAAAGAAATTTTGTATATACAGGTGAAAAGGGTATATATAAATTTGTCATACCCTGTGTAATTTCTACAATATTAATTTCCGACCCCATAAAGTATATATTCTGGATCCTTATACTTAGAAAAGATGATTAATCCATGTCCGTCTGTATGTTTTGACGTTGAAATGGATTTCGCCAAGGCACCCAGAAAAGGTACACAAAATTTAAGCACACCAATCTGTCAGGCATAGTTTCGAAAATGTTGCTTGTGAAATTCAGCCTCATTGGTCCATAAATGATAGCACTATGGTTAAAAAAAGGCGAGCGCCGCGTATTTTCTTAACTTCTTTTCTTTCACATCTTTTGGTTGTTTTTCTGTACTTTATTATCATTTTTTGAAAACCGAATATTCAGAAAAAAAACTCTAGATTGCCATAAAATCAGAATTTTACCAAAGAATCAAAATTTTACTAACACATCACATTTTCATCAAAATTTCACCTAAAAGTTGAAATTTTTCACAAAAATGTTTATTCCGATCGAAACTTTAAATTTTATTAAAAACCGAAAATTCACAAAAAAAAAACTAAAAACTCTTAATAATTAAAAAGTTCTCTTAAAGTTCAAAGTTTCATCAAAATATCTCATTTCCCCTCAAATAACCAAAAAATATAAATTTTACAACAAATTTTTATACCGAGCAAAAATTAAAATTTGGTTAAAAACCAAAAATTCACATAAAAAAACTAAACTACTGATGATTAAAAAGTTCGCTAAAATATCCAAGTTTCGCCAAAAAATCATATATTTAACCAAAAATTGTTATTTCGATATAAAATCAAAATTTCATTAAAACCCGAAAATTTCCAAAGAAAAATTAAAAACTATTAATAATTTACAAGTTCGCTTTAAGATCCAAATTTGACAAAAAATCTGTAATAAAAACGTCAATTGAGTCACTACATGTGGTCGTCAACCTGTTCTTAAAATAAATGAGTTTTCGATAAATTATTTTAACTCAATTACGTTCAAAACAACCTAAGAACTGATCGATTAATCGCATATTTTTTTTTTTAAGTTTTATTCGATTAATTAATAAAATATTATTCACCCCTATCGTGAATCTTTTTTCCCTTTTCCCTAAAGTTGCAATCGTGAATTATTTAAAAGTGAAAAAATTCGCATGTTCGACAAAAATATGGTATCGCCGATCTTTATTCCCGTGAGTTTTTTCTCAAAAATTTTGTGAATTTTTTCCCAAACATTTTGATTGGGAATACGAAAGGAAGCACAATGCAAGACGTTTTCTTGTTACTTTTAAAAATAAATCTTTTTAATTTGATTTTTAACAGGAGTGGAAATGCAAACAAACAACAGCTGGCTACGTTGGTGGAATTAATGTTTGGAAATCCCGAGAAAAAGGAAACACTTTTTTGATAGCTTCCTTCTGCAAAAACACGTAGACATGCATATTTAAAAGCAGATTTCTTAACTCGGAAATGTTGTTGAAACCTTAAAAAAATATTAACAAATACATACTGCCAAAAATTTTTCATGATTTCACTTGCATTACTTCCGTTAAACACAGGGGATTTGACGCATCCCTCTAACTTCGTCTTTTTATTTTTTCTAAATTACTTTTTTCTCCTTCTAAAAATTTAAGACGAAGCGAAATACTATGCATTTTTCGGGATTTATTAAAAATTTACAATAATACGCCTTAAAAAATAAAATTGGATTAATTCACAATATAATATTCGAATTGCACAGATGTTTATTTTATTCCCTAACAATTGGCGATGCCAATTTATCGTTCATGGGAATGAAAAAATTATTCCCTAAAATTCATCCCCTTGAGATTCACGATAAGGGTGATTATGTTTATCTACTATCAAACTGATTCACTAACACTTAAAAAACGCAAATAATGGAATTGCGTACTTTCTAGAGTTTCAGTATAAAGTTAGTTTTTGTCATTAAGCTATAAAATGGAGGAATTTCCCAAAATTGTTATTCACATACTAAATGAGCTCAAAATGTTCTATCGCATGATGAAGGAAATTCGTATTTACTTGTCTTCAGAAATGAATTAGAGACACTCAAAGTTCAGTTTCAAGGTAAACTTCGAATTGAACCGCTAAAAAAACCACTAACGCTTTATCGTTGGTTAAAAGTTTGTATGAACAAAATATTTAAACCTTTGTGATGACTAAAAATTTTATACAACTAAATCATGAAAACCTCTAAGTTTAAAAATTATTGATTAATGAAGCCACTTATATTTTTTACAGTTTTTTAAGACCATTTTTACCATTTAAATGCAAGGGGCCTGGCCGGTTTATAGTTTAGAAACAAAATTTGTATGCACAACGTATTGTTTGTTTACCCCCTATATAACTGAAAACATTTTCATATATGGATGTCTAATATACCTGCATACATACAATTATGCGAATGCTTAATGCGAACAGTTTTTCACGTTCTTCTCACTTGTGAGAAAAACGCAAAATTGAACACTTGAGTGAAAAACCAAATATTTTTTCATTTATTCGATTTTGAATAGAAAGGAAAAAAAATAATCTTCTCACTCTTTACTGAATAAACACAAAATATTTTCTTGTCTCTCACACATGAATAAAAAGAAGCAGTAAATCTAAAATGTACACTCTCAGAAATGAGTAAGAAGTGAGTGAGCATTTCGGTACTATGGTTAACCCTTTAAATTAGTTCACTGAAAAACTTTTAAAAAAATGTTATAATTTTTTTTTCTGTACTGGACTTTTCAACACGAATTAGGCTTCGACGGGGTCCGGGACCACTCACATTCTTTTGTACAGTAAATTCTACCCATGAAAGTGATCGTGAACATTTAACTTCGATAAAACTTCAATTTAATTTGCGAAGCCACGTGATAAATCGTGATGTCGATATTTAGTTTTTCTAATTCTGTTAAAGAAAAAGCAGGGGAAGGAGTTTGTGTAAAATGTTTAAAAGATTAATGAATAATAATTTTTCGTATTTAAATTATTTTTTATTTTGATAAGCGGTTGACCTAGTACTGGCTCCTAATGAAAACTTCAAGTAAGTTTGATCTTCTTTACAAATACTAAATCTTCCGATTACAGTTTACTACTTCTCTAGCCAAAAATCTCTCTGTGAATTATTAATACGTTTGGAAAAAACTTAAAGAAAAGAGTTGAACATTTTCAAAGTTTACTTGTTATACTTCTTTGTATGGGAGTTACCTCGACAATTGTTCCCATCCAGTCTATCTTCCTCTAGCCAATGCACATTAACGTTACTTGTGAAAAATTTCAAGACACTAGCTGTTCCAGTTCTCTAGGTACATGACAATAATTTGTATGACAGGTGCCACACTCCCATCGTTTTTTTAACCTATACACTTTAATAAGGGAGTTAAGGCCGCGGCACATAGAATCCGTCATACGTTATACTTTAACGTACTCAACTGAAATCAAAGTAACAACGGAAGAGGTTGACACAATGAAAAGAAAACACGAGAAAAGTTTTTTTTCTCCATTTTACTCTATTAAATTTAATTATTCTGTTTTATTTTTGCTTCCACTCAACACAAAAATTTAATTTTGAGAGAGAGAGAAACGAAGAGAAACCAATTTGTAGCTTTCAGCGTACGTCAAACGTTGCCCAACTTTCGTACTTTGCGTTGACGGAGACGTACTGATGGTGACAACACTCATTATAAAAGCTGTATTTCAACTTTCTTATACGTTGAAAAAGTCGAGGATAACGTATGACGGATTCTATGTGCCCGGCCTTTAGTTTCTTGTATATAATAATATTTCTTTTTATATGGAAGGTACCACGACCACTATTCCGATCAAGCAACTTTTTGCTCAACTATGTAGCTTTTACAGTTGCCAAGTAACACGTTGATAAGTATTTACTTTGTATGGAAATTCCCACGCCCACTTGACATATATAATAATATAAAAAATATATAACCTATTTCACCCACCGCATATCTGGTAAGAAACGGTGAAACGTTGAAAAATTCGACGTATAACGTATGACGGGTTCTATATGCCCCGGCTTTTCTAATGAGTGTTGTCACAATCGGTACGTCTCCGTCAACGCAAAGTACGAAAGTTGGGCAACTTTTAACTTTTGACGTACGTTGAAATCTATAATTGTTTTTTCTTTGTTTCTCTCTCTCAAAATTAAATTTTTGTGTGGAGTGGGATCAAAAATAAAATGATTTAATTTAATAGAGTAAAATGGAGAAAAAAGCTTTTATGGTGTTTTCTTTTCTAATTTAATATCCGTCAACAAAGTACTCATTGTGTAGGTCGGGGCACATAGAATCCGTCATACGTTATACATTAAAGCTCTCAATTGAAATCAAAGTAACAACGGTAGATAGATACGAAGAGTGCTGATGACGGACGTAGCTGTGTAGAAAGTGTGCATTCCGCTCCTGCTGGTGTCTGAAAATTAAATTTTCCCAATTTTTATTTAATATTATCACCTAATTTGTAATTTAATTAATTCTTAGAAAGAATAATAACGAACTTAAGCTTGTCTATAAATTTCATTGTATGTATTAAATTTCACTATTTTTTCTTCCCCATTGTGCAGTGGTTTAAATTAAATTTCTATCCTATTTGTGTGTTGATAATGGTTATTTGTAAAATCGATATTCTATAGTTTTTGCAAGATGAATAAAACACATAATTAATTATTATTTTATATTTTTTTATATTTTAATTTCATTTCTTTTGTATAGAATACAACTTGCATGTAATATGGTTTTTTGTCGTAACGTAATTAAAATTTATTTTAAAATACTATATGTAATTAAAAATGAAGGTAACAATGTTTATTTGTGGCTTAAAATAATTTATAAAAATATTGTTTAGGCGTTTTCTGTGTTTTTAATGAGTTTAAATATTTTCATTATGGATTATATTGAACTAGAATGTCACACTGTATTTATTATTATGTTATATTGTCATCAGTTTTTATTATAAGTTTTTCTTTTTATAAAATACAATAAATAAATAATATTTAATAAATTATTACTAACTAAAGTGTTTGTGTCGTTTTAACATTTAACAAAAGGCACATTTGGTTGGGCATAATAAATGCGTGTTCAATACTTAAATTAATAATTACAATTTTATTTGATTCAAAGTAATTGAAATTATTGAGCATTTACTTGGCCACCATAAGCCAATTCGTGTGCCTCACCGTTAGCATTCATGCTGCGAGCATAAGGATATGCAGAGGCAGCACCTGATGACCAACCACCATTAGAAGCAGTATTGGCACTGTAGCCACCACCTAAGGAACCACCGAATTTGTTACCTAAGCCGCCGAACATTTTCGAACCACCAACTAAAATGGCCAAAAATAAAGCAACTTTAGCAACAAATACGGCTTTAGCAGTCAACAAGGCCAAGCCTCCTAAGAAAAGAGGTATCAAAGCGAACAATTTAGCACCAATAGCCAAAGCAATAGGGCCCATCATTTTCTTCAATTTACCACGTCCTATATTTTTCAAGAGTATTTATTAGTAATAATAAATTTCCTAATAGGTTTATTTGATTTGAAATGTTCTCTACCTTCATCCAAAGCACGGGCAATTTCTTGTGTAGTTTCAGCTGGAACTTTTACTTCAAGATTGTGGCTGCCCAAGAAATTAGCGGCACTTTCAACAGCCATATCAATTAGCTGCCCAGTACGTTCTTCGGCCTTTTCGGGTAGTTGTGAAAGAACATCGGTTTCGGTAAGGGCACGACCAGCACGCTGAACAGGACTCGCTGGATCTCTGTAAAAGGGGACAAATAAAAAATGTGAAAAATTGTTTTTCATTTTATGTCTAATGTAGATAGGGTAACGATGTCATGACAAACCTAACCCCCTGTCTGCAGACTAACATGTCTTAACAAAATTTAAACTTCATGAAAAAAACAGTATTAAAAATAATGTTTTTTATATGAATTTTGACTTTTGTTAATTATTGTCTAATGGAGACGGGAGGTAACAGCGCAATCTTCTGTCATGGACAGTAATGTTAACTTATCTTGTTTAATAAACCCCAATAACTAGAAATGCAAAATGGATATAAAATCGTTAGATAGAATTCAAAACAGTAACAGTTTGTTTGCAGCCAACTTCAGTACTTAACGCTCGGATTTTCCAAATGGAAAGTGTTGACGCCGTGCTACACGATAATTTACGGCAGTAATTTAAAATAATAAATAATTCGGTAGCTCCTGAACCCTATAAGATATATTAATTAAATTTACCAGAGGCAAAGCATAGGTGTTTTTGGTGGAATTGTAGACGATCGGCTCCCTATGGTAAAGAGAGACCTGTGTGTAAGACCCCAAATTTGGGTATCACGGGCATACATGATTTTAGAAATTTCATTAAAATGTTATTTATAACTCAAGTGTTAAGATTTTTTAAACTTAGTCCTCGAAAATATCTACTAAAAAGGTGCTGCCAAGTGTATAGTATTATTAAATCACCTTTTGATCTCTTTTCCTACCTTCCCACAAATTTTTTTTTAAATTAATCCAGTAGTTTTTAGGTCATTCGAACAGACAGACAGTGAGATACATATTATAAAAATTGGTTTGTTGAATATCATATCGACTATTATCTGCACCAGCAACAACATTTTCAAAAAATATTTCATGTGCAGACGTATTTTTAGTACATGTGTAGATGTGATCAAGATTACCGTTAGCACTTAGCCGCGTTGGCTCTTATATGACGGTGGTCTTACCACCGAGTGAAATAAAAGCGTAGACTAGCGCCCCCATTGTGTAGTATAGCAACACTCCGCGATACGATATCGCCTAGAACCCATATTATAACGTCTTGCTTAGGGGTTGGAGACTATTACACTCCGTTCTGTTGAGAGTGCAATAGCACACTTGATCGACCATGCATCGTATCCACATAAATCGTCTCCTGAGAGGGACCTCACCAATAACCGGTCACAGAACCGCTAGCCCCGGTCTGTGGGGCTACCGGTACCGTGGTACCAATTCTCAGGTTTGAGAAACCCTAGCGTCTGATGCCCCTATCTTCCCTAAGAGCACATGGTCAAAACCTTTGGAATGCAGCAGTGACATTATTATAGATTGCAGAGATGCTACAACAACTTTCGTCAACTGAAACAAAAAATCATATTTAGATGCGCGTCATTGTCATTATCGGTTAACCTCAGCCAAGCCCTTGTTTAACGGGCCTACAAGAGATGTTAGTCAACCTTGACTTTCTCTACTATGAGTGCTTGTAAAAGAAGTAAGGATAACTATAGAGACCTTCAGTTTTAACACAAACTTATTTCAGGCACGAGGACCTCTGAATATGTGGGTTTTCTGTATGTCATACAGTGTACTGAAGTGAACCAAACGATGCGAACCTTGAACGACCAGAGGGCCTCATAAGGGACGTATATTACCCTCTGAATTAACTGAAATATAAAGATAAGTGAGAAACTACCATAAAAGGGAGAGTTGGGAAATTGGGATATATATTAAGGGGCTCCAGTCCAACCAGAATAGAACAACAAATGTAGAATGATGAGTACCGATCAAGACAGACAATGACAGTAGTTTTCAGTAAAATTAAGCAAGTGACTTCTTTGGAAATGAGAAAACCCGATAAGAATTTTAATTGGCGACAAGCCTTAAAATTTGTAGCCTGTCTTATCACGAAAGGGAAATAATTTTCGTATAGTAAGGCAATATTTTAGAATAGTAGTCTTTCTAAGAGAGTCTAAACAACAGGTATAAGTAAAGATGCGGCTAAAATATTGCAATAATGAAGATCTGCAACTGCTTTAGTCGTCTGTGTCCGATAGAGGCTGAGACAGCAGCACACAATGTGTATACAATTCCATCATTGGCTAAGGTTACGACACATACTGAACGTTAACAGATATTGCGGACCTACATGGGTGTGCAGGGTGGTTGGTTGACAGCCAGACGCAATTATTACATTTACAGCCAAATTAAAAGGGATACAAAAGGAAAAGTGAAGAAGGGGGTAAAATACAAATTTCTTTACTATTTTACAAGAAACGTTAATGAAATATTAAATTTGACTACAATAAAACATAAATTAAATCGGCAAAAAAAAATCAGTATGAAAATATTAAATTTTAAAAAATATGTGAAGAAAACATACGAATCTCCTTTAAAGGCCAAAGAAGACAAGTCTGTTATTATGCTATATCTAGGAACCTGTCTGGAACACACACAGTCGTATTATTAGAGAAGTTCTTTAAGAAAGCGAACAATTGAATTTCTTTTTATTCAAAAATTGTTATCAATTGCAAAATGGATTTAAGATAAATATGTTCTCTTGGAGAAAGTGGAGAAAAATCAGTGAGAGCACTCCGATTTTTTTTTAACGATTTGCATAATTTGAGGCATCTTTTATTTTCGAAAGCAGTATATTTTAAGCAATGTTGCGCAACAGATGGCGCTGTTTTAAAATAACGAGTAACTCATTTCCTGTCTTATCTCTTACAGAGCTTTACAATAATTTTTAGAGTTTTAAAATTTTATCCAGGGATGGGTACCTTTATATAAAGTAAATGCGTAAGCGTCTTAAAATTTATTGTGGATTACTTTCAAAGTAAAATCGAACAAAATATTGTCAGGACGCACACTAAGTGTGTGGGCACAGATAGTAATAAATAATATTATATAAATTTTTAAAACTGGACGAAATCATTTTTAACTCGGCAACGACTATAAAGTTAAAGACTGGCGACTTAAGTACGGAAAAAAATTAATGGGTTTATCAAGACTTAATACTTTGTTTTAAATTAAATTAATGTTTTTTTTTATAAATTCGACGAACTTTCAGCCACAGAAATGCTTAAATAATTATTCCTCATTTTTTATTTTTTAAGGACTGGGTTGTTTTTTTTTTAGCTATAAACCGTACTACTTAATTTTTTTCAACCAGCCAATTAATTTGTTGATATTTAATATAAATTATTTCTTTTATTTTTATGCAACTTTATTTGTTACAGTCATTAACTTAATCACCAAATTAAAATTTTACTTTGTTAATTTTTTTTTTGTTTATGTTTTTTTTTTCAAAAGTTTATGTTATTATTTTTATCTGATATTTCAGTTTAAAGTTTCCTTAAAGTATAAAAAAAACACATTCACACACACCTTTTAAATAAAACACCATTAATTAATTCGATATTATTACTTCTGGCGGCACGATTAAGGGCAGTAATTCCCTTTACAGCTAAACAAGTGGTCATATCAACACTTTCGAAACATGAGCCCAAATAGCGAGCGGCATGTGTCAAGGTTGACTCACTTTCAATTTCATTATCTTGTACACTTGGAGCAGCCCACGCATAGCCAGCAACCAATAGACAAACTGTTGTTATGGCGAACACTTTCATATTGATTTATTTTATTATTATGTACGTTGCGTAAAATAAACACGGACCGTTTTTTTTTTGATTTGAAATAAATCCTTTTTCAGTTGTTTTATATTTACGGATGTTGCGTTCAACACTTATGATGTTTAAGATGCTTTTGATAACAACTTCTCAAGAGCAACCGTCTTATATACAAGGTATTTTCAAAATAACACTATTTTGTATTTAATTTAAATTGTTCAACTTTTAAAGCCAAAAACTCCATAAAACCACACATCCACATACACACGCACAAACGAAAAGAAAACATTACAAAATAATTTACAAAACAAATATTGTTTAAATGAAATTTTTTCTTATCTTAGTGTGTGAATGAAATGGCTTAAAATCGTTTACACAGAGAGCACACATTTCTGTATATGTTGGTCTTTAAGTCAAGTTAGTGTTTCACAAAACAAACCAGAATTATCTTGGCTTCATTTTTTCTCAACCAAAAAAGTTTCGATTGTCTCTACGTTTTTCGTAGAGGAAGTAACTCTTTACTCGTATTTACTCTTGATTTGTTAAAACATAAAAAAACGTTACAAGATTTTTTACTTTATGAGAAAAAATAAAATATGCTGATGGTTTTTTTTTTCTTAAAAAATTTAAAATCAAAATCAGTCATAAAAAGCACAAAAGAAACGCATTATAGTACAGGTTTTTTAAAAACAAATAAGAACGTATTTTCCATCAACGAGTCAAGTCGACTCTTAGATGGTCTGCTAACTGGTATTTGTAATAATTTTTTTCTTATACAAATAACAAAAACAAAAAGAAATTGAATTAAGAAGACAACCTAAACAATATCTTTTCCTAAAAGCTGTGTACTTAGGAATTGATTAATAAAAATTTTTGATTCGTATTTAAGAAAAGCAAAGCAAGTTATGTGCTTTTATTAACCGATTTTCAATTTTCGATCGAAAAACCACGCCCACCTATATTTTTTTACTCACCCCAATCACGAATAATTATTCCCATGAAAAAACTCCCAAAATTTTCTATCGTGAATGATTTCTTCCATAAAATACAAGTAAATTGTTATTGGAATCAATCACGATAGAAAAATTTGGGAGTTTTTTCATGGGAATAATTATTCGTGATTGGGGTGACTTTTTTCAGTTTTAATGATTCTCTTTTGCTTTGTTTTTTGTTACATAAATATTAGACCGCAACAGGTAGGTCGCAAGGAGTGCATACAGATCTCGGGGATTAAAAACCCACTACGAAGGCCGATTTTTTTCTATTTTTAGGTTGGTAAGGTTTTTCTGCTTTGATTGGTATTAAAGGCCTTTATAGAAAGCAATACATATAGAGGTCCCCAATAGATCCACAGGTAGTTAGGAGCAGTCAATAGGTCCATTGTTTTTAAGGATTTTTTGCTTTTAACACAATATAGATTGCAGGAAGTTCCTAATTTTTACAAAAAAAAAAATAAGAAAATTTTTATAAAATTATTTACAAAAAAATGTTTAAAAAAATTTTTACCAGAAACTTTCAAAAAAATTGTAAAAAAATTACAAAAAAATTTTAAAAAAATTTTTACGAAAAATTTTCAAAAAAAATTTTACCAAATAATTTTAAAAAAGTTTTTAAAAAAAATTTACAAAAAAGTTTTAAACAAATTTTTGCAAAAAAATTTTCAAAAAAATTTCCAAAGAAACATAAGAGGGTAACATAATATCTAGCATTACTATAGTAAAGGTTATATAAGATTCGGCATGACCGAATATAGCACTCTTACTTGTTAAGCCGTATGCTTCTTTAGTAACATTTCTCTTCACTTTTTCAGGTTTAGTGAGTTCAGCCATTGTAGGTTGTCCGCTCGTATTAGGTCATAACCTAGAGGTACTCTGGGTTCACAGAAATTCGCAGCAGATCCTCTTTTTGCTAATTGATATACTGCTATGTGTCACATAAATATCACCTCATTAACCGAGGCACATCTGTTAAGTTGTAAAACACATTTAAGTCCTAGACAAAAGCATGCGTTCACTTGCCTCATGCGTTTTATAACTGTTTGGTTGTCAAGTGCAATGAGAACCTTTCTTCCATGCATCCGACTTTCCAGCAGGTAATCCAAAGCATGCAACAAACCAAGCAATTTCTCCTGGTACTCCCCCTAACGCTGTCTACAAGACAGATTTAGCTCAGTTGAGAATACTCCTGCTTCTGCTCTACCGTCCATAAGAGAACCATCAGCAAAAATGCTGATATCGTTTTTCATACACTCATCATACAGTCACCAGATGTTCGGCCCAAAGCTATGCCAAATGGCATCGCTCTTCATACGCAAAGTGAAGATTACAGCCGTTGACCTAACGAATAAGTCAGACCCAACGGTAGCAATTACAACAGTGCCGCAATTGCCTGTGTTGGAGCCGTGTTCATTGCACCGCATATATTCATACAAGGAATTCTTTGAACATCATCAAACTTAAAATTAAATGTAAATTGAAAGGCTTTTGGATACCAAATCATAGATGCACAAGTTATTATGGGTCGCACCATCTTTGTGTAAAGCCAGTATGTAGCCATTGACGAAATTCCCCAGTTACGTCCAAATACTCCTTTTTCTCTTCCGGATCTTCATTTCAGTCTGCTCGTTTCAGTTTAGTTCCTTATTGAGAGTAACGCCTAGGTTATTTACTTTCCTTGATATACTGATTTTCGATCGTTCAGAAAAGCATTAAGAGTCCAACCTCTATACCCCGCCTTCACTTCCATGCTCGGCTTAATGAGAGCCTGCCTTATTAATCCTTAAATGGTCTCGATGATCCTTTTACCAACCAGATCGTCAACATAGGCAACGGTATGAACTCCTATTGAAGGAACGGTAATGTTCCACAGCTAACAGTTTAATATGTAGTCTTAAATTTATATCGATATCAAGCCTAGCTACAAAAGTCACATAAATTAATTTCTGGCAATAGAATATGATGTAGGGTACACAAAAATACATTTAAAAAAATAGTTACGAGCAGTAAGCAGTATAATGCTCATATGTGCCTAAAGAAAATCACATACAAAATGCTCAAGACAAAATCAACAAAACAGACATTTCAATTTCATTTGCTGCTTTCGTCAGTAAAATGCCACTGCTCGTGCAATAAAAAAAGCAAACAGCTTTAAATTCATTCAAGCTTGTTTCTTTCTTAAGTGTGTTTAATATTTAAGCAAATTCAAAATCAACATCAACAAAATAAAGGCGGAAGTCTCACTTGGTGAACCATGCATTCATTCATCTCTTCTCTTTAGTCAATAATTTTGTTTGTTACTGATTTTGTCTGTGTGAGTGCAATGCTGCTGATTAAATAATATCAAGTATACGTCTCTGATACAAAAGCAGTAGTTTAAGATTTATTTATTTTATTATTAAGTTTCAAAAGCTTTCTTTTCAAATGGTATTTGTTGTACTTTATCTTTGTTTCCCTTTTCACTTTTGATTACTCTCGATTTCTTAAGTTTTTTTTTTTTTTTTTGTTGAAGATGTCATACTGCAATATTTATTTAAACAATTTTAGTAATTATTTGTCTCTATACATTTCAAAATTTGTTGGTTTTGTTTATTTGCTTTGTTGAAATTTCATGCCCTACCTTGAAAACATCCAGTGTTATTTAGTCTCAAACGTGTGAAATTGTGAAAACTTTTTTTGTTTTTATAATTTTTAACGAAGTGTATGGAATGACCTAAATAATTTATTGCTTAACGACTTTATTTTCGTTTGATGTGTTGAGAAGAATATGTTGAAATGTAAAAATTGATTTTTATTTTTGTCAATAAGTTTTATTTTGAACACTTTAAGATCGAAATTTTTGGTGGTGCAGTGAAACCAAAGAAGTCTTAGCACCAAATAACATATTCGCTTCATAAATTGTGCGTAGCTGTTAAATCGATTTGCGATTTCCTTTCGCACCGTCACTTAATCTATTTATCATGTAATAAAAACGTAACTGGACCATTTTTATACAAGAAATATTTTCTGAAAATTTTGTTGCTGGTGCAGATAGTAATCGAAATGGAATATCAATCAGCTGTTTTAAGAATTTTACCCTGCCTGCCTGTGTGTCTGTGCGACTATTTGTCTGTCTTTCTAGCGGTCTGTGTTTGCATCACGAAAAACTATTGAATATATTTTAAGCCCCTTTCATACTATAATACTGAGTATTAAGATTTTCATTGGATTTTGTAAGATATAAACCAAATGAGAATTGTGTGATTGTCAAAAAATCTAACGTAACATAACATTTCGTTTTCACACTATCACACTTCAAATAAAATAAAAAATATGAGCAAAGGAACAAGCCGAGACGAGACATTGAATGGCGTCGGCTGAGCAATTTTATGTGGACGGCAGAGGTGACGGGTCTTAAGTTTGTTTGGCCGTTCAAGTTTTCGGTTAATAAAAAAATAAAAAACAAAACAAAAAAAAAATAAATAATACGTACATTCAACAATTTCTAGGCATGGCAGAAACAAAGTACATACGTAAGCGTTAAGACTGATGGCAATTTAAGGTAGGTGCAGGACAAAGAAAACATTTCATCGGCGGCGGCGAACTATCGGCTGCGACCCAATAAGCTTGGTTCTTTGCTTTAAAAAAACACAACCCTGATAAAATGAAAAATGTTATCGTTTAGAAAATTTTCTAAAAATGCTTTTGTATTATGGGATGTCAAATTTCTTTCCGTATTATTTCACATTTTGATAACATACTGCTTTCACACTATCATACTTTCTCATTGGATTCAAGTATTTGACAAGTCTTAATACTCAGTATAATAGTGTGAAAAGGGTTTTAGTAAGACTTCGTGAGTATCTTGATTCAAATATAGGATAGTTTTTTCAGCAAAAAATATCTCATTTCCTCAACAGGAAATTTTAAACCCTATTTGTAGAACTCTACATAATTTTAGAATTTCATATACAGCCTTTGTTTTTGAGTAAATACCCAGGGATGGGTATCACTATATAATATAAATACATAAAGCATAACTGAAGGACTATAAAAGTAAGAGTTTAAAAATTTAGTGTGGATTTCTTTCAAAGCAAAATTGATGCCTAATGCGTTTACGCGCACAGCTAGTAAAGAATAAAATCAAAAACTATCAAAGTAAGTTACAAATTTACCAAAAAAAAAAAAATTAATATTAAAATAAAAATAATTCAGATTCACATAACTAGGGTTCCGTGCTATGTTTAATACAACTTTAAAGTAAAAAATATTCAGTTTTCATGTCTTCTATGGGCCCGCTTTATAATTTAATTTTATGTTGTTACTTAAAACAATTTTGAATACCACAGTGAAAATCATATCACTATTGGAACACCCTTTAATTAGTTGTAATTTTAGTAATTATAGCAGCCATAGCAATACACCCTTTCTGAAGATTTCAAGATTCTAGCTATAACGGTTTAAAAATAAGGCTAAGGGAATTGCCTCAAATACCGTTCGAATGGATTGCTTTAAATCATCCAGATTTGTTGGTTGTCTTTTGTAAACTTCCTGTTTGCAATAACCCCACAAAAAAATCATTGGGGAATTATTGAGGATTTTTCACCGCAATTCTGTCATAGCTGACGTGGCTATGTGACAAGATGCCCAATCTTGTTGAAACCACACAGAGTTGAAAGGGATTCTCTTTTGGTGTAGTTCTAGAAAGAAAAACTCTTGCAACATCTCCAAGTAATGGTTGACCGTAACGGCAACACAGTTTTCTTCGAAAAAGAAAGACCCGACATGCGAAAGCTCCGCACTTTCCAAATTCTTGTATAATTGTTCCAATTCTCAGTTTTCGTTAAATCTAAAGATCAATCTATAAAATAAATTAACCAACCTGTTACACAGAAAAAAGTTATTAAGTTTTTTTTTGGCAGCAGCTTTCATCAGCCACCCTATACATAAAAATCACAGTTCACTATTAAGATACCCTTTTATTATTATTAATATTAATATAGGGGGTCCCTTTTCGACCTCCTTCTGTTCGCAGTGATTATAGGCAACCGATTTGTAATTTACAGCAATCACGGAATTTACAGCTACCACCAGCATCTCTAGTCTTGATCAGTGATTGTCGACTGTTAACTGTCGGCCTTCTTTGTCATCACACAGTCTCTACTAAGTGCTAGCATTAGTCTAAGACTTACTTCCCTCTGGCATCCATATTTAAAAAGTCATCATATGCTACCCAGTGCTGGACCTTAATAACAATGTGCACTACCGTCTCAAACTCTTCCAGCCATAGTCTGCAAGTATTAACTTCTTCAACTTTCATCTTGGCTAGATGATACTTATAGATTCCATGACATGTTGCCAACGCATATAGCTTAAGGTACGTCTATTGTATCTAATCATCTTACTGGCCTCCCTACCAAGGGAGCATCATTCAAGTCAATCTACATGTAGTATCCTCCCTAAATATTTCCAGGTTTAAGGAGTTCACTAACTGTTGGACCTTCGCTCGCATTAGGCCATTTCCCAGTGCTATTTTTGGGTTTTGGTCCAACGTCAATTCATTAACCGAGGCACATCTGATAAGCACTTGTTCACTTGCCGCATGCGTTTTATAAGTGAAATATTTTCAATTGGAAGCTATATCTATAGACTATAGTCCTTGATTTAAACGCCTGAATGTTAAAAGCCAAAAAGCTAAAACATGTTAAAGAAAACAAGTTATTTTGAAGAAAACATACAGACTCATATAAATTTTAGAATAACTGTTCATAAATACTCTTTGAATTATTGTATAACAAGACATTATCGTTTAAAATAATCAATTTGATGTACAACTCTTACAATTAATATTAAATATTAAATCTTCTATTTGCAGATTAGCAGATATTGTTTCTTGTTATGTATTGTATAACAACGGTCCTGCAAGTTGTAAGTATATATTTTAAAACAAATAAAGAAAATAACAATTAAGAGTGCTATATTCGGTCATGCCGAATCTTAAATACCCCTCCCCAAAGTAACGCTATATATTGTATAACCCTCTTATGTTTCTTTGAAAATTTTTTGGAAACATTTTTTTTTTAATATTTGGTAAATTTATTTTTTTTTTTAATTTTTTGTAAATATTTTTTGGAAAATTTTTTGTAAAAATTTTTTTGAAAATTTTTTTTATTTTTTATTTTTTTTAATTTTTCAAAATTTTTTTTTTTGAAAATTGTCTGTAAAATTTTTTTAAAAGTTAGAAAATTTCTGCTATCTATATTGCGTTAGAATGGTTAAACTAAAGCAAAAAATCCTTAAAAAAAATTCCTCATATTCAGAGACATTACTACCCGAACACGGAAAGACGGACATCGCTAAATCAAGTTTTCTATGTATAAGGATCCAGAATATATATACTTTATGGGGTCGAAAATGAATATTGTAGAAATTACACATGGAATGACAAACTTATACATAACCTTTCCACTTGTGGTGAAGGGTAAAAAAACTATCTTGTAATCTCATAGTTGTATAAATAAAATTGCTGTTCCACTAAAAACCTCAACATAGAAATATTTTTTTAAGGAAACATAACATGTTTAAATTAAAGCTAATGTACAAAAAAAACACTTTTTTTTTGGTGCAAAGTTAACGATTAAAAGCGTCACTGCTGCTCTTGCACTTGTTGCCGCCATCAATCCGTCTAATCAACCTAATACCACATCACACAATTGTGAGCCGGTTAAAAAAACTGGCTGACATTAAAAACCAAATTAACTTTTGTAATTTGGCTCCCCAAACAAAACACATACACAGTGCTGGTAAGTGTGTACGACCAACGTCATTTGTAACTCAGATGCGTGCAAAATTCCAAGAAATACTCGCACCGCACCACACCACACCACTCCACACCGCACATTACATAACTTTCACTTTATAGTTGGCCGAAAACAAAAGAGATTTTGTTTGTGTTTTAAATAAGAAAACAACGAATAAATAATAAAATTGTAAAGGAATGTCTTTCATCATTGTTTAAATGGCATTTTTGGGTTGTAAAGATTTTGAGATTAATGCTTATGACGTGTTGTTATGACTGAAAAATTTATAAGATTTCTACGAGTATGAAATCATTTCGGCAAATATTTGAAATATTTTTGCAAAAATCTCAATCTCACACACCAATAGAGATACACTGAGAGATGATATAAAAAATCAAAAATGATTTTATAATATGAATAATTTTTTTTAGGCTTGGATAGCGGTAAATACGTTCAGTGCTGTTTTAGGACCGTGAGGAATTTTTTTTATTAATAATAAAGTTACAAATGACAGCCCACATTTTTGTCTTTTTACAAAATGTAAGAAAAATACTCAAATTTGGCCAAAAGGTTGCAAGCGCTGAGTGACAGTGGGGCAAAAGTGAAATCTAATTGTATCGTAGCATTAGGCGCTCAAAAAAAAAAAAAATACTCCGATTAAATTATAACAATACAAGATTTAATAAGGCCCCGATTACCGTTCACAACATTATCTTTTTTAGTGTTGTATATTTTAAATTGCGATTACGTTTTACAACACTTATTGCATGTGTCACAATTTTAATTAAAATTTACAGCGATTATCGTTTAGAACATGTGTTTCTATGTGTTGTTACGCACATCAAAATCTTACAACTGCTTATTAGCTGTTGTCTTATTGTCGCGACAATTTTTAAACTTGTATAACCACAACTTAAAATATTTCTTAGAAAAATAACAAATTAAAAGCAGATGGAAAAGCTCGTAGAGGTGATCCAGATATTGGCCGGAGAAATTTAGAACTAACAAAATGCAGCAAACAGCTAGTTGCGAAACCCCAATTGTTAAAATCATTGCCGCTAAATCTTTGAAAGCTTACATCAGAAAAAATCGTAGTGCGTTACAGAGTTTTAGAATCAGCAGAATGGCAGAACATCGGGTTGATGGTTTTAAGAAATTGTTTAGCAGCAAAAACAAAAAGCCATCCTTGTTTATACGAAAAATTACATACAAATGTAAAATAGTATGTACAGTAGGGTGTCCCTTATAAGACAAAAAAATTTTTTTTTTCGAATTTCGAAATGCATACCCTATAATTTTTTTATATATAGAAAATTATACCTAAATATGAAATTTTACTCTTCTATCATGATTGTAACCCGTGGCGACTAAGGCAAGAAGTTTTACATAATACAGTAAATGAGAACAATGAAAAAATGAAAAGATGCATTAAGAATATTTTATTAAGAATATTTTAATATTCCAAATTATATGGGATAACTTCTTTTTAAAGTGTTTTTTCTGCAGTCTGGATACAGGTTTCTGTGTTCCTCAACACAGCGCAACAAAAACTGTTTTTGCTCTTCATCAGCAGTAATAAGTCCGTGAAAATCTTCCACAAGTTTGACTGCTCTTTCAGCAGCATCGTTTACCACTCGTAAAAGACTTACTTTTCGTTTGGCTTCCAGAAATGCAGCGTTGTTTATCCAAGACGCCACATTTGTGCGAATAAAACTATCATCGATCTGTAATCTTGCAAGAAATACTTTGCTTTTACCTGATACAAAGCAATCAAGTGTTTTAGCTGAAATAAAGAAAGGTTGTAATAAAAGTTGTTATAAAAGCATTCAGTACTAATTTTTCAAAAAATATGATTTAACACAAAGACAACATTAAAAAAAAAAAATTTGACTCACCAAACAACGATCCTGACATTTCATCGCTGTTTGGAATATATCGTTTGTTAAAATCCGATATTTCCTCCCTGTTTAAGTTAACAACCATATTTGTTTTTGTTTTGTCATCCACTTCGTCATCAAAAAGTGATAAAATGACTGCCTCTTCACTTAAATACCATAAGTGCTTACAAAACTTACTTAGAGCAGCATTCGAAATTGTTTCGTCTATTTCATTATAGCCTTTGACAGCTTTCAAAAAACCCAAATCCTGATTAGGTGCTTTTACAGCTTCTGTACACTCGAGCCATGGCTTTACGTAAATTATCGCAACAAATAAGCAAATGTCCTGCAGAGCACTTTTATCATTTGCATCTATGTTGATCTGGGACTGGAGCAAACATATTTTTAATGAATAAATGGCTCTGGCCATCCATCGTGCTTGGTGTAAGGCGCCGGGGGGCTTGATTTTTATTTTCTTTTCTGGATCGCCATTCAAAAACACAACGCAGAGTTTCTTCTCTTATAAAAGTTTTTTCCAATGCCGCTTTGTAATACCTTAAGATGGATAAAATTTGTTCATCAGGAATGCTTTCTAACGAAATCGATGCATGGTTCAATCTTATTCGAATCTATATTTTTCCAATTGTCTCTAGTTTTTTTAAAAAGTGGTATTTCTGGAGATCGAACATTTTGCTTAATTTTGGATTCAAATACACTTTTAAGCACTAACTCATAAATATGATGACGACAAGCGAAAAGCACCAGGTCTCTGCCCAAACTTTTCTCCAAAAGAGCACAAGCGCCATTAAAACGGCCAATGTTCGTTGATGTTGTATCACAACAGATTATTTGCACCTTGTCAATGAGATTCCAGTCATATAGAGCTGTTCTAATAGCTGTTTCTTGGTGTTTACCAGACGAACTCTCCAATTTTGGTACTGCAAGAAGTTGTTCCTTGTCGCTATAAGAAATTATAATTGGCAACCTCTCCTCTTTGGAGCTTCTCACGTCTAAGCCGGGTAAAAGTTTGCCATCCCAATGGACGGTTATGATATCAGGTACGTTGTTCTTAAAGTCACTTTTTATAGTTTCTGCACGTGATTTTCTCATTTGTGTACGAATTCGCTGAATGGAAGATTTATTTATTGCAAAATCGTCGTATTTCAGATCCAATGCCTCTAGGATAGCCTGAATAATATAGACAGAATCTCTTATACTTAGCTGGCACCTGTCTAAAACTGCGACTACCTTTGGTGTTATCAGATTTTTTCTTCCTCTTTTTGAACTGTCGCTCTGCAAACTTGTGCTTGCCTCTGGCTGGATTTCGTCGTCGTAAGAATATTGTGAATCTTCGGTATCAGAATTTAATATTTCTTCCACGTCTAAAACTTGTCTGCATTCAGCATATGATGTAGAAGTCGATGCAACTTCCGAAAATTCTTGTTGCCTTAATTTTCTTGTTTCTTCGAGTAATAACCTTTTTCTAGATCTTTCCTCTTTGTCTGCCAAGTTTTTATCTATGCCAGCAAAGCAACCCGGTCTACCCGGCTCTCTCTGTAGCTTCAAAAATGCTTTATCCTCTTCTATTTTGATAATTTGAAGGGCAGCAGCATGAGCAATATCAAATAGGTTATCAAGATCACTTTCAAAATTACTTTCACGGGTCCTATAAATATCGAGACTTTTCTTACAATTTTTTTGCAACTTTTTCCAAAGTGTATATTTATCTAAAAGCTTCTTGACACAGTTCGGAATTGCCTTTGTAGGGATTCTTGCCTTCTCCCAAAAAATTACACATTCTCTAATTACTAGATTTGCACTTTCTCTAAGATCGAGCTTGACTTCGCGCATATTGTAAAAAAGCATAGCGAGAACTTGTCTATTAGATGGTAGTTTAGCACCATTAATTTGATGACAAGGCATTCCGATGAGAAAAATTTTTTGTTTTCCACTTCGTAATTCGACGGACATTTTTTTAGTTAAGGCACCGAACTTTATAAAACACACTATTGAAATTGAAAATTGCCACCGCAAACAATACATTAATTTGACAGTTGAGCAAAAAGGAGAATCACCTTTTTAGATAAACAAATATATATGAAAGCTTATTTTTTTGAAAGCAATGTAAACGATCGCAAGTCGCCACGGTTTACCATTCTTGTATCAATGTAAAATTTTTTCTGGTGGCTTCTTAGATTATTTAGAAACTTTTTAGCGGGTATGCGCAAAAAAAAATGACGTCCAAAAATAAGGGACACCCTAATGTACATATATATTATGTATGTATGTAGTATGTATATACATACATATATTGTGATTAAGACTTCATTAAAAAAAAAAAAAAATACTCAGTGTTTGGTAGTTTCAGTGAGTTGGAATTGTCACGAACTATTTTCCGGATACGCACAATGTGTAGTTTTGCTCGGCTCAACATAATAAATAACTATTTAATATTAACGTCCGTTACCATGATTATTATAATTATTAATTATAAATATTAAATTATTAATAAAAATATTAAATTTTCAAACGAAATAATTTTTTTTATTTTACCTCAACAGTTGGTAGTACACAGAGATGTTTTTTAATGGAAAACAAGTACTAACAAAAACCGCAACTCTGTGACATACACAACATTTAGATATTGTAAATCATAGTCGAAAAACAAAATTAAGTTTTAAAGTCGTAAAGTAGCTTTGGATTGAGGAACACGTTCGCGCGTCATTGTCATTATCGTTTAAGGTCAATCAGGCCGTCCTTGTTGCTCGGTCTTCAAGTGGTTTGCGTCTCCCTCTCGCACTGGCTGATTGGCTTCAACGGTTAGCTGTACCGTGGTACAGTTAATTCGTGCTTGCATTAATCAGCCACGTGTAATCGCTTGGGTTATCGTGTATAACCTAAATTGTTTGAATAAATTGAAAATCGAAAAAAATAAATTACACGAAAAATTAACAAACAAATTTTACATACATTTGACGAAATAAAATAAAGAAGGATTTGTAAACAAATTTACAACATAAAACATTGTTTTCAACTTAACTGTCGTTTCTGGACATGACCAAAAGCAACAAATAAGAACCTAGTGTTTACGGCAGCTTTTTACCATTTGGCACCAACATTGTTGCTCTGTATGAGCAACAATCCAGAAGAAGAAGAAGAAGAAAATTAAGTTGTGTTGTAACCGAAACAATACAACCTTTCTGTGTTGTAGACGATAATCGGGCCCTATAATTATTAATTATAAATGTTATAATTAATATAAATATTAAATTTAAAACAAAATAAGTTTTTTTATATTTTTTTTCACCTCAACAGTTCTTTTATTCAAGGCGGATTCATACCAGGTGGAGGCGATAGCCCAGCTGATATTTTTTTGCTCTCGGTTTTTGCTAATGTCTTGTCAAAAAAAACATTGTTTCATATCTGCTAATCTAATGTCTAAGTTGTTGTTTTGTTGTAGTTGTTGTCCAACTGCTCACACCTGTTATGAATTCGCCTTGGTTGTAGCCGAGACGACACAACTTTTCTGTGTTGTAAACAATAATCGGGCCCTAAAATACGGCGTTGAAACACTTACACGCCTGATAGAAATTTTTTATTTTTCAGATTTGTAACAGAACAGAACGATTCAGTATGGTTAGAGTGCAAGAGAAAATACAATTTAGATCGGCGAATTGCGCTACGGAATTAAGTGTCTGCACCAGTGATCACTTTAATTACCACACACCACTCACCCCTCGTTTTTACATCAATTAAAATATTTTTTTATCAATTAAAAGTTTTAATTAATTTGAATTAATTAAAAAATTATTTAAATTAGTATCTGAAAGTAATTAAATCCTTTATTTGGTGGATTTTTTTTTTTGAGGGGGGCGTAAATGGTAATCAAAACATCTAGTGTAAAACGATTTTGAACGAGGCTTTCTTACCTGGGAAATGTAATAGTTTGGTAGAAGTCAAGTACAAGTCAAGGTTTTTAAAATAAAATTCTCACAATAATAGATTCTAAAGGCGAAAATATCAAATAAAAAATATTACACTATTTGTGGAAAAAAAAACTCTTATGCAAAAAAGTTATTGAAACACTTTCACGTTGGTTGAGAGCTTGAAAAATTTGTCCTGATGAAAAAATGTTTGCTCTTTAGCAATCTGTAAACAAAGACAACGAAGACAAGAAGTAGTTATAGGGAGCCCTATACAAGAAGTGATTTTGAAGTATTTGGTCTATTTTTTTTTAAGTTTAGTTCGTTTGTACATCAACATATGAGCCCTTGATTTTGAAAATGGTATAAGTCAAAAATTTTAAAATCTAGTTTATCAGCTATTTCCTATCAAATCCTAATAAAATAACATAATCTGAAGTAATTCGCAGTATGCCATGAAAATTAAGTTGATAAATGGAGTTTATTTTTTGGTTGGTAAACAAAATACGGTTACTGTATATTTTAATAGTGGTATAAGTCAGTCTGTTTGCAAAGTTAGGTAAAAGCATTATTAGTAATTTTTTCATGTCTTAAGATAGCGGTTCAGGTATGATCAGGTAATCCTACTAATAAAAAAATGCACTTTTTATAGTTAATTGTAGACATCATACATTCCTGAGCGTTTTTATAATTTAATAGAATTATGTAAAAAGAGAAACCCAGTTTTGGTAGAACAAATGGTTCAAAGAAATTTCATATTGACGAAACAACCGGAAGAATCAACGAGTAGTAGAAAGAGAAACACCAATGGAGTAGCTGTGTCTTGGCTGAAAATACAATGGATCAGATCTCTAAAAAATGCTCTATATAAGCTGTTTTGTAAAACTTCTTTGGATGACAATTCCGAATTCGAAGTGTTAGACCTTTCACCTAAACGAGGAAGTCCAAAAATATACGAAAATATAGATTTGCTTCCATTATACACATCCATTAGACCAGTAACAGAAGAAAAACGTAAAGATATGATGGATTTACAATCCTATATCCCACCAATTTTCCACAAATACTAAAAAATAAATTACTTAGTTTACAATGTAATGAGTTTGAATAAAATGTTTGTTTCTAATAAAAATTTTTCCTTGGTGGTTTAGGTCATTTATAGAGTCATGCAGTTAATTTTAAAAATGGTATAAGTCATTTCAACCTTTCAAAATAACATTTCCTTTAAAAAATGGTTATAAATTTCACAATCATAATAAATACTTATTTATATAATGCCAACTATTTAATTGTCAAAATATTTTATTCCATAACACAAAAAAATTTTTTAATCCTTTAAAATACAAACCTCTTAATATCTCGAAACAAGAAATATATGACTTATACCACTTTCATAATCAAGGGCTCATATATGTTGTAAATTCGCTATTTACAATTTCTATAGTGTGGTAGGTACCCTTAACGAACGCTTAGCGAAATCAGACAGACAGGAAAAAAATTATTGTTTTATTTTTGTATATAGACTAGCAGTGCCCACACAGGTTGTGTGCGTCCCGACACTATTTTGTTCGATTTTGCTTTGAAAGTAATACACACCAAATCAAGGTATATTTATCTTACTAGGTAGTGTCGTCCGCCCAGCTGGTTTAGTAGTTCGACATGTCAAAAATTGTATGTGTTCAGAAATTTTATAGTGTAGAAGTGAGAAAGCAATAAAACACATACACGCCTTCTCAATTTTCTTACATGTTTTTTGACATTTCGAACTACAAAGCAACAACAAAATGCCATGTTGTTCTTGTATTGTTGTATTTGTTGTAGGGATGCCACTACTTAGTAAAATAAATATACCTTGCACCAAATTTTAAGACTCCTACGTATTTACTTTGTATAAAGGTGCCCATCCCTGGATAAAATTCTAAAATTTATTTTAAATTCTAAAAATTATGGTAAAGCTCTGTAAAAGGTGTTTAAAATATTTTAATAACAATGTAATTCCACAAAGTAAAAATACAATAAAATAACAATTTTATTCAATTAGCTATTTGGCAGAAAGTAATTCATTATTTTAAAACAGCGCCATCTGTTGCGCAACATTTCTTAAAATATACTGCTTTCAAAAATAAAAGATGCCTTAAAGTATGCAGTACCTTTAAATCGTTAAAAATATCGGCGTAATTTCACTTCTTTTTCTCCACTTTCTTTTGGATATAAGATATTTTTGCGGAAAAAAGTATCCTATATTAGAATCAGGATACTAAGGTAACTCCTGACAAAATCCATCCAGTAGCTTTTACGTGATGCGAGCACACAAAAAAGAAAGACACACAGCCAGGCAGGAAATGAGTTACTATATTATTATATGTATATATAGATGTACAGATATAAGTGAACTAGCCAATGTTGAACTAAAAATGTACTTTAATGCTTGCTGTAATCCCTGGGAATTCATCTCTGTAGTGTTCGTTCATTAAAGGCAATATAAGGCAATATCCCTCCCCCGTCTAAGACAAATGCAACTACGTTCGTTTAGGCTGTTACGGGCGGGTTGTTTTGGATGAGGGTCAAGATTTTTAAAATACGTTCCCACATGTTTCACAACTCAACTACGTCAGTCGTTATATATTTGGGATAAAAACATTTTTCATATAACTTTTTTAAGATAATATTTTGCCCATCTTCAACACTATGTTCAGACAAAAAATATTCGTTTATTAAAAGTATCAAAAAGGGGGCACAGTGTTAATCTTTTATTAATTTTTCACATTTTGATCCCAACAGTGCTTGAGTTTCCAGAAAACTAAGTCTTTCTTGGCGGATTTTTAATTAATTTTCTCCCAATACTTACGGACTTCTGGGCCGGACGATGATGACTAATTAATTCAATTAGTCATCTACTTCTTTTTATGTCTAGATTGAATTTTTCAATAATAATTTTTGCTAGTAAAGCGATTGAATAATCAAAGAAATGTTAAATTTCATTCGACAATAAAAACCCATTAAAGTTTATTCTATTAAAGTACAAACTGACAAATGACAACTATCTATTTATTAACTCCATTGCAGTGGTTTTACGGCCACCAAGAATAACGTAATATGACATGACATATATTCTATCCCACTGTGCGCTGTTATTCAACTTTTATTTGAGCTCAACAACAGTTACTGCCAAACACTTTACTATTCTAAATGTACTTTTTTAAGTGTGTCTTGTTATTTGCCAGTGTGATGACATTTTATGCGACATGTCTGTCATGTCTTGCTTCAAATCAAAAACATAATTCGTTTCACCACCATTAACGAATGTATTAGTACAAAAATGGTGTAGTTAACCCATTAACCAAATGCTAAGTTTATATTGTTCCACATTATGCAAACCAAAACAGAAATCTAAAACACGTTTAGTTAAAAGTTAAAACACGTTTTTCTGTACCTTTATGCAGCAGAGTATGAAATGTAAGTAAGGCCCTACCGAAAGACCATTATCGTCAGCATTTTCGTTTTCTTTGCCATGTTATGCATCGTTAATTCTTTAGAAAACACACAAAAAAACAACAACAACAACAACAAGCAACAAAAAATTAAGAAACTTTTTTTTTGTGGTTTTGTTAACTCTGACGTTTGTTTAAACTTGGCTTTTAAATTGTCTATGACCAAATGTTCATTCATTTCAGCTTGAAATAAATTATCTTTTATCGCTTAAGTTTTTTTTTATAATTTGTAACAGTATTTTTTTCTTTTATTTCCTATAAGAGATTTTAGTGAAATAAAATGTTTGTTTGTTTATTTGAAATATATTTTTTTAACCATTAATAAAAAAAACTTTTGTTTTCATTTGAAGCCAAGTGTTTGTCCGTTAAATAGTCAGTTTAATTAAAACAATGGTTTTATTTGTTTGCTTAGTTTTAAAAAATAAAAAAATTACCTGAAGATAATAAACTTAAAATAGCTTTCTTTAAAACCGTTGTAAACATTCTCTTTAATCATTTACAGTTTCTGTAAAGTCTTACTAAAATAGCAATACATATATAAAAAAATAAACTTATATATCTATGGGGTGGAAGTGGGGTTCCCAGACGGCCTGGATTGTCCAGTGGAATGATCAGATTCCAGTTACCAGCTAAAGAAAGCTAAAATACAATTTCTCCAGTTAAAGAAGAATTTCTTTAATTTTGAAAAATATTTTTTTTGTTAGTTGCTTGGAACAACGTATGATTTCGGAGACAAGTAACTTTACAACAAAATTTCCGTTTAAAATTTAAAAAAATCTCTTTGTTCTTTTCATACTAATTAGCAATGCTTTTTGTAAAAGGACTTTTAGTATTGTAAATAATCTGCATTCAGGAGGTTATACAGATTGATCGTTTGATGGGTAGTTTACTTGACACCCCAAACCGAAAATAATTATTTTTTCGATTCGAATATACTTTGAGCTTTTATTCGTTATGTAATAAATCTATAAAAATATCTATTTTTATGAGGTATGGTAAAGTTGAGTGAGTGTAGGCTGCTCCATTTAAGGAATAAATATCTATTCTGGAAATCTTTGTTATCAGACATATTTTTAGGGCTCTTGGCAACAAAAATTTAATTTACGAAGGACATTAATTTTTGATTTTATGCTCTTTTACCACAAAACGTAAAATGTTTATAAACATTGTTGGAAACTGGTTCACTGTCCATACTGTCTTGCAATGAAAAATAACGATTTCAAAATACATTTAATTTATTCAACGTAGATCAAATGGGTACCGCGAGATAACACCTAAAAAAATTTAAATAACTTTCAGTTAATTTTTCACAGAAATTTAAAAGTTATTTGGTTGTGAAATAACGTCCAGATGCGATGAAACTAAGTTTTTTTTTTGGTTATAAAATAGCTACTAAAAGTTAATGTTTGTGTCATAACTTATTAATTTCACTCTAATGATTATGGTGATTTCTACACGAATAATTAAACTGCGTGACTGCTCCATAGTCCCTTAAATACACTAGCAGTGTACGCCACTTCGTTAGCGTCCTTACAATATTTTGTTCGATTTTCCTTTGAAAGTAATCCTCAACAAATTGTCAGACTCATACTTTTATAGTGCTTCAGATATGGTTTATGTATTTTTTTATATAGAGGTACCCATCCCTGGATAAAAGTCTACAATTTATATAAAATTCTACAATTATGGTAGAGTTCTGGAAATAGTGTTTAAAATATCTCGGTTTCAAAAATAAAAGGACGCAGTACCTTTAAATTGGTAAAATTGCGTACTTTCACTACATTTTCTCTATTGGATGCCCTTAAATGTGTTTTACACAATATTTTTTCTAGATCATTTATTTTACTTGAAGCTTCATTATTCTCTCAAAACTATTATTTTTTTCTTTTAAGAGGTGATCACTTCATTTAAATGTGTGCCTTTGCAAACAAATTGTGTGTCACTTAACCGATTTTTCAGTTAATCGGATTTCACTTTAAGAGAACTAAAAGGCTTAAAAATTCAAAGAAATTAAAAGTTAAGAATTTTTAATTTCAATAAAGCGATTTTTTCTTTTAACCGGTGTGCGCTTACTGCAATTAATGTAAAGTTATAAAATTAGAAATTGTTGGCAACACTGTTTTTGGCATCTCAGCTGTTTTCGTATAACGTGTTAAATCGACTTACAAACGAACAAAGCTTGCAGATTATTGAATTTTATTATCAAAATTCATGCTTCAGCGATGAAGCTCATTTCTGGTTGAATGCATATATGAACAAGCAAAATTGCCGTATTTTGTGTGAAGAGAAATCAGAAACATTGCAAGAACTGCCAATGCATCTCGAGCAATGCGATGTTTGGTGTGGATTATGAGCAGGTGGCATCATTGGATCGAACTCTTTCAAAGACGAAGAAGAAAGTAACGTTGCTGTGAATGGCGAGCGCTTGCAATGATTACAAATTCTTTTTTTTTTGCACAAAATAGAAGAGCTTCAGCAAGACGGTGCTTCACAGCACGCGAAACACGGGAAATTGTACCCAGCGTATGAATCATTTGGGGCGTAGCATTTACATGAAATCGTAATACATTTCCCTAAATTGTATGTGTTTTTAAATCAAATCCGAAAGCTTATAAAAAATCACCCATTACAATTCAGATTTTTTTTTCAGTGCAAAAGCAGCAATACATACTCATTTTAAGAATTTCTTTTGTCGGTAACCGGCGAAGGAGGGTGCTGTGATATACATACATATATGTATACTAGTAAGAATAGAATAAAGTAATACAGATCAGAAAAATTTTTGATTTTTTGGCGCGGCTAGGATACCAACCCGGCGAACAGGCTTAAGCCGACAAATAGGCTTAGTAGTCGACAAGCTAACTACCTAAGTTACAGAGCCCTCGTTTCGTTACAAGTGTGTTGATTTAACGAATACAGCAAGGCGAATTCATACCAGGTGGAGTCGATAGCCCAGCTGATTGTTTTTTGCTCTCGTTTTTTTGCTAATGTCTTGTCAAAAAATACATTGTTTCATATCTGCTAATCTAATGTCAAAGTTGTTGTTTTGTTGTAGTTGTTGTTCTACTGCTCACACCTGGTATGAATTCCCCTTGGAATACAGTTAACTGCTATCTATAATTGTGATATGACAATTTAAATATACTTTAATGAAACGGAAAACTGGATTGATTATGTTAGCAGCTATATCGTACTTATGCTCGCTAGATTAGTAATGACAAGTAAATTATATTTCTGATGGAAATGATGAAACGGATAATGAATCTGAAAGGCGATCACTGATACACAGCACTCATCCAACAAACCCTCTGTATTAGAATATGATACTCTTAGTATATTCTGGTTGTCTTCATGTTATGACTTGTACAGGTGTCCAATCAGAATAACTTTGGAAACTGAACTTAAGCAATTTTAACTCTAAACAATATAAATTATTGGAGATTTGCCTTTATTAAAATTTGTAAATGCTAATTTAAAATATAAAGAATTCCTGATATTAAAAAAATATATAATCGTTATTCTAATTCTATGTAAAGAATGTTAAATATTTAAAACCTTTTTTTAGAAATGTCTTTATACCCTTCACCACAGGTAGTAAGGGCATATATATAAATTTGTCATTCCGTATGTAATTTCTACAATATTCATTTCCGACCCCATAAATTATATATATTCTAAATCCTTATATATGAAAAGTTGATTAAGCGATGCCCGTCTGTCCGTGTGTTCGTCGGTAGCATTAGACGAAATACAGAAGTTTTCAGCCCACCAATCTGCCAGGCATAGTTTCGAAAATTTTGGGATTGTAATTCAGCAACATCAGATCATTCCTTTGGAGGTTGCGGGCAAAAACCCACGGATTTTTCAGGGTTTTTTTTTAATTTTTTCGGTTTTAATGAATATTGTTTGCTGTTTTTTGGTTAGTAAATATTATACCGCGACAGGTAGATCGCAAGGAGTGCATATATATCTCGGGGGATAAATAACCCTCTGCGTGGGTCTTTATAGAAAGCAATACATATAGAGGTAGCCAATAGGTCTACAGGGTTCCCCCTGGTAACCAGGAGCAGGCAATAGGCCCATTAGGAGGGGTGGTCAATATGAGGAAATTATTTTTTAAGGATTTTTTGCTTTAGTCTGACCATTCTAACCCAATGTAGATTGCAGTAAGTTCCTAATTTTTACAAAAAAAAAACTTTTACAAAAAATTTAAAAAAAAATTTTACAACAAATTTTCAAAAAAGTTCTCCAAAAAATATTTCCAAAAACTTTTTACAAAAAAATTTAAAAAAATGAACAAAAAATTTTCAAAGAAACATAAGAGGGTAACAAAATTCGGCATGGCCGAATATAGCACTCTTTTTTGTTTTTTTTTGTCTTACAATTTATTATAACAATTTTTGTAAATCAATTTTATTAATTATTATAATGTTTAATGATTTTTTATTACAATAAATAATCTGTTATAGAAAAGTTGGTAAACACATCTCATGTTGGTTTTATTTTTCTCTATATTTTAGTAATATATTTTGACACGGTCGGGTAGAAAAATATTGTTTTGTTTTTCTGAATTCGCCTTGAATATACCAGTATAAATATACCTTGATACCTTGCGAAAAACAAAGCAAATAAATGAATTCGCAATTGCCATCAACTGGTAAATTCGCCTTGTAATCTATTGAAATTTTTTTATTTTGTACTTTTCCTCATTTTCTACTTCCAACCATAAATGGGGCAAACGATTTTATTACCTCAATTAAAGCAACTTGTTAAATTTACAATTTTGCAATGTTCACATACGAATAATATTTTAATTAAATCATTGCTAGTGTGAACAAATATTTTCATTTATTTATAAACGACATCAACAGCCTAACTTTAATCATTATTTAAATTTGTTTTTAAGTGTTATACAAGAGTAGTCAATGTGTAAAAAGACCACACCCATTTATTTCTTTATCTGTATGTTTAATTTAGTTCTTCAATAAAGCGTTAGTGGTTGTATCGTTTATAATGTGATTTTGTTGTTGTGTGTTTGTGGCAGTTGAACTTCATTGTTAATAAACAATTTGTAATGTTTGTAATTTCTCTTTTTTTTAATTTTTTCTTTCTTATTTGACAAACGAGATATATATGTTTGTTGCTATTTGCATAATGAGTGAATAATATTTGACAGCTGTCTGAAATATAAAATAATAAATTTGGGCATTGAAATTTAAGCAAAACCAAAAAAAAAAAAATAATTTATAAAATAATTGTATTAGTTATATAGAGATACAAATTATACAAAATATGTATGTAGTATGTATGTAGATATGTTTTAACAATTCCAAACTTGTGTTTCTCCTTAATTATGCTGCAAGAAATGCAAATCCTGATTCTTATTTCCGTTTTCTTTATTTGAGCCGTTTATTTTGAAAAGTGACATAAGTCAGTTTCGTTTTAAATCGATATAGGTATTTCAGGATTAGAGTATATACATACATATGTATTTTTGTTTTCCCAAAGCCATTTCTATTATACCAAATTCATGATCATTGGGTAAGTGCCGTTCAAAATTTGATTGCAAATTTTTGTAAAAATGAAGAAATACCGTTAAATTGTAATCAATGTCATTATTATCTTGGTATTTTTGGAAAGTAACTTATGCCACTTTCAAATTAAACGGCTATGTGATCAGTTTCCAATTTCTATATAATGTAAGGTGGGATTTAGACGATGATCAGTTTCCACTTTCTATTTAATGTAATGTGGGATTTAGACGATGTCTAAATAAACCCATATTTTTTTCTTTAGCTTGCAATTTGATTTCAATAATAAATCAACAGAAATCGTTCCTCTAGACTGAACGAAAAAGACATGTTTTTAAGTCATCGTCTAAATTCCGTCTAAGTTGTATCAATTTTATAAATTCATTACCCACAAAAAAATCTTTAAATAAAGAATTTAAGACAACATGTCTGCATATATCACGTTAGTATTGGTGAGGAGAAAAAGTAATTTCATTTTTATTGCTTATTATGTATTGAACAAAAGTATACATACAAATAAGATTATCCCATGATAAAATAATTTAAAAGGGAAATTTAGTTGTAAAGTGACTCATCTCCAAAATCATAATTATTATTTTTTGAAATTAAAAAAAAAAATTATTTTTTAACTGCACAAATTGTGTTTTAGATTTCTTTTGCTGGTAGCTAGAATCCTACCATTCCACTGGACAATCCAGGCCATTCCAGGCCATCTGGCAACCCTAGCTCCAACATACGTCCGATCATACAGTGCCCCGAAATGATGCTTACTAAAAGCGATATCGAGTTTTTTTTCTTCTCGAGAGCCAGTAGTGCTTTCGCCCTTTCTTTGCAAGTGGTTATTGTAAAGAGCCGTTATTTTTAGCGGCCATTTCCGTAACGCGTTTCGAATTTCGGACTGGGGATGTAGATGTCCCTCTGTGCATTTACCAGGTCCAGGTTCGAACCGCACTGATTGGCCATCTCGTTTATATAAATACCCTCATGTCATGGAATCCAAAATATCCTTACTCGGTGTCGTTTAAGTAGGTCAGTACACATCTCGATTTCACGTCGACAGATCAAGATCCTCACAGAAAATCCCCGACCCCGTTTCAGCGTCTGTCTTTGAGCCGCCCGAAAATAACAAAACCGCATTATCTCGAGATACGTACCCCCGGGGGTTCCAATTGTCACTGCAGTAAATTGCGAATGCTTTGACGCGGTTCACTCGGGAAAAATAGGGGCACCAGACGCTAGGGTTCCTAGAGCCCAAATCTGGAAGAATAGGTCTGTTGTTTTATAACATGGGTTCTCTTCGAGACCCGACCAGTGCCCACACGACTGGTACCACGGAAATCGGTGGCCCAAAGCGACTCCCCCGTCTCTGTGACCGGTTATTGGTGAGGTCCCCTTCGAGGGTACACGTGGTGGCTGTGGTTTAAGATCGATGTATGCAGGGTGGATGCATTGTTGATCAAAATGTGATGTTGTATTCTCAACAGAAGGAGTTGGATAGTCTCCAACCCCTAAGCAAGAGGTTAGAACATGGGTCCATGGCTTGCCATGTTCCAAAAATTGCTACTCACTGTGACTGTGCGAAACACCTAAAATTCGTATATCGTGCCTCTTACACAGGGCACGTTATCGAAGGGTGCACCCCCACGCTAGCACCGTGGGATTAAGCCACCACGGCAGGTACCCACGTTAATCTAGAACACATCTGTCTCGAGATACGGAGTTTTCCTTCCAATCATCTCGGTTTTTTTGACAGCAAAATGTTTATCGTCGTTTATAACAACGGTCAAATATCAGTCTGATATCACAAGAAATTTCCATCCACCTGAAGTAGAATGGTGCCATGTCCAAAACGACTTAATTCACATAACTCCCTGTATCTTACGGCCGACCTTGCAGATACGTATTTGATGTAGACATCGAAGGGGGTCATATCCAACATTGTCATCAGACTGGCCTGAGAAGTCGCCCTCATTATAGAAGTTACTGCGAGATGCGCTAATGTTTGAAACTTGTCCACAAGATCGAGGTGTACTTTAGTGTTGACAACTTTCCACCAGACAAGTAATTATTGTTTTTTTGTAATAGTTTAAATATTTTTTCTTGAATATTTAATTTAAGCAAAATTATGTCAAAATGGCAACCTAAGAGACAATCCTGAATTAGGGCCGTAAGGGCAACGTTGTCTAAAGTCTAGCTATAGTGCTGAAATGACAAACCTAAATGATAGCGTAACGTTTTGTCACCAACAGTACTGCTAACATATCTTGTTTAATAAAACCCAATAAGTAAAAATGTGAAATAGATATAAAATCGCTATATAGATTGTTTGCAGCCAACTTTACTATCAAAAGATCAGCCAAAGTCGCATTTTCCAATTACAAAGCCTCAGAATAACGTTGATGGTGCGCTATTTAGGTTTGCTTCATACGTATTGTACACAGAAAAAAATTATTACCCAAATATTTCCAAACAAATGGTTTCTTAAAATGTTTATCGATTTTCAAAAACGTTTTTGTTTGAATATAATAATATGTACTTTTGTTTGATTTTTAATTTGCTGCTAACAGTGTTGTCGTAATAAATATAATTAATATGGAAATTTTGTTCTTCTGTAAAAATTAAATTTAAAAAACTTTTAAATTTGAATAGCCTCTAACTAACGAGGCTATTGTGTAAAAGGAACTACGTCCTTTTATACAACCTTATGAAATTAAAAAGCAAAAAATTATATAAATTTTTTTCTTAACAAAATTTAAGTTTGGTATTTACATATAGACAGAAAAATATTTTCGCACTGTTATTTAAATCTGTTTTATACAAAACGTAGTACTAGTGTCGTAGTAATAACAAAGTTATTTTGAAAAGCCAAATAAGCAAACTTATTAAGATTGAAACTGAAAATCATTTTGAAGTTTTCGAATAAGTGTTTTTGTTAAATCCTTTATTGGTGTGTTGGACTTCTTAAAGAGTTATCATTATTAAAAAAAATAATTTTCTCTATTCTTAAAATGGGGGTAAAACTTTCCTTGCTTGAGGAACCAGTGAAATATTTTTAAATAATAAATTTATTTATTATAAAATAGTATAGGTTATTAGCATTATAGTATTTAAATAATAGTTGAATACCCAAAACATTTAATTTCAGTGATTACTACACAGCAATACAAATACTATATAATTTTTAAGTGCCTATCTGTATATTAAAAGATAAAGAGGTATACGTCAAATTAAGTCATCCATGAGAACACTATTTAATTTTAAGTTTTATTTATTATTGCGGATATAGCACTATGAAGGCTGTGTAAATATCAAGTGTCTGACTATAATGATTCAAAAGATAAGGCCATATACATAAAATAACATTAGCTATCGGGACACTGTTTAATTTCTAATTTGAAATATTTATACTCACGGACTATCTGAAATTATATCCAATTTCCAAGTTACATCAACTATAAGGACACTAATCTGTAAGGTAATTTTGTTATTAGTTTGTTAAAATATGAAATTGGTGCCTTTTAGGGTTCGAAAAACACTTAAAAATCATACATGATTTTCCCGATGCACTACCTTTAATTTTTAAAATTATGAACTAATCTATAAGCATTACCTTTCAAATAAAAACAAATATAAAACGGTTCAGAATTACATGATTTCTAGGAGTTAACTCAGACGATTTGATAACACACTGTGCAATTTTTTAAGTCATGGCAAAATAACCATATACTGACACCACTACGTGCTAAAAGACCACTTTCTCCCAGTTTTGCCCAAAGTCCTCCAGGTTTTTTTTATGGGCCCTTAAAGATGTGGGGTCTCGATGTCATTTTTGCAAAAAATGATCATTTATTTTTTATGTTCACAATTTTTGTTCTTTATGACAAGAGCTACAACTTTGCCTCAGAGAGTATATAAAAATTTCAAACGGTTTGCAAAATATGAGCTTGAGTCAATGATCATTTTTTGCAAAAATGACATCGAGACCCCAGATCTTTGAGGGCCCATAAAAAAAAAACCTGGAGGACTTTGGGCAAAACTGGGAGAAAGGGGTCTTTTTTTTTTGGTCTTTTATCACGTAGTGGTGTCCGTATATGGTTATTTTTTTCCGTGTTGCACTGTGTAACCTTCACCAAATATGTAGTCGGTTAATTACACGACAATATTGCAAATATTATCCAAGAAATTTTATTTTGGCCCATTTATTAATAATTACTCATTCGCAAAAAGCGGCAACACTTTCATGTCATGCACTGAAAAAATAACAACAAATTTTATATTGATTTCTTCAAGACTTCAAAAAGGAAATTTATTTTTTTAAAAACATATTTAAAGCACTAATATTGAAACATTCATTTATAAGCCATTAGGTGCAGAGGAAAAGGTAAAAATGTACAAACTTTTTATTGAAGATATTGCTAGATATTCACATATATTTTAATTTTTGATTTTTATTCACAGTTTTGCAGGTGGCGTCAATTTCCAACTTTATGTAAATATGTTTGACATATGCTTTTGACCAGCAAACAATTCCCATACCAATAATTTTGATGAATCAAATACAAGGTTTGGCCCCAATTGTGCTCAAGAGGAAACGCTTTGTGCTTAAAATATATAAGTAACTTGTCGCTAAAATTTGACCAAAGTAAAAAGAAAAAGGGAGATACATTATTATCACTGTTGCTCAAGATGTCAAATTCCTTATATGGATAACATTTTTTAATATATTGAATTTGATATTTTAAGAAATCGCGAAATTGAATGGAATTTGCCATTGCCATCCTGTAAAATGATTCGTCTTGGCCTTTTTTTTAATATGGTTAAATTTTACCTAGTAGTTATTGAAACACAATTAGCAAAAATGTTTTTGATTTAGCTAAATTCTTTGTTTGAAAATTATTTGTTACTAGCTGTACCCGAAACCTCGTTGGCGTCCTGACAATATTTTGATCGATTTGCTTTGAAAGTTTTCCACACTATTTGTAAGACTCTTACTTTTATAGTGCTTCGGTTATGGTTTATGTATTTATTTTTTTAAAGGTACCCATCCCTGGATAAAACTCTTAAATTTATAAAAAATTCTAAAAATGTAAAAATTTATTTAAAGCTGTGTAAGAGGTGTTTTAAATATTTTAATAATAATGTCATTCCAAAAAGTAAAAATACAAATATTATTTAATTAGCGCCATCTGTTGTGCAATTTTATTTGAGAAACACTCCTCATGCTCCATATAACATGTACATAAAGTTTGGTCAAATTCGGTGCAGCAGTTTTTGACTTACGGTGCAAAAATACGAAGATACACGTCATTTTTATATATACCTATATAGAGATTTCAGTAAAGTTTCTCATTAGTTTCAGATAAATTATTTGTTTGAATTTTCTTTAAATTTCAGTAAACTTTTTTGATTCAGACAAATTTTTTGTTTGAAAATTTTTTTTAAAGGCAATACATTTTTACCAAATATCATAATTAATGGTTTGAAAAAATCGTGGAATATTTTCAATAAACTAATTTTAAATTTAATTGTTTGAATTTACAAATTTGTTTATAAGACTACATATATTCAAACAAAAAATTGTCCAATTATGCAAATTTATTGTTTGAATCTGAAAAATTATTTTTTCTGTGTATGCAGTTTGGCTGTTAGCAGCGATTTGTTTTATTTGATTGTATTTTAAAATCTTATTAACCCAACCTTAAAAGAATATAATTTTTGCCCCCAACCAATCTTTAAGTATACAAATTATTAAGCAATTTTGTTTTATTATCAGCGGTACTTTCACAATAGTACATACATACATACATAAGTATGTATTTCTGAAATGTTGACATTTCATATTTGCACAAATGAAAAGAAAATCAATTTCACCTGTTGGAATTTATGCGTTTAACCTAGAAACGCACAATTTTGTTTTCAGTTTTTTTGTTGCTGCCGCTATATATCGTTGATTTGTTTGTGTTAAATATGTACATAGGTATGTAAGTATGTATGTATGCGTGTGCTTGTATTCTCTTTTATTGCTCTTTAATTACAGTTTGTGGTTGGCTGTTGTCACCACCGCCAACACCACTGTTTAACTCCAAACACACACATCTGTATGTATGTAAAACTGATTGAATAATTTTTTGTAAATTATTTTTTTAGTTTTTTAAATCAAATACTTTGTTTATTTGTCTCTAAGTCAAACTCATTGCTGGGCTGCTTGATGTTAAAATCTTTATTTGGAATTTTAATTTTACTCTTTGCTGTCCTATTTTAAGTTTAAGGTGGGGAAGTTGCTTACGTACAGTTACAAAACTAAAAACAAAAGTGAAACTATTCTTCTGTTTGTTAAGCGAAAAACATTAAAGAATTTATGGGTAAAACCAATGATCAGGGATAAATAAGTCGCGTCTACAAAACAATGTTGGGATCTGACATTTTTAAAATTGTACCATCCCAGTGATAAAATTGTACTAAATCAGCATTAATTGTACCAACATTTGACATTAAGTAAAAAAACAAGCAAAACATATATACAGCTCGACATTAAAAGATGCTAATGAAAACTTTAATACTAGGATTTTTTAAAGTGATGATAATTGACCTTGATTTCATGAATTTCTTTCATTCCAGAAATATTTCAATGTTTTTCCACAGCAAAAACAGAGTACTACTTCTGCAACATTTTTTCGTGACTTTTTCCTAGAAATTTTGTATGTATAGCCTAGTACTCTGTTCGAAATTGTGAAAAATGTTGAGCAACATTTATTATTTCACAAGGAAAGTTTGTCATTTAAAATGTAGTGTCTATCTCGCGATTTGGAAGAATTTTACGATTTTATTGCTTTTAGGTATACCACATTGTTTTACAAATGTTAACAAAAGCCAGGTGATCAGCGGTTGTTTGAAAAATTCCGCACGAAATAATGCCCATTTGCTTTATTTCACAGCTTTTATAAAATGTTGCCAGAAACATTTCAATGTTTTTCCATAGCAAAAACAGAGTACTACTTCAACAATATTTTTTAATGACTTTTTCATACAAATTTTTTATGTATGTAGTTTGACAGCATTCCGCATGAAAAACTGAACAGGTTACCAGGCTTATGGTAAAGAAAATCCCGCAATATGTAAAATAATTACTAAAAATCCCAAAATGGGAATTTTTAGGCTTTGGCCCATAAAGTTCATTAGGGTTTATGAAATACTTTTAGCAATATTTGGGAATATCTTCTTTTTCCGATCCCTTTGGTATTTTAGAACATATAGGCTAATGTCAAAATTTCGATGTAAAATATATAAAATTGATGGATCTCCATATTATAAATAAATTAAAAAAAAATTAAAATATAAAATTTGTATATATTCCTTAAGAATTTCTGTTATTAAAAAATATTAATGGCCCTGTTTTAGGCTAAAACACACAAAACGGCAATAATTTTGATAGTTTTTAAATTGAAAATCATCTAGTTGTGAACTCAGAAAATATATCATTTTGAAATTTGACCACGATATCTTAAATTTTGCTCGCTAACTACGAAAAAAAAAACTTTAAAAAAATCTACTAATACTAAATAGATCTTTAATACAATGTAAAATTTTGAAAAATCGACTAAAAAATTATGAAATGCCAAGCCCGCATAAATTTTAAGGTTTGAGGTTGTCAAATTTGAGTCCACATAGTGCCACCATTGATAAGTGAATGATCCCCAGCTTTAAAACTTAAGCTTATATACTCCTCTTTTATACCCATGTCAAATTTTGAATCAATTGGACTAGCCTTTTACAGAGGGCTCTGTATACTGTGCAATGTTAGGTACTGGCTACACTACAACTGCCATCAAATGCTTGAAACTTCACTAAAGTCACCGGATCTTAATCCGATTAAAAAATTATGGAATTACCAAAAAGACTTTACGATTTCTCACTAGAAAGAATGGAAAACAATATCAGCCGAATAAGGCCGGCAACTGATTAAGGCAATGTAAAATTATTACCTATCAAAATTACCTATCACTTATACATAATAGGGTTAGCAGAGTAAATAATAAAAATCCTGAAAAGAAGAATGTTGCAATTTAGTCAGTTCTAGACAGGGTTGGAGAACTATGAATATAGATATGTTTTTTTTCTCAATTTTATTTATTGAATGTTCAAATATAATTGAACTAACAATGTTCACATCTTAAAACTAAATTATACTTAATTTAGTCCAGCCAATGCCGGGCTCAAATTTATTTTCCGGTTGACAGAAATGAAAAAAATTGTTTTGATTAAAAAAGTTATTGAATAAATTTTAATTGAAATTGTACCAATAAAGCATGAAGTGTACCAACGTACAACTGATGTGTCGATTGTACCAAATTTGGTACAATTGTACCACAAATCCCAACACCGCTACAAAATCTTACAAGCAGGATGAAGAATTCATAACGATATTGGGAAAGACGGCAGGCAAGCTTTTTGGAAAATCTTTCATTCAGTTTTTGTTTCCTCCTTTTATATTAATCATTGACAACAGTATTTACACTTTACAAATATATACTTGAAAAGTCTTGATGTTAGTCCAGCGTCATATTATTAAAAGAAATAATGGGTCTTTTAAGGTTTCTAGTTGCACGCAGTAATGATGAATACGATTCTGGAATAACAACAAAGCCTTCGGGATTTCAATAGCTTTCTTATCCTATGATGTATGATCCTATAGGAGCCTTTGGGATAAATACATATATTTATTCATACCCATATTTTAGGAAAATCAACACTTTCCATTAAAAAAAGGTGATGCAGCCTTTTTATTTTTTAACAATACAACTTTTTTGTGACTAGTAGTAAGTATAAAAATATAATATTTTCCTAATACTTCCGCTTAATTAAAATTCTGCGTACCTTTGTGTTGGTTGGTAATTTTGAAACTCATCCAAATTTTGCCAATTTGGATTTGGAGATATGTATTTCCAATAATTATGTCACATTTACAATTGTGTGTGTTTCCATTTAACATAAATCATCAGCGAGCGTTTAAGTAAATAAATGAAAATTTATTAACATTTGTTGCGATCAAAAGCTCTTTTTAAATAATAAGTAGTGGCCAATAAAGCTAAAGCCAAACGGAAACGTTACAATTAACAGCTCAAACCAATCCGTTTGTATTGATATGCATGTAACTGCGTTCATTTATCACTATATAAAAATATAATCGTTGTTATAGCATCATGAGTGGTTGTAATGTAAGAGCACAAAATAAAACATAAAAATTATCTTTATATATAAATAGTCGGAAGTATTAAGTTAAATATGTTAAATATAAAAATCAGCAAAGTAGCTTTGCTTAAGCTGGCATAAAATGCCAGTATCTGACTGCAACATTTTATAGTAACTCACACAGTGTCATGTACCATAGAACAACACCATGTCTGCACATGTAAAGGAAAGTGAGACGCACTGTATAATTATACATATTTGCGCATACTAATAATGAATTACATTAAGATTATTGTCGACAACGATGAACTTAATGCAAAAATGTATGGATAAAGCATTAATAATTTGCGCATATAAATATCTATAAATAAACCTTTAAATCAAGAATATCGTTTAAAGACGGTGAAGTAAGTAGGCTCTATACCAGTGGTCGGCAAACTTATTGGCCAAATATGAACATTACAACAATTAAAAAAAAAATGGGAACCAAATCTTCATGTTTAGTTAACTTTCAGTACACTAAATAAAATAAAATTTCATACTTCCTTGGAACTTTTTAGTAAGTCAGGTTTGTATGTTGTTGTTTTTAATTTTAGGCATTATTCCAAGTTCTCACTATCCTACACAATTGTACGATTTAATCAACCAATAAAATCTGACAGAATTCTGTCCTACTTTAAAAATCGTTTAAAAATGGCGTTGTAGATGCCACACTATCATACAAAACAAGTTTTTGTAACTCTGATCGCATGGAAAAACAATATTTTTTCAAAAAATTATCAAATCGTACGACTTGTCAGAAAGTGTGTCACACACATGCATTTCTAAGCCACACTATCATACTTTTTGATCACACATCCATTTTTTGACAGATCGTACGACTGAGTATGATGGTGAATCATGGCCTTTAGCAATGTAACGATAAATTGTCAAATCTGGCAAGTATGCTTGTACATGTTTTTACGTTTCCAAAAAGTGGTAAAACTAAACTCGGTGTTTTATTTTTTTTTTGTGCAACAGTATACAATTTTAATTACCTGTCTATCTTTTAACTCAAAAAAAATTATACATGTTATCGATTTATAAAAGAATTTTAATTTATCAAAATAATGCTGGGAACACAACTGAAACGAACGACGAATTTGTGGAATTATGAAGTCGGTCGAAAATCGTCATACGCAGCGAACTCTGCATTAGATTTATTTCGATTTTTTACGTCGGCGTACCACGAACAAAACAGTGCAATAGGACCATGTTTCATTTTAATTTCAAGAGTTTTAGTAAATAAAGTTGTTTTTACTTTAATATATAATTTCTTATTATTTTATAGCATTAAAAATAAATGTACAAAAAAGCACATTTAACTATAAAAATTGTTTTTAGTTATGTTTTTGATAACGGTTCATTTTCTAAGAATTATTATTTTATATGGTCACTCTTCAGATAGTTTTTATAATATTAACTGACCGTACTTACCAATTCATTCTTAAACATTTAGGTGCAAGCAAATAAGCTTTTACTATAATAAGTATTATACCTATTATTTTAATGATTTTCGCAAAGTTTTTAAATTCTTTGATTCATTTCTTTGTATTTTTTTTTCTTTGCACGAACAATAAGTAACTTTACCAATTATAAAATCTGTTTTTTATTTCGTCGTTATTGTGCTTCATACGACGAATTTACACAGTGAATTTTTACCTACGAATTCGTCGTGTTAGACGAAATTCGTCGATCATTTGTGTTCCCAGCATAAAATGTAATTTTTTTCTTACCAAGTTTTATTATTTTTATGAAAATATCCGCCTTCTGTGGATGGTATGAACGAAGTATAATTGTTTATTTGAATAACTAATTTTAAGCCATAAATATATGTTATAGTTTATAAGCATCTCATCTATTTGCTATTTGTATTAGAGCCGCACTTAAGGAGCCAAAGAGGCACATGCCGCTCTGGAGCCGCACTTTGCCGACCACTGCTCTATACAAATGTACTTTTGTATTTACAGTTTACTAGAATATTATAATACAATAACAAGTTGGAATTCTAGAACACTTTAGGTCATTGTAACAATCAAAAAATGATCAAAAAATATAGTCGAAAGTCCCACGATAAACCACAGTTACAAAGGGTACAGTATATTATTCGGTATCTAATATCTAGGTTATATTATGACTAGGTATTATAAATTGCATTCACTCTTGATTGGGTTCAAATCGATTTTCTGAGGACCCTATATAACTTTTTTTATATTAATCTATCAGTTATAGATTAAAAAATTTTCGTATTAAAAATCACAAGAATCGTTCCATAAATGGGGAAAATATTTTTAAAGACATATGTACGTTTTTCCATATTTATTTATGTTATTTTTTTTCATAAATTGTTTATTGTATCTTCAATATTTTTGAACTAACAATAATTACTCATATCTTAAGTATAAAATAAAAACATACTTTTTAAGTCCAGCCAGTGCTAGACAAAAATAATGTTTGTTTCACGGGTTTTGCAATCATTTGCGGGTCTTCCCTCTAATGTAAGTCCAAGAGAAGCAGTTTCTCTTCTTTTTAGTCGAATGTAACCAAGTTCATTCAGCATGTTACGCGCCAAAGGGTTTGGATGAGATTCAAGCCTCTTTAGATATGTGACTGCATGTTTCGCTATTTCTGCTTTAACTGATGGCATGTTTAGGTCTTTGTGGATGTTCGAATTTTTTATATACCAGGGAGCAGATGTAATCATACGTAGTATCTTATTTTGGTGCCTTTGAATTTTTTCTACATTGCTAGCCGAGGCAGTGTCCCATAACTGAATCCCATAACAACAAATTGGTTTGAGGATCGACTTGTACAGTAGAAGTTTACAATCTAGGCTCAGGGTAGAGTTTCTGCCAATAAGCCAATTTAGTTGTAGTGCTTTTAGTTTCATTTGTGTTAACTTGAAATCAATGTGGCTTTTCCAAGTAAGGCGAGGGTCAAGATGTTTACCCAGGTATTTAACGTCTGAAAGCTGTGGTATCATTTGGTTATTTATGCAAACAGGAGGGCATGAGTCCCTACGCAGTGTATTTTATGTTATGGATGAAATTTTCGCTATCGTATTGAAAACCGAAAATTCCGAAAAAAAAACAAAGATTTCCAATAAATCGAATGAATGATCGCTGAAAGATCAAAATTGTATCAAATTAACAACAAAATATCACCGAAAATAAACGAAAGATCACAAAAAATTGGAAATTATCAACCCTCAAAAAGCACTTTTAATTATTTTTATTTTCAATCTTTAGGTCGTTAATTATTTTTATTTTCGATATTTCGCTACTCTATTTTGTAGCATTCATCTGAAAAATCAGAATTTAACTAAATTTATGACATTTTCATAAAAATTAAATTTTGCAAAATAAACGCAATTTTAGTAAAAATTTTCAAAATTCAACAAAAACGCTTAAAACCAAAACGAATCAAAGCAATCGGAAGGAAGCAGTGTTACCAATAATTTTTTTTTACCAGAACTTTCCTTAAAAACTTTTAAAAACTACAACAAAATTTTTATCATACATTAAAATAACAACAAATTAATTTAATATGGGTTTAATATAACAGAGACCTATTACTCTCGTTTTTATTATTCTAACCCAGCAAAATTAGAGATTTTTACACATAATACTTGGATCTCAACCTTTACAATTTCATTCATTTGAATATGTTTCTGCAGACAGAGAGAGGTATCTAAGAGTAGATCAATCAATTTTTCAAATTTCTTTTTAAACTTTGAAGGTTTTTGTGAGAAATGGAATGAAAGGGATTTAAAAGGAAAAAAAACCCTCATATCTGATCTATTGCAAAAGATTCAGTATACTCTTTTGCACATATTGTATTGTTTCTGGTGACGTCAAAAGTGAAATTTTTATGCGTCAACAATTAACGTGTCAATTCGATGTGCGACAATTAATAACAATGATTAAAAGCCCAGTTTAACAAAATACAAACACTCAGCTACCATTAAAAAATGTGTGTATAAATTAGTCATTATGGAATTTACGCGACTGGAATTTAAATATTTTTCATGAAAAACCTTCCGGTTGGAACCACAATCATGAAATGTTTTAAGCGGAGAACAGCGCCCATTTTGGGCGTATTCGGGTAATTGAAAATTAATAAGATTTAATCAAATAATTTCCCACAGTTCTTTTACTCATTTTATGTTTAGTGTTGATGACACCACAATTGTTCTCGTAATTTGAAGCGTTTATTTTACAGGGAGTCCTCACCTGATAATTTTATATCCTGATGAATGTCAAATTTAATATGAAAAAAACATTATTTTTAATACTGGATTTATTTATATAAAATTTGGCATTCATCACGATATAAATTCATCGAGTGTGGACTGTCTGTTTGTCATTGTCATTATCACTTAAAGTCAATCAGGCTGTCCTTGTTGATTGGCCTTCGAGTGGTTTGCATCTCTTTCTCGCACTGGCTGATTGGCTTCTTAGAATTGCTGTACTACGGTACTATTATTGGTGGTTGCTTAATTAGACAAGTGTTTTCATTTGATTATCGTATATAACCTAAAGATTTTAATTCAATAAGTCGGATATTGGCAGCATTTTAAAAACTCATATTTTCACCGGAGGAGTACCATTAAACTCATTTTTTTTACTGGAGATTCATTACACTCGAATTTTCACTTGAGGAGCACCATTAAACTCATTTTTTTCATTTTGCCTAGCTGAATTTGGGGTCTCACATCCAATACGAAGGTATAGGTCGCTTTGCAGATTGCGGAGGAAGAGAAGGACATCATACCCTGGCGCTTTGGTTAAGTAACTCTGCCAGCGTTTGCGAATTGTTCTAATTTATTTTGAAAATTATGGTTCAATTCCAAACTTTTTACTTTACTCTTTTTTACTTTTAACTCTTACTTGCTCTTACTCTTAACGCTAATAACAATAATCCAAATGTATGAAATCGTCCTTTTGAGTAAGGATTTTGTTTGCACTGCTTATTACAACATGCAATTCGTAGAGGTATCGAAGCCGCATAATCATTGTTCGCAAATTACATTTGGTAAACGGGATCAAGAAAACATACCTCTAGAACTACAGTTTCATTTTTAAAAATTTAAAGTGATAAAGTACGTTTTTGGTTGAAAGGGTATCTCACTTAACAGAATTGCCGCATTGGGAGCAATATCATTACATCCAAGAAATCATTGGTCCATATGTCTTCACAACTAATGATGGTCAGAACGTTACAATCAACGTTGAGCGGTATAGAGACCATCTTTTATGTTCTTCCAATAAAAGGTAAGTATTGGTATTTAAGACATGTGTTTTCAGAAGAATGCTGCCACATATCACTCAGAATTCGATAAAAGCAAATTATTGAGAAAAATAATTGTCAATCTAGAAATTTACCTATTAACTGGCCATCTCGTTCATGTCATTTGAATCCTTTACATTATTTTCTTTGGTGATATGAAAGGTCTCATGTCTATGCATATAAATCACAAACGATTCAGCACTTGGAGGCTAATATTCGACATTATTGCAAAGGGTGTGTAAAAATTAGGACTCCAGGTTATGCAACATAAGCGCTAGCCCCAATAAAAATTCTCCGGCTCTATAAAAAACAAGTCTGTATAATAACACTTGAATGTCAGTTATAACTAATATTAAAAGTGAATTGTATTATAAGAACAGTTTCAAGCATATACTACGTAGATACTAGTGCTGGAGTGCTGACAAAGTATTGCGTAGTTGGTGCCGAGTATCGAGTATTTGATTCTTTTTTGAGTACTTAAAACTCAAAAGTAGTTAATTGAAAGTTTTATGTTAGGATTTTTAAAAATAAGTTGAATACAATATTTGACGACCAGGACGACAACATTCCTTTGCTATTACATAAACGGAATTTTCGAGCACCCAACTCAAAAGTACTGAGTAGTATCGAGTAATTGATAGTAGGTGATAGTGCCAGTACAAGTAGTTACAAACCATTTGCTTATTTTACACTAAATGAACTCTCATTTTGTAGGGAAGAGTACAAAAGATTCGACACAGCTGGTTGAAACTCTGTTATTTTTGTAACAATGAGTAGTATGTTACATTGGGTGGGTGCGATTAGAGTTATTGATTTTGAAAGTGGTATAAGTCAAAATTTTTAATAATCTAGTTTACCAGCTTTTTCATATCAAATACTAATAAAATAACATAATTTGCAGTAATTCGCAGTATGCCATGAAAATTAATTTAATAAATTAAGTTTATTTTTTGGTTGTTAAACAAAATACAGTTACTGAAGATTTTAGAAGTGGTATAAGTCAGTCTTTTTTCAAAGTTTGACAAAATAATTATTTAATTATTAGTAATCTTGTCATGTCTTCAGATAGGTAGGATCAGGTAATCCTATTAATGAAAAATGCTCTATAGTGTATTGTAGACATTATACCGCGACGAAGTATAATGTAAAGGGTGTTTTTTATAGAGGTATAGAACTTTAAGTTGGCATTACTTTGGTTTGGCAATTCATCACGAATAGACTCACGGCTGAACAACGCTTGCAAATAGTGCAATTTTGGACCCAAAACGAGATTACCGTTGTTCCCGATTTTCATAAGCGAATTTTGTTTAGCGATGAAGCGTACTTCTGGTTGAATGGCTACGTCAACAAACAAAACTGCCGCATTTGGAGTGAAGGTAATCCTCAAGTGAAGGTCGAAACACCGTTACATCCAGAAAAACTGACTGTTTGGTGCGCTTTATGGGCTGGTGGAATCATTGGTACGTACTTTTTTAAAAACGATGGTGGCTAGAACGTTACAGTCAATGGTGATCGGTATAGAGCCATGATTACTAACTTTTTCATTCCTGAATTGAATAACCATGATGTCCAGGAGAGGTGGTTTCAACAACATGGCGCAACATGTCACAAAGCTCGTGCCACAATAGATTTATTGAAAGACTAATTTCACGTTTTGGACCTCTAAATTGGCCTCCAAGATCTTGTGATTTAACACCGCTTGACTACTTTCCGTTGGGCTATGTAAAGTTATTGGCCTATGCGGATAAGCCACAAACGCTTGACCATTTGGAAGACAACATTCGCCGTGTTATTGCCGATATACGGCCACAAATGTTGAAAAAAGTCATCGAGAATTGGACGTCCAGATTGGAGTACATCCGCGCCAGCCGTGGCGGTCATATGCCAGATATCATATTTAAAATGTAATGCCACAAGATTATCTTTCGGATAAATAAAATTCATGTCAATCGAATAATCCATCGTTGTTTTATTGCAACTAAAAGTTCTATACCTCTATAAAAAACACCCTTTATAATTATGTAAAAAGAAGGTATAATTATGTAAAAAGAGAAACCCATTTTTCGTAGAAAAAATGGCTCAGAAACATTTCATTTCGATGAAACAACTGGAAGAATCAACGACTAATAGAACAAGTAAAAGTGCTATATTCGGCCGTGCCGAATCTTCTATACCCTTCACCACGGTGATTTTATTTATACAGACATGTACAGTATTATCCATATTGTTGACTCTTTATTTAAATAAAGTCGTATAAGAAAAAATCATTATTCATGAGTTAAAGAAATAGAAGACAAATGAAAACAAATTCCGTTTGCTACAATTGTCGCCGTGTTGTCAGCTACTTAATGATATTGAAGCCGACGCTACATCGTAAACTCTGACATTGTTGTAGAAATACTTATTTTGCTTTTATAAAATTAAATAACTTTTTCAAAAACTTTTAAATATCTCCTCCAAAACTTTTTGTTTGTATATGAATTTGTAATTTACAATAATAATGTAATTTGTGACATTTTCTTTTGTTGAATAAAATAGAAATTAGCCTAAGTTGACGACATCCACAACGGTGGTCGTGTAGCCATGTAGCTATACTGGCTTCAAAAAAAAAAACGTTTACCTATAAACGTGTGTATTTTATTTTTGGCAGTTTTTACCCGGTATCCTGATGATGTCTATGTGTTTAATGCACCTAGGTTTTAAACAAAGATCTCATCTATTTTAAATCAATCGCATTTAAAAAAAAAATCAAACGCATTTAAAAAAATATGTTACTCTATATACACACATACATACATATGTATATTCTTAATATTAAATATATGTTATGTTACAGTCATGATTTTCATTTTCAAAGAAATATTGAAATTTTTGTTTTAATTTTTCGAAAATTGTGTGTAAAAATTTTTTGTAAAAATATTTTTTTAAAAATTTTTTGTAAAATTTTATTCGAAAATTTTTTGGAAAATTTTTTAAAAAAATTTTTTTTCTAATATTTTTCTGTAAAATATCTTTTTGAAAATGCTTTGTAAATTTTTTTGTAAATATTTTTGAAAAAAATTTTTTTAAAAAATTTTTTTTTAAAAATTTTTTTAAAAATTTTTTTTAAAAATTTGATTGAAATTTTTTTGTTAAATTTTGGACCTTTCTCCAATATATTGAGTTAGAATGGTCAGACTAAAGCAAAAAGAAATCCTTACAAAAAAAAAAAAAATTCATCATATTGACACATGGGGGGCCCTTTTAACTGCTCCTATTTGTCAGTAGGTCCATTGGCTACCTCTATGCGTATTGCTTTTTATTAAGGTCTCTAATACAAATCAAAGCAGAAAAACCCTACCAATCTAAAAACAAACAAAAATCGCCCCTCGCAGGAGGTTATTGATCCCCCGAGATCTGTATGCACTCCTTGCGATCTACCTGTCACACTCTAATATTTATTTGACAAAAAAAGGCAAAACAGAATCATTAAAGCCGAAAAAAATTAAAAAAAAACGTAAAAAAAACGTAAAAAAAATATAGGTGGGCGTGGTTTTTGGCCCGTAGCCTCCAAAGGAATGATCCGATGTTGCTGAATTGCAATACCAAAATTTTCGAAACTATGCCTGACAGATTGGTGTGCTTAAATTTTTTGTATCTCTTCTGATGCCTTGGCAAATGACATTACCACACTAACACGGACAGACGGACAGACGGACAGACGGACAGACGGACATCGCTTAATCAACTTCTCTATGTATAAGGATCCAGAATATATATACTTTATGGGGTCGGAAATGAATATTGTAGAAATTACACACGGAATGACAAACTTATATATACCCTTTCCACCTGTGGTGAAGGGTATAAAAATATGTTACTCTATATACACACATACATACATATGTATATTCTTAATATTAAATATATGTTATGTTACAGTCATGATTTTCATTTTCAAAGAAATATTGAAATTTTTGTTTTAATTTTTCGAAAATTGTGTGTAAAAATTTTTTGTAAAAATATTTTTTTAAAAATTTTTTGTAAAATTTTATTCGAAAATTTTTTGGAAAATTTTTTAAAAAAATTTTTTTTCTAATATTTTTCTGTAAAATATCTTTTTGAAAATGCTTTGTAAATTTTTTTGTAAATATTTTTGAAAAAAATTTTTTTAAAAATTTTTTTAAAAATTTTTTTTAAAAATTTGATTGAAATTTTTTTGTTAAATTTTGGACCTTTCTCCAATATATTGAGTTAGAATGGTCAGACTAAAGCAAAAAGAAATCCTTACAAAAAAAAAAAAAAAAATTCATCATATTGACACATGGGGGGCCCTTTTAACTGCTCCTATTTGTCAGTAGGTACCCTGTGGGTCCATTGGCTACCTCTATGCGTATTGCTTTTTATTAAGGTCTCTAATACAAATCAAAGCAGAAAAACCCTACCAATCTAAAAACAAACAAAAATCGCCCTCGCAGGGGGTTATTGATCCCCCGAGATCTGTATGCACTCCTTGCGATCTACCTGTCACACTCTAATATTTATTTGACAAAAAAAGGCAAAACAGAATCATTAAAGCCGAAAAAAATTAAAAAAAAACGTAAAAAAAACGTAAAAAAAATATAGGTGGGCGTGGTTTTTGGCCCGTAGCCTCCAAAGGAATGATCCGATGTTGCTGAATTGCAATACCAAAATTTTCGAAACTATGCCTGACAGATTGGTGTGCTTAAATTTTTTGTATCTCTTCTGATGCCTTGGCAAATGACATTACCACACTAACACGGACAGACGGACAGACGGACAGACGGACAGACGGACATCGCTTAATCAACTTCTCTATGTATACGGATCCAGAATATATATACTTTATGGGGTCGGAAATGAATATTGTAGAAATTACACACGGAATGACAAACTTATATATACCCTTTCCACCTGTGGTGAAGGGTATAAAAATATGTTACTCTATATACACACATACATACATATGTATATTCTTAATATTAAATATATGTTATGTTACAGTCATGATTTTCATTTTCAAAGAAATATTGAAATTTTTGTTTTAATTTTTCGAAAATTGTGTGTAAAAATTTTTTGTAAAAATATTTTTTTAAAAATTTTTTGTAAAATTTTATTCGAAAATTTTTTGGAAAATTTTTTAAAAAAATTTTTTTTCTAATATTTTTCTGTAAAATATCTTTTTGAAAATGCTTTGTAAATTTTTTTGTAAATATTTTTGAAAAAAATTTTTTTAAAAAATTTTTTTTTAAAAATTTTTTTAAAAATTTTTTTTAAAAATTTGATTGAAATTTTTTTGTTAAATTTTGGACCTTTCTCCAATATATTGAGTTAGAATGGTCAGACTAAAGCAAAAAGAAATCCTTACAAAAAAAAAAAAAATTCATCATATTGACACATGGGGGGCCCTTTTAACTGCTCCTATTTGTCAGTAGGTCCATTGGCTACCTCTATGCGTATTGCTTTTTATTAAGGTCTCTAATACAAATCAAAGCAGAAAAACCCTACCAATCTAAAAACAAACAAAAATCGCCCCTCGCAGGGGGTTATTGATCCCCCGAGATCTGTATGCACTCCTTGCGATCTACCTGTCACACTCTAATATTTATTTGACAAAAAAAGGCAAAACAGAATCATTAAAGCCGAAAAAAATTAAAAAAAAACGTAAAAAAAACGTAAAAAAAATATAGGTGGGCGTGGTTTTTGGCCCGTAGCCTCCAAAGGAATGATCCGATGTTGCTGAATTGCAATACCAAAATTTTCGAAACTATGCCTGACAGATTGGTGTGCTTAAATTTTTTGTATCTCTTCTGATGCCTTGGCAAATGACATTACCACACTAACACGGACAGACGGACAGACGGACAGACGGACAGACGGACAGACGGACATCGCTTAATCAACTTCTCTATGTATAAGGATCCAGAATATATATACTTTATGGGGTCGGAAATGAATATTGTAGAAATTACACACGGAATGACAAACTTATATATACCCTTTCCACCTGTGGTGAAGGGTATAAAAATATGTTACTCTATATACACACATACATACATATGTATATTCTTAATATTAAATATATGTTATGTTACAGTCATGATTTTCATTTTCAAAGAAATATTGAAATTTTTGTTTTAATTTTTCGAAAATTGTGTGTAAAAATTTTTTGTAAAAATATTTTTTTAAAAATTTTTTGTAAAATTTTATTCGAAAATTTTTTGGAAAATTTTTTAAAAAAATTTTTTTTCTAATATTTTTCTGTAAAATATCTTTTTGAAAATGCTTTGTAAATTTTTTTGTAAATATTTTTGAAAAAAATTTTTTTAAAAAATTTTTTTTTAAAAATTTTTTTAAAAATTTTTTTGTTAAATTTTGGACCTTTCTCCAATATATTGAGTTAGAATGGTCAGACTAAAGCAAAAAGAAATCCTTACAAAAAAAAAAAAAAATTCATCATATTGACACATGGGGGGCCCTTTTAACTGCTCCTATTTGTCAGTAGGTACCCTGTGGGTCCATTGGCTACCTCTATGCGTATTGCTTTTTATTAAGGTCTCTAATACAAATCAAAGCAGAAAAACCCTACCAATCTAAAAACAAACAAAAATCGCCCCTCGCAGGGGGTTATTGATCCCCCGAGATCTGTATGCACTCCTTGCGATCTACCTGTCACACTCTAATATTTATTTGACAAAAAAAGGCAAAACAGAATCATTAAAGCCGAAAAAAATTAAAAAAAAACGTAAAAAAAATATAGGTGGGCGTGGTTTTTGGCCCGTAGCCTCCAAAGGAATGATCCGATGTTGCTGAATTGCAATACCAAAATTTTCGAAACTATGCCTGACAGATTGGTGTGCTTAAATTTTTTGTATCTCTTCTGATGCCTTGGCAAATGACATTACCACACTAACACGGACAGACGGACAGACGGACAGACGGACAGACGGACAGACGGACAGACGGACAGACGGACATCGCTTAATCAACTTCTCTATGTATAAGGATCCAGAATATATATACTTTATGGGGTCGGAAATGAATATTGTAGAAATTACACACGGAATGACAAACTTATATATACCCTTTCCACCTGTGGTGAAGGGTATAAAAATATGTTACTCTATATACACACATACATACATATGTATATTCTTAATATTAAATATATGTTATGTTACAGTCATGATTTTCATTTTCAAAGAAATATTGAAATTTTTGTTTTAATTTTTCGAAAATTGTGTGTAAAAATTTTTTGTAAAAATATTTTTTTAAAAATTTTTTGTAAAATTTTATTCGAAAATTTTTTGGAAAATTTTTTAAAAAAATTTTTTTTCTAATATTTTTCTGTAAAATATCTTTTTGAAAATGCTTTGTAAATTTTTTTGTAAATATTTTTGAAAAAAATTTTTTTTAAAAATTTGATTGAAATTTTTTTGTTAAATTTTGGACCTTTCTCCAATATATTGAGTTAGAATGGTCAGACTAAAGCAAAAAGAAATCCTTACAAAAAAAAAAAAAAAAAATCATCATATTGACACATGGGGGGCCCTTTTAACTGCTCCTATTTGTCAGTAGGTCCACTGGCTACCTCTATGCGTATTGCTTTTTATTAAGGTCTCTAATACAAATCAAAGCAGAAAAACCCTACCAATCTAAAAACAAACAAAAATCGCCCCTCGCAGGGGATTATTGATCCCCCGAGATCTGTATGCACTCCTTGCGATCTACCTGTCACACTCTAATATTTATTTGACAAAAAAAGGCAAAACAGAATCATTAAAGCCGAAAAAAATTAAAAAAAAACGTAAAAAAAACGTAAAAAAAATATAGGTGGGCGTGGTTTTTGGCCCGTAGCCTCCAAAGGAATGATCCGATGTTGCTGAATTGCAATACCAAAATTTTCGAAACTATGCCTGACAGATTGGTGTGCTTAAATTTTTTGTATCTCTTCTGATGCCTTGGCAAATGACATTACCACACTAACACGGACAGACGGACAGACGGACAGACGGACAGACGGACATCGCTTAATCAACTTCTCTATGTATAAGGATCCAGAATATATATACTTTATGGGGTCGGAAATGAATATTGTAGAAATTACACACGGAATGACAAACTTATATATACCCTTTCCACCTGTGGTGAAGGGTATAAAAATATGTTACTCTATATACACACATACATACATATGTATATTCTTAATATTAAATATATGTTATGTTACAGTCATGATTTTCATTTTCAAAGAAATATTGAAATTTTTGTTTTAATTTTTCGAAAATTGTGTGTAAAAATTTTTTGTAAAAATATTTTTTTAAAAATTTTTTGTAAAATTTTATTCGAAAATTTTTTGGAAAATTTTTTAAAAAAATTTTTTTTCTAATATTTTTCTGTAAAATATCTTTTTGAAAATGCTTTGTAAATTTTTTTGTAAATATTTTTGAAAAAAATTTTTTTAAAAATTTTTTTAAAAATTTTTTTTAAAAATTTGATTGAAATTTTTTTGTTAAATTTTGGACCTTTCTCCAATATATTGAGTTAGAATGGTCAGACTAAAGCAAAAAGAAATCCTTACAAAAAAAAAAAAAAAATTCATCATATTGACACATGGGGGGCCCTTTTAACTGCTCCTATTTGTCAGTAGGTACCCTGTGGGTCCATTGGCTACCTCTATGCGTATTGCTTTTTATTAAGGTCTCTAATACAAATCAAAGCAGAAAAACCCTACCAATCTAAAAACAAACAAAAATCGCCCTCGCAGGGGGTTATTGATCCCCCGAGATCTGTATGCACTCCTTGCGATCTACCTGTCACACTCTAATATTTATTTGACAAAAAAAGGCAAAACAGAATCATTAAAGCCGAAAAAAATTAAAAAAAAACGTAAAAAAAACGTAAAAAAAATATAGGTGGGCGTGGTTTTTGGCCCGTAGCCTCCAAAGGAATGATCCGATGTTGCTGAATTGCAATACCAAAATTTTCGAAACTATGCCTGACAGATTGGTGTGCTTAAATTTTTTGTATCTCTTCTGATGCCTTGGCAAATGACATTACCACACTAACACGGACAGACGGACAGACGGACAGACGGACAGACGGACAGACGGACAGACGGACATCGCTTAATCAACTTCTCTATGTATAAGGATCCAGAATATATATACTTTATGGGGTCGGAAATGAATATTGTAGAAATTACACACGGAATGACAAACTTATATATACCCTTTCCACCTGTGGTGAGGGTATAAAAATATGTTACTCTATATACACACATACATACATATGTATATTCTTAATATTAAATATATGTTATGTTACAGTCATGATTTTCATTTTCAAAGAAATATTGAAATTTTTGTTTTAATTTTTCGAAAATTGTGTGTAAAAATTTTTTGTAAAAATATTTTTTTAAAAATTTTTTGTAAAATTTTATTCGAAAATTTTTTGGAAAATTTTTTAAAAAAATTTTTTTTCTAATATTTTTCTGTAAAATATCTTTTTGAAAATGCTTTGTAAATTTTTTTGTAAATATTTTTGAAAAAAATTTTTTTAAAAAATTTTTTTTTAAAAATTTTTTTAAAAATTTTTTTTAAAAATTTGATTGAAATTTTTTTGTTAAATTTTGGACCTTTCTCCAATATATTGAGTTAGAATGGTCAGACTAAAGCAAAAAGAAATCCTTACAAAAAAAAAAAAAAATTCATCATATTGACACATGGGGGGCCCTTTTAACTGCTCCTATTTGTCAGTAGGTCCATTGGCTACCTCTATGCGTATTGCTTTTTATTAAGGTCTCTAATACAAATCAAAGCAGAAAAACCCTACCAATCTAAAAACAAACAAAAATCGCCCCTCGCAGGGGGTTATTGATCCCCCGAGATCTGTATGCACTCCTTGCGATCTACCTGTCACACTCTAATATTTATTTGACAAAAAAAGGCAAAACAGAATCATTAAAGCCGAAAAAAATTAAAAAAAAACGTAAAAAAAACGTAAAAAAAATATAGGTGGGCGTGGTTTTTGGCCCGTAGCCTCCAAAGGAATGAGCCGATGTTGCTGAATTGCAATACCAAAATTTTCGAAACTATGCCTGACAGATTGGTGTGCTTAAATTTTTTGTATCTCTTCTGATGCCTTGGCAAATGACATTACCACACTAACACGGACAGACGGACAGACGGACAGACGGACAGACGGACAGACGGACATCGCTTAATCAACTTCTCTATGTATAAGGATCCAGAATATATATACTTTATGGGGTCGGAAATGAATATTGTAGAAATTACACACGGAATGACAAACTTATATATACCCTTTCCACCTGTGGTGAAGGGTATAAAAATATGTTACTCTATATACACACATACATACATATGTATATTCTTAATATTAAATATATGTTATGTTACAGTCATGATTTTCATTTTCAAAGAAATATTGAAATTTTTGTTTTAATTTTTCGAAAATTGTGTGTAAAAATTTTTTGTAAAAATATTTTTTTAAAAATTTTTTGTAAAATTTTATTCGAAAATTTTTTGGAAAATTTTTTAAAAAAATTTTTTTTCTAATATTTTTCTGTAAAATATCTTTTTGAAAATGCTTTGTAAATTTTTTTGTAAATATTTTTGAAAAAAATTTTTTTAAAAAATTTTTTTTTAAAAATTTTTTTAAAAATTTTTTTGTTAAATTTTGGACCTTTCTCCAATATATTGCGTTAGAATGGTCAGACTAAAGCAAAAAGAAATCCTTACAAAAAAAAAAAAAAAATTCATCATATTGACACATGGGGGGCCCTTTTAACTGCTCCTATTTGTCAGTAGGTACCCTGTGGGTCCATTGGCTACCTCTATGCGTATTGCTTTTTATTAAGGTCTCTAATACAAATCAAAGCAGAAAAACCCTACCAATCTAAAAACAAACAAAAATCGCCCCTCGCAGGGGGTTATTGATCCCCCGAGATCTGTATGCACTCCTTGCGATCTACCTGTCACACTCTAATATTTATTTGACAAAAAAAGGCAAAACAGAATCATTAAAGCCGAAAAAAATTAAAAAAAAACGTAAAAAAAACGTAAAAAAAATATAGGTGGGCGTGGTTTTTGGCCCGTAGCCTCCAAAGGAATGATCCGATGTTGCTGAATTGCAATACCAAAATTTTCGAAACTATGCCTGACAGATTGGTGTGCTTAAATTTTTTGTATCTCTTCTGATGCCTTGGCAAATGACATTACCACACTAACACGGACAGACGGACAGACGGACAGACGGACAGACGGACATCGCTTAATCAACTTCTCTATGTATAAGGATCCAGAATATATATACTTTATGGGGTCGGAAATGAATATTGTAGAAATTACACACGGAATGACAAACTTATATATACCCTTTCCACCTGTGGTGAAGGGTATAAAAATATGTTACTCTATATACACACATACATACATATGTATATTCTTAATATTAAATATATGTTATGTTACAGTCATGATTTTCATTTTCAAAGAAATATTGAAATTTTTGTTTTAATTTTTCGAAAATTGTGTGTAAAAATTTTTTGTAAAAATATTTTTTTAAAAATTTTTTGTAAAATTTTATTCGAAAATTTTTTGGAAAATTTTTTAAAAAAATTTTTTTTCTAATATTTTTCTGTAAAATATCTTTTTGAAAATGCTTTGTAAATTTTTTTGTAAATATTTTTGAAAAAAATTTTTTTAAAAAATTTTTTTTTAAAAATTTTTTTAAAAATTTTTTTTAAAAATTTGATTGAAATTTTTTTGTTAAATTTTGGACCTTTCTCCAATATATTGAGTTAGAATGGTCAGACTAAAGCAAAAAGAAATCCTTACAAAAAAAAAAAAATTCATCATATTGACACATGGGGGGCCCTTTTAACTGCTCCTATTTGTCAGTAGGTCCATTGGCTACCTCTATGCGTATTGCTTTTTATTAAGGTCTCTAATACAAATCAAAGCAGAAAAACCCTACCAATCTAAAAACAAACAAAAATCGCCCCTCGCAGGGGGTTATTGATCCCCCGAGATCTGTATGCACTCCTTGCGATCTACCTGTCACACTCTAATATTTATTTGACAAAAAAAGGCAAAACAGAATCATTAAAGCCGAAAAAAATTAAAAAAAAACGTAAAAAAAACGTAAAAAAAATATAGGTGGGCGTGGTTTTTGGCCCGTAGCCTCCAAAGGAATGATCCGATGTTGCTGAATTGCAATACCAAAATTTTCGAAACTATGCCTGACAGATTGGTGTGCTTAAATTTTTTGTATCTCTTCTGATGCCTTGGCAAATGACATTACCACACTAACACGGACAGACGGACAGACGGACAGACGGACAGACGGACAGACGGACAGACGGACAGACGGACAGACGGACATCGCTTAATCAACTTCTCTATGTATAAGGATCCAGAATATATATACTTTATGGGGTCGGAAATGAATATTGTAGAAATTACACACGGAATGACAAACTTATATATACCCTTTCCACCTGTGGTGAAGGGTATAAAAAGAACCACGAATGGATAAGCTGTGTCTTGTTTAAAAATACAATGGTTCAGATTTCTAAAAAATGCTCCATATAAGATGTTTTATAAAACTTTTTTGAGTGACAATTCCGAATTCAAAGTGTTAGACCTTTCACCTAAACGAGGAAGTCTAAAAATATACGAAAATATTGATTTGCTTCTATTGTACGCAACCATTAGACCAATAACAGAAGAAACACCTAAAAATATGATGGATTTACTATCCCATATCCCACCAATTTTCCACAAAAACTAAAAAATAAATTACTTAGTGGCAATGTAATGAGTTTGAATAAAATGATAATTTCTAATAAAAAATGTCCCTTGTTGGTGTAAATCATTTATAACGACCTGCAGTTAATTTTGAAAATGGTATAAGTCATTTTAATCCCTCAAAACCACATTTTCTTTTAAAAATGGTTATAAATTTCACAGTCATAATAAATACTTATTTGTTGGCATTATTTAATTGTCATAATATTTTATTCCATAACACAAAAAAATTTTTTAATCCTTTTAAATGCAAACCTCCTAATTCTCGAAACAAGAAATATGTGACTTATACCACTTTCATAATCAAGGGCTCACGAATATTTGAAGTTTAGTGTTTTGTTAAAAGTAAATTGTTTTTAAAACATTTCAGCTTTATACATAAATTATAGTCAATTTCAAAGTTTTGTATGTCAGCCAACTAATTTCACTTTCTTTTGAACTATAAAAGTTATGAGTTGATCAGTGTCGCCTCTGTTCAAATTTACTGTGTTCTCTGCTGACAACAAAGACTTGTCATTGTTTTTCATCTATAATTTAATGGTTTCTTTGAATTGTTGTCTATTTAATTGTGATGAACAAACTTTTTGAGTTTTAAGTTTTATTATAACGTAATTTCCTTTACTTTTCTTTCGTTTAATGGCTTTTAAAATTGGATATCAGTATCATTATACAATTTTTGTTTATTTGTTTGCTTAAAGTTGGTGTTAAGAGCTCCATACGCAGCATACATCATTCAAAGTCGTAATCACCTGGCTTGAATTTCTTTTTTCGCAGTTGGTTTCATGTACGAGTATATTGTTGAAAAAATAAATATTTTGTAATAAGGTGTGAAAATAAGGTGTGAAGGTGTGTGTGTTCAAATGAATCTGTAAAATGAATTGCAATTCATTTCCAATTCAAATGAATCGAATTAATTTTGAATTAATTCAAATGAATTAGAACAATTCAATAAATGAAATCAAAAATGAGTTGTAATAATTGTCGTTTAGTGGTGGGTCAAAAATTTCAAAAAATATTTATTGTTTTTGAATATTAAATGTGTCTTGTCGTTTAACGTATTTTAAAATAAAAATCAGTTCTTCTTGAAGAAATAAACTCCAAACACCATGTTTTCTTTGATCAGGCGCAGATTCAGGACAAGGCGTTTCAATTTTTGTTACTGAATATTTTCATTTTGGTAGGAGAAATTTCCATTTTTCATTCCCTCTGGATCTGCTCTTGAAAATTTTTGATTGCAACTCATTTTTGATTCATTTGAATTAATTCGAAATCAATTCAATTCATTTTACAGATTCATTTGAATTGAGGTCTCTTGAATCCATTTTGGCTATTTTTTAGCGATGATGTCTGTGTGTACACACCCACCCACAGACATCATGCCACTATGTGGAGTTTGTACAGATTATACCGTTTGACAAATCAAAATGAAATTAAGTGTGTACCTTTGGTATATGGAGATGAAGAGCTGTATAGTTTTTGGGCATAATTGGGAAGGGGCAATGGGTAGTTTCCTTACCTCCAAATTTAGTGAACGCTCTAAAGGTCATTTCGTATGAGATATTGAAATGAAATTCACCATGTGCCTTTGGTATATAGAGATACAGAGCTATATAGATATTGGAAATAATCGGGCAAGGGGTAGTTTACTTAACACCCCAAACCGAAAGTTATTAATTTTTCGATTCGAATATATTTTGAACTGTTATTCTTTATGTAATATATCCATAAACATATCTGTTTCCATTGGGTATGGTAAAATTAAGTGTAGGCCACTCCAGATTTTTTTGTAGTGAGGTAAACAAAACGGAAACAATGACAACAAATCAAAAACGTTTTGAGAAATAAAACGTTTCGTAAATGTTTTACGTAAAAATATAAACTTTTCAAAAAATTTTTAATGTAATGTAAATAGACACGTATATAGACATGAACCAATCACAGCTGAGATGATTTTATAACTTCACATTTAGGGTGATTTAATCAATGATTTTTCTACATCAGTTTTACAGGAAACATTACTGAATATGAGGAGTTTATTTTCAATACTCCACTCTGCTCCATTGTTGCTCCGCTCTTATTCGAAAATAATGAATTTACTACTATTCCCAGCCAGGAGGATTCTACCACCTAACCACTTCTTACCTTCTGAGGCCAAATCAAGCCAATTTTTACAATCTGTACTATACAAATGCGATCTAGTTCAAAATAATTGGTATTAATGCATATAACTAATATTATTTAGAGCTGGTTTTTAGGATGGAGATTAGAGATTTAGTCATGTTTAATCTTTGTTTTTACTTTTTAAGATAATAATTAACTAATTTTATTTGATAGACTAAGCGGCCAACGTTGGTTGTTTCAACCTATATGAAAAAACCTACACATACTTACCCTACAAATGGTAGTCGACTACAAAAATAACACACTTTAAGTTAATTTTCATGGCTTAACTATAAGCAAACTACAACATAAATACAAAACCTCCTCAAAATCAAAAATGAAATAAAATTATTTTTGACAATTTAGTTTTAAATATTTTTCATTTCTTTTTTAAAATTATAAAATGAAAATTTGTGTCACATCCCTTGCGTTCGTTTGTGTTCCTAAATTATGATTAAATTATGATCTTAATGTTATTCGGTAGGAAATATCTTACTGACTATCGAGTATTTCATGTATTAACATTTTTAGCTAAGAAGCCTTCAATCAAAAATGCAGGAAATAAGAATAAACAGGGAAAAAATTTATTCCATATTTTTACAAATTCGCTTTATAGCTAACTAATATATATTCAGTTTATAGCTAACTAAAATTGACTAACTTTAAGCTAACTTCTGAGTAGTCAGTAAGACAACTGACTACATCCTAATAAAAATAATCCATGCATCAACTACTACTGGTTGCAAAATAGTTAGCTTAAAGTTAATTAAAAGTTAGTTGAGTTGCTTATAGGGTATATGTACGTAAAAAAACAATACAAAAAGGAAAATTATTTTTTGGATTATTTTTATGGACAAAACGTATTTTTTATTAATTTTAAACTTTTTTTATATTAAATCAACAAGTTCCTCTTCTCTTTAGATAACAGAGTGTTCTTTTAATCAACTTATTACATTTAAAAAAAAAAAATGTTGCCAATTTTTTTATGTTTAGGTTTAAACTACCACTTAAAAACATCAACTTAAATCAATATTGGATTAAATTAAGTATAAGATTAGCTAATTGAACGAGAAAGTTGAGTTTAAACTCGAACCTAAAAGCCCGCTCTTAGGGTGACCAACGTTTGTATTTCTTTGTGATAAATTTTTTAACAAAAATGTGATCAACGATCTTAAATTAAAACACAATTTTTTTAATTTGTACTAAATTTAAAAATTTTTATTTTTTGCTTTAAACGATTTTAAATGCTTAATTAAATTAAAAAATTGTATTTGGGTTCAGTAAACTTTTCTTAACTTATTTGTAAAAATAAAATTCTATTGTAATTATGAAAATTAAAATGAATACAATTGTAAATACCTGGAAATTAGGCAAGAGATCAAAATATTCTTAAAACGTCAGAAATAAATAAACAGTGTTTATCCATAGAAATTGCTGCAATAAAAATTGCATGATATAAACACAAATTCAATATTAAAGAAGAAAAGAGAAAGATTGCAGTAACAAATGTTGCATAATGTAATTCAGCACTAACTAAATAGAAATTATAGATACCTTTCATATTTGAGTGTAATGCATTACATTAGTTTATAAATAATGAAATGGTTTTTTCCATTACAATTATTTTTTATAATGATAATGGTTTCATTTTATTATTAACTAGTAAGTATTCTACATCAATTGCAAGATAACAATGTAATTCCACAAAGTAAAAATACAAACCAAATACAAATTTTATTCAATTGGCGAAATAGTTTTTAAAATATCCCAGATTTAAACGTTTTTTCACTGATTTTGCTCCACTTTCTCTTGGAAATGAGATATTTTTTCGGAAAAAAGTATCGTATATTGGAATCAGGCTACAAAAGTACCTCCTCACAAAATTTTGTTAAAATCCATCCACTAGTTCTTATGTAATGCGAACACAAATGAAAAGCAGACGGACAGACGGAAATGCGTAACTATTTTTTTATTATATGTATAGATTTTATTATTAATTACTAACTGTTCCCGCTACTTTGTCAGCGTTCTTACAATATTTTTTTGTTCGATTTTGCTTTGAAAGAATTCCATATCAAAAACCTTTACTTTTTAGTGCTTCAGTTATGGTTTATGTATTTACTTTATATAAAGGTCCTCATCCCTACTAAAATGTGCCGCCTTAAAGAATGCTTATCGTTAATATTCCGTACTTTCACTACTTTTTTCCACTTTCTCTTGTAGATAAGATATTTTTAAGGAAAAAAGTATGTTATATTTCATTCAGGTTACTAAGGTACCTCCTTATGAAATTTTGTTAAAATCCATCTAGTAGTTTTTACGTAATGAGAACGCAGACAGGCAGATATACAGGTAATAAGTTACTGTTTTATTATATGTATAGATCACTAGCTGTGCCCACCACTTTGTCAGCCTCCTTACAAAATTTTGTTAGATTTTGCTTTGGAAAAAATTCACACCAAATCTTAAGATTCTTGCTTTTATAGTGCTTCAGATATGATTTATATATCCACTTTATATAAAGGTTTTAGGTAGGCTTTATATAAAATTTATATAAAATTCTAATAATATTGTAGGGTTCTGTAAATAGTGTTTCAAATTTCGAGGTGACAAAAATACAAGGTGCTACCAAGTTTGCAGTGCCATTTATTAGATAAAATTGCGTACTTTCATACTTTTTCTCTATTTTCTCTTGGAAATGAGATAGTTTTGCGGAAAGGAAGTACCCTATATTTTAACCAAGCTACTAAGGTACCTCCTGACAAATTTTTATTAAAATTCATTCAGTAGTTTTTTTCGTGATGCGAACACAGAGAGACAGATACAAATTCCAAAAATTGTTGTTTTGTATTCCATTACTATTTGCACCAGCATCAAAATTTTCAAAAAATATTTCATGTAAGAAATCGTCCTGTTACAGTTGATTGCTTGGATAGACTGATTGGTAGCGCGCTAGTATATCAGCCTGGAGGTTGTGGGTTCGGTGGGTGTTTTCTGCATACAAGCAAGCAAACAAGCATGTATAGATTAGAAACACTTTATCATTGCCAAATGATTAACTGATTTCAAAGCAGTATCATTTATCACTTTTTCAAAAAAAGAGAACATAGACCTTGTAAAATATGTCTGAGAATAAATGCAAGATCTAATGTGTGGCAATTTTTGCAGTTACATAAATGTTGCCAACCCTAATAAACAATTTAATTTAACAGCTGAAAGTTTAGGGTTGGTAAAAATGTGACCAAATGATGCCTTCAATGTTTACAAGATTCAATTACCTGGGCTATAGTACAATACTGTTTAAATGCGACGCATCATTGCACCATAGTTTTTTGAAAACTATCATCAATTATAAATAGTAATTATACGATTTCATTACATTTTCATTACCATTGGTAAAAAGAATTGTAATTAAAAAAATCAGTAGCATTAAAATGTAGTTAAAAATTTTGTCATTGTGATTACTTCCAATAATGCCAATGAATCTTCAATGCCAATGCGGAAATCCCAAGTATGATAGATACGAAGTATTTAAACAATTTAATATAACTAAAGATACCAATTAATATAAGCTTTTTAAATTTCTGTAAATAATGCTTACTTTTCTACAATAAGATTTTATCAATAAATAAACACTACTGCATACAGAAATTACTATTATTAAACGTTTTCATGCAAGCTTGTCGAACGATGTTTAGTTTTATAAAAATGGTTTACCCTCATTGTTGTTAACATTATTATTATTGTGCTGTGAATAATAATACAAGTCTTTGAGAGAATTACCCAAATTCACACCACTTTTCCAGCCACCATTATTAGCACCTCGATGTATATTATATGGAGTTTCATGTTTTAATTTAACAGGAATATATTTTTGTTGCTGCACCTCAGTTGCTGGAGCAGCAGCAGCAACATACTGATTATTACTATCCGACCATGGTTGATCATTCCAGAGTGAAAAACTTCCTGAAGCAGAACGATATGGTTTTCCATTTGATGGTGTTGGTAGATAAATAAATTCAAGACGATCTTTGGTATCGTAAACATTGCCAGAGAAAATCCATTTTAATGCAACGAATCCCGTAGTAATTAATGCAATTTTACTCATGACCACGGCAGATGCTGAGATGGCAGTTAACATTTTGAGTATTAAGGGGACCAAGACAATTTTTGCCACCAGCACACCCATAAAGAGAGGATACATAAGTTTGGAGAATTTTTTGTAACGATGGGATTTACCGCGACCTAGAAGAACAAAATCATTAGTATTTTAAATCACAAATTATCATACGTATACTTAAAAATTGTTTGTACTTAAAAACAATACTGTAGAACTCTTTGAGGGTTCTACAACATTTAAATGTTTTTCATTTCCACGTAGGTAAGTCAATTACGGGGGGAATCAGAGAAGCACTAACAGTTTGTTTGCAATTATTTTTTGTTGTTGCTTATTTAAATTTAATTCATTTTCAAATAGAGATCTAACTCAATATTAATTTGATTATTTTGTAGCGAGTCGAGGTCTTCTTGGTCCTTATCCTATTGCACAGTGGTTTAAAAAAATTCTATTGCCTATTAATGTATAGTTTTACCATTTGAATTTAGTGTTTCATGAGCTACCGAATTATTTATGGAATATAACGTTTTTAAACCACTGTGTGTCGTGTGATTGTAGAGTGTTCTGTGGTAATGATGTATATTTCTTAAACAGATACAGAACATATTAAAATCAATAAAGTTTATTAAAAACAAGTAAAAGTGCTATATTCGGCTTTGCCAAATCTTCTATACCCTTCACCATGGTGATTTTATTTATACAGACATGTACAGCATTATATAGATGACTCTTTACTTAAATTAAGTCGTATGAGAAAAAACTCATTATTCATGCTTTCAAGAATTAGAAGACAAATGAAAACAAATTCCGTTGGCTACAATTGTCGTCGTATAGTCAGCAACTTAATGATATTGAAGACGACAGCTACATCGTAAACTCTAACATTGTTATAGAATTACTTATTTTGCTTTTATAAAATTAAATAACTTTTTCAAAAAATTATAAATATTTCCTCCAAAACTTTTTGTTTGTATATGAATTTGTAATTTACAATTTTGTGACATTTTCTTTTGTTGAACAAAATAGAAATTAGCCTAAGTTTATGACAGCTACAGCGGTGGTCGTGTAGCCATGCTATACAAGCTTCAAAATAATCGTTTACCTATAAATAAACGTGTATATTTTATTTTTGACAATTTGTAGTCAGTATCCTGATGATGTCTATGTGTTTAATGCACCTAGGTTTTAAAACAGAGATATCGTCTATTTAAAAATCAAACGCATGTAAAAAAATATTAATTTTTTGTAAAAAAATGTTATTGATATTTGTTTTTTTTTTAAATTAGGACCTTTCTGCAATATATATTCAGTTAGAATGGTCAGACTAAAGCAAAAAAATCCTTAAAAAAATATTGCTCATGTTAACCCCCTGTATGCCCTTTCACTGCTCCTATTTACCAGTGGGTACCTGTGGGTTCATTGGCTTTAATACAAATCAAAACACAAAAACCCTCCCAACCTAAAAACAAACAAAAATCGGCCCTCGCAGGGGGTTATTGATCCGCCGGGATCTGTATGCACTCCTTGCGATCTACCTGTCGCAGTCTAATATGTATTTATTTGACAAAAAAAGGCAAAAGAGAATCATTAAAGCCGAATAAAATTAAAAAAAAAACGTTAACAAATATAGGTGGGCGTGGTTTTTGGCCCGCAGCCTCCAAAGGAATAGTCCGATGTTGCTGAATTGCAATACCAAAATTTTATATATTTTATATATATAAAGATCCAGAATATATATATATATATATATATATATATATATATATATATATATATATACTATATATATATATATATATATATATATATATATATTTATACGTTATGGGGTCGGAAATGAAAATTGTAGAAATTACACACGGAATGACAAACTTATATATACCCTTTCCACCTGTGGTGAAGGGTACAAAAATGATTAATAGATAAATAACATCCTAAATTTTAAATAAGATTCAAATACTAAAATAAACAAAATAAATAGTAAATTTAAAGACAAAATCAATTTAAAATTCAAATTTTGCGAAATTGTCCACGGTGTTGTCAGATGTGTCGTTAACGTGGTGACTTTTGAACTTAGTGGGCGTGGTAGCTGACACACAAAGTAAAACTTTATTATCGGTCAACTGGAAAACTACAATAGGTAGAGCCTTGAAACTTTGCACAAATAACCCTCATACTAATGTGCATAGGCTAGCAAAATTCAGACTGGATTGGGATAGTGGGCGCGGTACCTTCAATTATTATCCTGTTAATAGGCATAGTGTAGCATAAAACAGATTAAATGGGAATTGTAACCACGGTTGCCAGATTAGGGGATTTTCCCCTAGATTTAGGGGATTTTTTTCATTTAGAGGATAATTTGGGGGTTAACATTTGTTAGGGAAAAAATTCCCTAAAAAATATTTAGGGAATTTTTTTTGGGAATTTTTAAGTTTTAGCAGATGCTTAATTGGTCATCCTATTTTTGTGCAACCAATAAAATAAAAATATGTAAGAATCAACTTTCTCATAGGTTCTTCTAAACTATTTAAAGAACGTATTAGAAAGATGATTATTGGGTTATGCGTGTAATATGTCATGAAAAACAACAAAATTCGTACATAAGTAACGACCCAGTGGTAAAACTAAAAATGCCTTCTCACTTCAGGCCTTCTATAAGGCATGCATAGACCTTCTCTCGGATCCTCATTTTTGTGTGCCTTCCAAGGAAGGCCATTTAGGTGGCCTGGGCTCTTTCTTCTATTGTATGACAAATACATAATTTTCTATTTTTTAGATTTCTTATTTATAAACCACAAAAGTTCATTGAATTGCCTTTATCTACTTCATTGATGCTTGAAATTGAGATGCTTCGATAGACTGATTGGCAGTGCGAATGTCTTTCAGCCTAGAGGTTGACGGTTCGGATCCCAAAAATTGTAATATTTGAATTAAAAATAAAAATAAATTAAAAGTTCTTAGTTTTGCCTTTAGTTTTTGCTACAAAAACCCTTCTAAGAGACATTAAATTAAAGGCCTTCTACCAGACAATTTTCGGAAGACCTTCTGGAACGCTAGTCGGCAGAAGGGACTGTGGAAGGCCTGCTCCGCAATGACAACCTGTGTAGAAAAAGACACGAGAGTGGAATGCGAACGGAATGTAAACAGAGGGCATTGAGCCTCTAAGAAGAATTTCATACTCCTTCTTTTTACCACTGGGTATATTTAGGGGAGAGAGAAATAAAAAATCTGGCAACCGTGGTCGTGACTTGCATATAAACTGAAACAGTTTTGTCGTGAGAATATTGTGGTTTTTTTGAGTAAAAGGTTGGCCGTAGTTTTCTTTCAAATGTATATTAGTTTTTGTTTTCAAAAATTCAATTTGTCAATTTTGGCGATTTTTGACATTGAGTTTGAAGAAACAGGTGAAAATTCGTGTTTTAAGAATTTTTTGTTTATCAGAAATATCGAAATATTTTTTAAATAATAACATTTTTAAATTGAAATATTTTTCCTTCGGAGAGACGGCTTTGAGCTAAAATTTTTTTGCCACAGTTTTATTATTGTTCCATTTAACTTTTTACCCCGATAGTTTCCTCTGTCCATTTTGCTAGTAGCCCAGTTCAAGCCAAAATTCTTGTAATCTTAGTTTCTTTAACTAAGTGAGAATTAAAAACTTACAGGAATATCTATACATAAAAAACCAAATAACAAACAAATGTGGTTTTGTAATGTGCAACAAGTGGCTCAGGTGCCTCTTTAACATTCTGCAATCCACTATTTCAGTTTATAAAAGTGGAAGAATAAAACTATTTTTTTTTTTTTTTTTGTACGAACAAAGAGTTTATTCTTAACAATTTAAGTACATAACCTAATAACCATCCTTTCGTGAACAAGCACATGATAAATATAATATTAAATATCTCAGAACAAATGTGTGATTTAACTTTAACAAAACTTTTAGTGGTCGTTTATATAGATCAATAAACAAAAAAAAAAAAATGTTGTCTTAATGAACCAGCCACCAGAAAAGCTTAATTAATCACGTGATTACTGAATTACGTAACTTAACGTAAATAAGTAACATCACGTTAAGAAATATTATTTAATTATTTATTAAATGTTACAATACAATTAAAAATTATATTTTAACTATATATTCACTATATATTCACCTCTTTCTATATCCTGTAGCACCTGCTCTAAAAGCAATAAATCCTGATCTTGCTCTATATTTGGCCACAAACTTATGCTTTGTCTGGGAAATTTTCTATTGTTTAATTGTTTAGTTTCGCCTTTTTTCGCACTTTTAGCAACAGCAAAAATTGCTGTTGACATTTTATTCTGATCCTTTAAAATTTCATCAGTTCCTACGGCTGATATTAACACAAAACAAAACACTTTTAAAATTTTCATATTTTTCATTATTTGTTTTTGTATAACGCAGACGACGATCTTAACATTTTCGTATCTTTATTAGAACTAAAATATTTTTTAATAAAAATCTTGATTTTATCCATAGAATAATATGTTATAATTTATGCATAAAGATCCTCAACGTTTGGCTGCACATGGTTGCATTTGATAAGCAATCAACGCGATGATTATCGTTGTACAGAAACAAGTTAATCGTACTAACAAATGGTATAAGGTTTTTATTTGTTCCATCTACAATTTTGTACTGTTTTATTTTTTTTGGGATAAAAAATAAAATGCACTTTTCTCTTAAAATCTTATCAATTGAAGCTTGTAACATAATTTTGAGTTGTTTTCAAGCTACACTGTGAGCAATGGAAACTGAAGTAAAAATATAATAAAAATGTTTTTCTGTCTGTGTCCAAATCAAGTTAAAACTACTGGTACCTCGGTTCAAATATAAAGTATTTTTCTTTCCCCTTAAAAATATCTTACTTCGTAGAGATAAAAACACTAATGATCATAATTTTACCGATTTAAATTACTTCGCACCATCTTTTATTTTTATTAACGGAAATTTCAAACACTATTTACAGAACTCTACAAGATTTTTTTTTGTATAAAATCAACACAGAAAAATTTATTTCACCAATTAAAGGTTTTAATCAACTTTAAATTAAAGTTCAATTAATTTTTTAATTATATATACTTGTTTAAAACAGAACAAAAAATCCTAATTAATTATTTAATTAAATGTTAATTAATTTTTAAATAACCAATTAAAACCTTTAATTGGTGAAAATTTTTGAAAAGTTAACATTATTTTTTAGCCACGTTTGAAACGAGTATTACGATCATGTTAACAATTGCAATGTGAAACTTGTATTTGGTTTCAAATTAAATATAAGTTGTCAAAATTTTTAGGCATATAAGTGTGAAAGTAATTGCACTCTTTAACCTTAATTTGGATTAACTAAAAGTTATATATTAAACGACATTTCTACCAGTCATGGAGGAACCACCTAAGAGATCAGGACCCGCCCAGTATTTTAACTGCGACTTATTGTAAGATGCAATGGTTATTGCAAACTTTTTGTTACAGCCCAGTGCAATAAGTGTTAAGACGACATAAAGACAAAAATGTCACTAAAAACGTCACTATAGTGAAGGCGGTTTTAATTGAAAAAATACGTATCCTCCCCAAAGATCCATAATGTAACCCAAATGCAAATTATCCTCAGTTAGCACAACCGACCACTATACACGTTTCAGATGCTGATATTAACAAAAAGTAAATCGTACACCAGTTCGTAAAGTGCCATCCATATCAAATTCCAACACCAATTTATACCCGGAAAATAAAGAACAAATTTCTTGCTACAATTTCGAAATGCCCACTAAACCAAAAATTTTGAAAATAAATTTTGGGCAATTTGCAAGTGGTGTTTGGCGTTAGTCTATTCACTATAAGATGTCAAATGTTCATTATAAGATGTTCCGTACCAAAAAGGTAAAAAATGTAACCCTATTGTTATCTACAATGTCTGTCCGACTGAACGTCTGTCTGTCAGCGCCTTTTATCTCTGGAACTATAGCCGCTATAGCAACAAATACTAAAACTTATACGGTGGCTGACCTTGACTTGGCAGATGACATATGCCTTTTCACACATAGTCAGTCTGACATGGAGGAAAACCTCAAGATGATAGAGACAGAAGCTCCAAAGGCTGGTCTCAGAACACATATAAACAAAACGAAGGTTATGAGAGTGAACGCATCATGCAACAGACCACTTTCTATTCAAAATATCCAACTTCAAGAAGTCCATCAATTTAGTTACTTGGGTAGTCTAATAACATCAACTGGAGGATGACGTCCTAAGTAGAACCATGAGAGCGTGTGTGAAATCCATCCTTTTGTATGGGGCGAAACTGGGAATGTCATCACCTTGCAAGTCTTCATCAACAAAAGCTTAAGACAAATTCTGAAAATTTTCTGGCCCAACTGGACATCAAATGAGCAGCTCTGGGCACGCACTCATCAAAGCCAAATCCACTTATAAATACTAAGGAGGAAATGGCGTTGGATTGGACACGCATTGCGAAGACCACCCGGAGATATCACCCGCAACGCTATTGACTGGAATCCCCAAGGTAGCAGAAGGAGCGGAAGACCCATACCTGGAGAAGACAGTTAGATAAAGAAGTGTCGAGAGCAGGAAAAAGCTGGAATGAAATTAAGTCCCTAGCATCAAATAGAATTGATTAGAAGAAATTTATTGAGGCCCTATGCTCCTTATAGGAACAAGAGGAATTATAATATATATAAATATATATAGGGTGTTCCGTAAGAGACGTGTTTTTCACGTAAATGTGGTTATTTCTTGAACTGTGGGAGGCATACGCATAAAATTTACAAACATTTATAAACAAGTATAAAAAAATAAATCTAAAAATTAAAGGGTGTTCCGATAGTGACGTGATTTACATGTATATGGCCTAAGTTGTGAACCATGATAGGTAGACTCTTGAAATTTTCACAGAAGATGTATAACTGTGTTTTATACGTGTTTTTCACGTATATGTGGTTATTTCTTAAGCAGGAAGGAATACAATAAAAATTTACAAACAATAATTAAAATTTTATTTTTATATAAGCAAGTATAAAAAATAAACCTGAAAAGTATAGGGTGTCCCGATAGGTGTATTAATATGGCCTTTCTAACATGTTAAAACTTAAAGGTTGGTCCGATAGAGACCAAAAGAGTCACAACTCAAAATTTTCCAAAACTGACTTTTTTCTATAAATTAATTCAGAGTACAAATCTCTAACTACTGCAAAAGTTTCTTTCATATCAAGCTTTTATTTTAACTGGAAAAATAAAGTTATGTCTATTTTTATGTTAAGTGTGTTGCTTCTGCACATGAACAGTTTTTTGTCTCTCCTGAAAATTTTAGTATTTTGAGTTGTGACCCTTTTGTATTTATGGTGCGATATGTGTTTATTTCTTGAACTGTAGGAGGCATACATAAACAATTTGCAGACAGTAATTAAAGCTTAGTGCGCTATATAAGCAAGTATAAAAAAACCTAAAAATTAAAGCGTATTCCGTCAGTGTCGTGATTTGCACCTATATACCATTATTTTTTTAACCCTAATAGTAGACTCTTGATAAAAAAGGGGAATTACCATGGCCGCTATAAAAAATAATAAAGTTAAAGGGTGTTCCGACAGTGGCATGATTTGGACGTACATGGCCTTATTTTTTGTACCGTAATAGGTAGACTCTTGAAATTTGTACAGAAGATATGTTGCCACGGCCGCTATGATAACTAATAAACATAAAAGGGTGTTCCGATAGTGACATGTTTTTCACGTATATTGCCTTATTTTTTGAATCGTAATAGATAGACTCCTTATATTATATTTTACAATATCTACTGTAACAACAACAAGTAACGGAAATAAATTTAATAAAAATAAAAGGGTGTTCCCTAGATGTCGCGAATTTAAGGAATTTGGCCATCTCTTCTAAACATTCTTAACATTATTATAATTAATTAAAAATTAAAGGGTGCCCCATAAGATACGGAGTATTGTCTCTGTATTATCTGTGAGTATTACTCCCACTTGACTGATTTATTTAGTTTCTGCTTTTTGCGGCTTTTGGGTTTTATTTAATTTAATTTAATTACTTTTACCGAAATTAAAACCTTTGCGAATATTGTTGATTTCCATCATTTGATTTCTAAAGTTAAGTTGAAACAAACACGTGACGTTAATGGTAAAATTAGTCGTGAGAAACATTTTTCTGAGTAGTTTTGGGTTATTCTAATGTAATGCAAAACCGGTAATCTATTTAACCAGCGCTTAGATATATTCATAGAGTGGACTCAAGCCATACCGGATAAAAAATTTAGATTTTAATTAAAAATATTTGAGTTATTAGCGCATCTACTGAAGTAAGCGTCCATCGAGGACAATCATTAATCTAATAATATTTTTTAATTATATTTAAAGAGATAATTAGGCATTTTTTTTAAGACTACACTACCTCTGCGAAGGTTTTGGCTTGTCTGCAGAAAACACTCAGAGTCTTTGGCGGGAATCGAACCCGCAACCTCCAGACCGATAGACTAGCGCGCTACCAATCGTTCTAACGAGACACTTAAAAATAAACTAGGTACTTTAAAATAAAAATGATTGTACAGAAAATAAATAAATCTTAATTTATTCGATTGTTCTTTTAAAAGGATTTAAGCTCTTAAATTTTTAAAACTTTTTGTTTAAAGGAATAACAATTTAACAAACTTTTTTTGTTCAACAATAATACACGAAAAGATTTTTTAAACATTTTGTATCCCAAAACTCTTTAACAAATTTAATTAAAAATTTTCTGTCTAATACTTTTTAACTATAATAGCACTGCGATTGCCACCAGTCTTTAAACTCATAACAGCTGTAAATAGAGCAAAGAAAAATCCAGCTAAACCTGTAGAGCCTACCAGCAGGATGAGACCACCTACAAGTAGTGGTATTAATGCCATAAACTTGAGTTTGTATGCCAGCACAAGGGGAAGAAGAAATTTTTTGAATTTCTTTTTAACCTTTTTCACTTTACGGCCGGAACCAACCATTGTTAAGCTCTTTGATGTTGGCGTTGATAACAAATATGATGGTGATGTATGTGTTTTTGATGATGCTGATGATGATGAATAAGATGATGGTACAGCACTCACAGTTGTGCCTTTGGAGGAAACATTTTTTAATTGGTCTTTCCTTTGTGTGGAGTTGATTGTTGTTTTGGCCGTTTTATTTGAATTTCGTAAAGTTGACCTTAATAATGGTGCTAGTGATGGCAAATTTTTTAAAGAGTTCTTTATATCGTCATTATCCGTTTGTGTTTTGCGTCCTTTAACTTTACCGGTTGATGATAAAGACAGCAGTATATTTTCCATTTTATTCAATACTGTTGCTATGGCTGCGGCCGCCAGTGTTGAGGTGTCTTTAATTAACTGATGTGATGATGAGTTTAGTCTTTGTAGGTTATTATCATCATTACTTATGTCTGTAAGAAAGTTTAATGTCACAAAAAAATATTATAAAACTGAAAATAAAGTAAATTAAAGGTAAAGCAAAGAGTGCAGATAACATTGTAAAATTTTCTATAATAGAAATATGGAATTTATATTTTTGCAAAATTTGCATAAATACATAATAAGAGTTCATTTTAAATCATTTACTTTTGTATTAAACAGACAAAATTGGGTAAATTTATGGCTGCATTGCGTAGTTAAAAAATTATCAAAAAAAAGGTTTAATATTAAAATATTAAATTTGTGAAAATTAAATCCGAATATTTTAGAGTAAATAATTTAAGAAAAATTTTACTAACCATATTTTGCATTAATTTAAAAAAAAAGGATTTTTTGTTTTCGGAGTGTATCGAAATTTTGAATGCTTGACATCGCTATCGAAGGCAATGTCAAATGACTACTGCAACGGAATTACAGAAAGTCTCTACTTTATGATGTTTTATTTGGGGATAAGGATCGGTAATGCGCTACGCAAAGCCTCTTGCTTGGTCAAATTTCAACCTCCCCTTCCCGAGGAATTCCCTGTTTCCACAGATGAGGGTCTGGCGACCGATCTGATGGCGGGATAACCGTCCATCAACATCTTGTTCTGATGTAAATGACCAGACAACTTAAAAACAGAAGGCAATATTGGAGGCCTTCTGTCCACATACATCAAGAAAAATACCAAAGATAGCAGCCGTATTACCAATCTAGGATGTCTTAGGCCAATCCCTTACTACAACCGAAACTACACAACATTACACTAAGAAGAAATAGAAAAATAACATCCCAAACGAACACTTTGATAACAAACCCAGCCTGCCCCCGGATAAGATTTGGATATTGAAACATTAATTCTTTATACCAAGTAGGAAAACTGGCTCAATTCTCCGCCGAAGCTAAGCGCCTACATATGGCGGTTATTGGTATGAGCGAAATGCGATAGAAAGGCACTGGCGACTTTACCACCTCAAAAGGAGACCGAATTGTATATTCAGGCATGCAAAATGACAACGACCCCCACATACGAGGGGTAGGGATATTACTAAGCAGACGAGTCCGTGACTCCCTTATCAGCTGGTGTCGTTTCAGAAATAATAATAATTTCAGCTCGCTTTAACACTAACATAGAAAAAATTACAGTTGTACAATGTTACGCCGCAACAGATGTTTTCGAACTACACACCAAGGAACGATTTTACGACGAACTTTGCCATACATTGGAAAATTTTCATCGAAATGATAAATTAATCCTATTGGGTGATTTCAATGCCCGAATTGGAAACGAAAATGAAGGATTCGAAAACATAATGGGAAAACATAGCCTCGGTTCGTGTACGGAAAATGGTGGATTATTTTTGGATCTCTGCGCAAAATACGATTTAGTTATTGGCGGTTTCTATTTCGCTCATAAAATTAAATATAAAATAACGTGGAGATCACAAGATACTCGCTCTATCGTCGAAGGACAAATAGATCACATCTGCATAAGCAAAAAATGGATAAAAATCTTACATGACGTGAGAGTAAAACGCAGCGCAGACATTGCGTCTGACAACTTTCTTCTGACTGCTGAACTAAAGTTAACTCTCTACAAAGCTCAAAAACCGAATTCACATGTCAAGCGTAAGAGGTATAATGAAAATTTTGGAAAACTGTACAAACTGTCTCAATGTCGAACGTGACATAAATCAGCAGTGGGAAGCAATTAAGACAATGATGAACTGCACAACAAACGAAATTATTGGCTATACCACACAACAAAAGAAGGAATGACAGGAATGAATTGACAAATGAAGACAAATCAAAATGGATATACTAATGATCCAGTGAAGAAAGAAACCCTCAAGTCAAAATATAAGGAATTAGTTAAGAATGTAAAACTGCAGGCGAGAAATGACAAACGCAGATTCATAAACAACCTTGCAGCCGAAGACGAGGCAGCCAGCAGAATCGGTACCTATAAAACGGTCTTCGATATAATTCGAAAACTTTCCACCAAAAAAACCCCATAAAACATGCCTATCAAAGATAAAAATGGTAGGCAACAGAAGAACAAGTAACCAGTTGGTGTGAGCACTTCCAACGATTATCAGAAAAATCGAGCAACTTTTTAACCCGATAGCACCGTTGGAATCTATTTCAACAATACGTCCGAATAAAACTGAAATTGAACAAGCAATAACAGAACTGAAAAACGGCAAAGCAGCAGGAATAGATAAGATACCAGCCGAGTGCTACAAATTGTCTCCAAAAGTATGTGCTGGGCTTTTGCACCCCCATTTTAAAGACATATGGCAAACGGAAAATATGCCTTATGAATGGAAAGAAAGTTTGATCATAAAAATTACCAAAAAAGGTGATCAAACAGAGAGAGAGAGAGAGAGTGCTCAAACTGGCGAGGAATTGCGCTAACCCCAGCTGTCAGTAAAAAAATGAAAAGCAAGGGGATCCCAGTGAAAATAATTCTCCTTATCAAAATCCAATATGATGACTCTAGCGCAAGAGTTATACTTAACGGCAACACTAGCAAGCCTTCGAGGACAACCACTGGCGTAAAACAAGGATGCATACTGTCACCTCTGCTTTTCACTATAACATTAGATGATATTTTAGGCAAAATAACAGCAATAAGGAGGGGGATCATCTGGCGAGTGCATCAGTATTTAAAACACCTAGACTACGCTGATGATATCGTCCTATTGAGCAGCACAAAAGTCCACATGCAGTCCAAAATCGACGACCTCGTTTCTACCACTGTCAAGGTAGGCCTACGAGTCAACATAAACAAGACGAAATCGTGCTCGGTTTCATGCACAGAAACGGGCGACTTTAATATAAACGGTACTCTGATCGAAAATGTTAATAAATTTTGTAATTTGGTGAGCGTGACCACATCACAAGGAGGCATAGTGCCTCTATAGAGAAGACGTGGAAAACCGCATAGTTAAGGCCAGACTTGCCTTCCATCAACTTAAAAACATGTTGAAATCGAGCACACTTTCCCCGACGACTAAAATATTCGTTTATAAGGCATGCGTCAAATCAGTGCTGCTCTTCGGATCCGAAACATGGCTCTTTACTAACGAAATTAAAAGAAAGTTACAATCTTTTACAAACCGATGTCTGAGAAATATACGAAGAATATGGTGGCCACGAACAATAACCAACGAAGAGCTTCTGAAACTAACAAAAGAAGATATAAATACTCAAATAAAACGACGTAAATACTACTGGTTGGGACACACACTTCGAAAACCGTTTGAAAAAATATGCCATGCCACACTGGAATGGAATCCGCAAAAAACAAATGGACGCGCACCATAATCAGCGAAACAGGTAAAACTTTTAATGATCTACGTCCTATAGCTAATAACATACAATAATATAGATTCTATCTAAACAGTTTATGTTCCTGTTGGATTATGACAATAAATAAATAAGATACTTGTTATTTATGTGTAGTCTAGTGTAAATGAAACAATAATGTTTGTCGTGCCTTTTGTGTGATTTATGTGCCCCTTCAGTTATATAAATTTTTTAATTTTAGGAATTAATTTGAAATAAAACTAACTTGTGTACGCTACGTTATATTCATGCAACTGTTTGGTTGCATGTACAGTTAAACGAGATATAATCTTTAACAACATTGTATTACTAAATTTTAACAAAAATCATAATCTGCCATCGAAAGCTTCTTATCCATCATTGTGCGTCCTCCCAAATTAGGTTAGACGAATGTTAAAAAAATATAAATTAAAAAATTTGAATATAGAGAATATGTCCAAAATTTTATTTGAATTAAAAGTAATAAGCAGTGTCCCAAAATTAAATAGAAAGCATTGATGTTTTCCGTCATAATCGATACATATAATAAAATAGTAACTCATTTCCGTCAGCCTGTCTGCTTTTCATTTGTGTTCGCATCACGTAAAAACTACTGGATCGATTTTAACGAAATTTTCTGAGGAGATACTTTAGCATCCTGATTCCAATATAGGATACTGTTAGGATATTTTAAACACTATTGCGTCATATTAGGCGCCAATTGAATAAAATTTATATTTGATTTGCATTTTTACTTTGTGTAATCCGGTTTAAAGGTACTGAAAGTTTCGGTTTAAAGCTAGGATATTTTCAACACTATTGTAATTTCAACACACCTTTTTATTTTTGAAAGTGGAATGATTTAAAAACTATTGCGCAACGTTAGGCGTAAATTGAATAAAATTTGTATTTTTACTTTGTCGAATTACAGTGTTATTTAATTTTCAGAGCTTTATAATAATTTTTAGAATTTTTTATAAATTTTATCCAGGGATGGGTACCTTTATACGAAGTAAATACATAAACAAAAACTGAAGCACTATAAAAGTAAGAGTCTTACAATTGTTGTGGAATACTTTCAAAGCAAAATCGCCCACGACCTGGCGGGCACAGTTAGTGCTTCATAAAGTATACAGGATAAGCTTATGTATGAAAAATCACATCGGGCAAATAACTCTCATGGCTTTGCTGGTATATAACACTAAACTTTTCATAAACATTTAATATAAATAGTGCCGGAATTGGTGATGCAGAGGTAATTTTTAAGTCTCAGATGATCGGGGGTTTGTTGGAATAGACTCTCAATATAAATCCAATCATTCTGACTCACATGACCTTGCTGTAACAAAATTGTTTCATAGACTGTGTATGGCATTAAACATCACATAAAAAAAAATAATTTAGGCATAGAAAATTATATTGTCATGTTGCAACATTGAGTTACAGCTAAAGGCACTGCTTGGCCCTTATTTCGAGGCAACTTTTACATCCTTTCCAATATCCAGAAACCACATTTACTATGTGCTGTTCACCTTTTATACTACACAATCTCAAATAAAAATTGCACTGTAACTTAATAGAATATTTCTTTTTCCACAATGCATAAAATAATTTTGAATGCATTTAAAATTAGGGCGACAAATTGTTTATTTTTTATAGTTATTTGACAAACAAAAC